>OY757190.1:61691759-62234077 GCA_963583895.1 Melanophora roralis | reverse complement strand
AAAATTTAAAAAGATTCAAAAGGAAAAACCTTCTTTTTTTAATATTGAACGACCTTTTTCTTAATTCAATTCGTCAAAGAAGAAAAACCTTCTTGTTTTTATAAGCAAACAAGAAAAAATTAATGTAATCCGTAAAAACCGAATCGTAGGTAGATTGTGTATAGTATTTCTTGTTGTATTAAGCATCCTACAGGTTTCAATACTTAAAAAAAAACAATTAAGAGCGCTATATTCGGTTGACCCGAATCTAATATACCCTTTACGTTAGCTTTCGAAACCCCGAACTTTTTTCTACTTTTATATATATTTTTTTTCAAAATATTTCTAATTTTTAAATAGGGGTCGGTGTAATATTTTAACCCCTTTAGAGTGACTACGGGAAAGTTGTAGGGGTTTTTACCTAATGTTCTAAGAAAATGTTTGGAAGAAAAAATGAGTTAGGGTCAGTCCGACAGGGACTCTGGAAGCTGAAGGGGGGATTTCTGATAATTTTCCAAACATTGCATTGGAGCCCCTAGGCAATGGAGATAGGAGTTGAGTAAATTCCAAGAATATGTTTGGAAGGAAAAATCAATGAGATCTGCGGTATACTTTATTTACGTAAGGCCGACTCTGGGTAAGTTTTTACCAATTTTACACCATTTTTTTAAATTTTGTATGGCAACCCCTTTCGGTGATGGAGGTAGGGGGTAAACATATTCTAGGAATATGTTTTGGAGGAAAAACTAATGGGGGTCTGTGGTACATTTTATTTCTCAAAGAGCGACTCCGGGGAAGCTGTAGGGGCTTTCAACCTAATTTTTTCAAATTTTGTATGGCATTCCTGTTAGGGGCTGGATGCAGTTGTTAAGGTTTTTATTTACCAATTGTAGAGAAATAAATCATACACCATTCACATAGTGATAAGAGTATATATTAGTTTGTGATTACGTTTTTAATTTATTATTTATTTATTTGCGACCCCATTAAGTATACACATATATTCTGGATCCTTATATGTCTGTGTGTCTTTTAAAAATTAAGTTCCCGGAGTTAATTTAAGCACTAGTTGTAAGTGTCAAACCATCAGAAATGTCCCTACAATTATCGCTTTTTTAAATGACCAAGATCGATTTACCACGGGCCTAGATAAAGCCATAATACTGCAATTGCCTCAGTTTTCTTAGAGCATAATCGCAAAATCCATACAAAAAATGTAAGAAATGTAATCAACTGGCAACGCTGTTAAGCATAGATATGTGCATAAATACGCATTAAGTTTATGTATGTATGTTTGGACGTAGGTATGTATAAACATGTGTTGTTGATTTCGGCGTGGGTTTGATAATTCAAATTCAAACGAGAGTGAAAACTGTTTTTATGACAGGAGTTTGACAGTTATAGTTTCCTATCGCTCTTAAAACTCTTGCAAAGGCAAAAGATGTACATTGTATCATACGTGTATACAGTTTTTGCTTAATTTGTTTTCTGTTTTTTAAGAGCCGTAGTGTGTGTGTGTGTGTTTGTGTGATTGGTGGTTGGTAAGGGTATACATATATATATTTGTCATTTCGTTTGTAATATTTTTAATATCCATTTACAACCCATATGATATATATATTCTGGATCCTTAAAGATAGGGAAGTCGATATAATTGTTCAAATGCTGTGAGTTTTCGGGTTTCGAAAACCATGATAGCCATGTACTTAAAGCCCACCACAAAAAAATATAATATTTACGGTTCGAAAACAACTTTCCTAGGTCAGGTGACTAATGTGAAGGGTATATAAAATTCGGCACAGACATATTTTCTTACAACACTTTTATGAAATTTAAACTTTAAATATTATTTCTTTATTAAGCTTGCAAAAAACTTTTCTTGAAATTGTTTGTCTATTTGTTCTTGTAAGAAAATGCAAACTTAATTAGTGTCTAGAATATTTCCACATTCATATATATTTATGTAGTTTATATGTATATATCGTCATCTGAAATGCAAAAGAAACAATAATTATTCCTTATAGCATTGACGTATAAATAAAAAGTTTAAAAATTTAAAAGTATTGTTCTAAATAACAAATATGTCGTCTGCAAAACATTAATAGCCACAGAGCCTTAAGTCAAAATTTGTTTTTTTATTGCGGCTTTGTATCTAATTCAATTATTTTGATTGGGAAAAAACAGAAATAGTTGGTTTCTTTTCTAAAAAGCTGTAAATACAAGTTTTTAAAGCTGCTGCACAGTAATCAATTATAAACGCATTTTTTTAGTTTTTGGTTGTTACGTCAATTTGCATATCAAGTGACCATATGTATGTATAGCAAACTAATTTTGTAGGGCATTTGTCGCATTGTTGTAAAGTCAACTTCTAAGTGCTTTTTTCTTTCTTAAATTAGTGTGCCAATTATGTGCATACTTATGAATAATTTAAGGTTATTCCTAAATAGTCATTTGTTCTAGTTTAAACGACTTGTTTAGAAGCAGTGTGATTGCAATTATGTATGTTAGCATATGAGCATATGTTAATAAACTTTTTCAATCTAAAAATAGTCTTTATAAATTAAAATTTATTATGACAGGGTTGCCGTTCTTTAGAACATTGCACTACCAAGCAAAACATACATTGCTTTGTAATGAGATAAAAAACCAAAAGATCCTGTTTTGTCACTACAATTGATAAGCATTTTTAGTTATAATTTTAACATGGCGATGACATTAGAGGCAATTACTTAGTGGTGGTAAAAAAACGTCCTTTTGAAAGTTTTTGACTACTTTTTGAAGGAAAGTATTTTTTCTAATATTTGGTACTTTTTTGCATTTTTTGGGAAAATTAGTCTTAAAATGTGAAATTAAGGGCTACTGACCCAGACCGAGGTCGTAAGACAACAAAGTAGATAAAAAGTTTAATTTCACAATTGTAATAATTTTTGTTTTATTTTTATTTTGAGTTCAAAAATATGAAACTAAGGATTTTTGATAAATAAAGAGGTCAAAAGTCAACTAAACGGACAATTTTATATTAAGACAAATAGCTTTTAAAGGGGTCGGAAGACAACTAACTAAAGGCGAAAAAAGTAGTTTATGGCATCTTTTGAAAATTCGAGTCTAGATATATAAAATTAAGGACATTCGACCCATATAGTGGTCGGCAGTCAACTAAGGGAATAAAGATTAATTTTGTTCACATTTTTAATTCTGCTATATATTTTTTTAACTTTGAGTCTAGAAATGTGAAGCTAAGGACTATTGACCTATGTATACAGAAGTCGGAAAATATTTTGATGGGCAAAAAGTATATATTTTTACAAAACTAATTACTTTTGGTTCAAATAGGAGTCCACTGATAAGAAATTAAGAGCTGTTGATGAATATACATTTTAGAAGTCAGCTCAGTGGACAATATGTATGTTTTTTTTTTAAATTTTGTGATATTATGGGTCTAGAAATATTAAAATAGTGACTTTTTACTCATATAGCGCACATCAACCTAAGTCCCACAGCAAACCGATCGCTGGCTTAAGTATATGTCCTGCGGAGCTTGATGCCGTTCTTTATGTTATCCTCCCATTCCCCTTGCCTACCCATATAAAGGTTGGAAATCACCTGAGAAGGCAAACATTTCTGGTTATAAATTTGTAGCTGCTCTTGCCAAGTAGCAGGTTAATTGCTAGTAAATATGTATGTACTCTAGAAACCTGCATCAAGTCCTATTTTAAGAACCGCATAATTTTCTAAATCTTGTGTTGTTATGCGGTTAAACTATTTAAGTGTTGTAATGTAGTGCAGCTGCCACAGTTTCTTTGATGCAATGTAGTGTAGTTCGGAATAAAGAGTGGTGTCATGCACTGTCGTTGACGCAACGTATATACTGTCATGATGTGTGGTCGATAAAAAAATGACTGTGATGATGTGTGGTCAACAACAACAAAACTGTGTGTATTACACACAATGTTGAATGGATACATAAACAAACATATATACAAGCAGGCAAATCAAAAAAAATTAATACGTAATTACATAACATTACATACATACATTAAAAATCAACCCCCGTTTTTAAAACTAGCACACATGAAACATCCCGTCAACAGTAAAGTTTCGAGATGAATTGAAATTGAATTATGTGCTCATGATGAATTGATGTGCCGTTGTTGTTTACTTAAGTGTTAAGATAAGTAAACAAAAGAGATGGCAAACAATACAGCACAGCACTTATTGTTGTGTGTGCACACGTAAGGTATATGAAATGAATTGAAAATTCGAGATGATGCCTTATTTAGTGTCGTCTTGAGCTGGCCTCTAGTATGTACTTTGGTTCACTACATGTTTTGGAAAGCCATAGAGTTTAAGTAAATAGTTCTACAAAAAAAAATTAATTTATTTTTAACAATATCTTTACTTTAATTTTCGGTTAATTTTTTTAATACGAGTATATTTACAGAAAACAAAATACAACTTATATAAAAGTATTTAAAAAAACCGGGAAACTCTTTTAAAAATGAATATTTTTTGACAATTAGTTACTTAAGTAAACAGCAGTCTCATAAAAAGCTTTAATATTTAAAAGCTCATTCTCTAATAATTGTATTTAGCATCAATAACAAAACGTGCAAAATATTTAAAATGATAAAAGCAGAGAGCATACTAGTGATAAAAATGAGATGAAATGTGACAAAATGCCTACAGAGTGTATAAAAGTTACAGCATCTTTAACTGGAAAATTTATACAAACGAATCAATTGCTATTTGTGAGTTACTAAACGAAGTCGTATTTAAGGAAATATATATTAAAGAAATAATAGATTTTTGCAAATCAAAAACAACAAAAAATATTAATATAATCAAACTTAAAATCAAATTCTACACTAAAAAAATTAACGTAATTAATGAAAATAAAGTAAATGAAATTTTAAAAAAATATCTTTTTTAATATATAAAGGTGTAAAAATCTATATATAAAAATAACAACAGCTGCTCCTACTTCTTGGAAAAATGTTCATTAATTTTTAACGAAAATTATATTAAGTGAAAGTTTTTTTATAGAAAAAAAAATATATAATTAGTTTTCCGAAAAAAAGTATCTACTTAAATTATTTTTATAAAGCTGCTTTAAAAATTTAAAAAAAAATGTATATTTAAAGTTTTATGTATAAGTAGATTAAGGTGAAGTGCAAAAAATAAATTAAAGAAAAAGCATACGCCCTAAGTGTGTACAGGATATTTTAAAAAACAACAAATATATTAACACAAGCAACAACAATTACAGCAAAGCAACCTTACTTGCACACATTCAAATTAACACATCTGATACAGACACACACATACCCTGTCATTTAAACCAAATTAATTCGCTCGTATATTTTACAGTACCGGGCATGCGTTTAAAAGCATACCCGTAATGTTTTATATTATTTTATTAAAAAATTGTAAAAAAACAATTATATTTAAGTTTTCCTTAAAATTTCTTAAAAAATAATCTTCGTGTAAAAAAGTAAAAAATAAGTTATAAGAAGTTATAAGAAAATAAAACACCTTTTAAATGAGGGTCTACTCAAAGAAACCATATCAAAAAACGTCTCAAAAATTCAATTTTATTAAAAAAAGTTTTTACAGAACAAATCTCTTGAATACCTGCAAATAAAAAAATTCATATAGAGCTCTCAATAGGGTTTTTTTAATTTTGCTTTTGATTTGTACTTAAATAGAAAATGATTAAATAAATATATTTCCATATACGTGCATATATAAAAAGATATTTTGTTATAACCTTTGTTAAGAATTTAAGAAATTAAATATATAAATTATCATAAGAGAAAATACCACAAATGCTCTAGCAGATCCAAGTTTTACAAATTTTATTTAAAATTTTTTGTTGTAGAGGGTGTGTATGTAAAGTACATATTATCCTGAAAATTGCCGAACACAAAGTTACGAAAATTTATATAAAATAACCACAACATCAATATAAAATAATTTTATAAATTTTAAAAAGTGTTAAATTGAAATTAAAACAAAACTTTTAAGATTTAAAAGCTATTAACAAAATTAAATTAAATGTATAAAATAATAAAAAAATGTATAAATAGTTGAAAATGATGCAGCGTGGTTACAAGAGAAGGCGTAAGGGGTAAATGCCGATTTCGAATAAGATGAAATTCAATTAGAATCGGCAAAACCCAAACAGCTGTAGTTCTGTATACAAACCTAATACAAACTTTACGTATATAAAAATAAATATACCAAAGAAAATTTATAAAAAATTTAAAATACATTAAAAAAAAATTAAAAGAAAAATAAATACTTTATATTAAACAAACTTATATAAAAGCTAAGACGCAATTTATATAAGTATTGGTGACATTGTATAATTGGAAAAAACAAATACTACAGGCTTAATCAAAAAAAAAAAAAAAAAAAGGAAACAATAAGAAGTTTAAAAAACAGCAAACCAACCACCAAAAACCGAAACAAAAAAAGACAACGAAAAGTCAACAAAAAAAGCAAAAACAGCAGCAACCCAAACAAAATTTAATACCACAAACAACATCATAAGAAGAAGAAGGAAAAATAACCCGTACTACAAGACAGCATACGGGAGGCAATTTTTCATATTTTTAAAACTCCTACACATCTGTGCACGCTGTTGTTGGAGTTTTACGGAATAGCAACACTTGCTAACAGAAATATATTCAGTTATATGCATGTACATCCAAGGATATTAAAAGGAGCAACACAAATAAAGATTTTCCAAAAACGGAGCTGCTTCAAATATTACTTTCTATGCATGTTAATTTCCTTTTTTGAGGACAACTATTTGCAAAACGAAACCAAGACGCTCTAAAACCGTTCTGGCTCTGAACAGAAATCAAAGATATTTAAATATTTGCAAAAGTATAATGTATAAAGCATTTGTTTTTGCAATATTTGTGCGCTTGGGTAAGTATATTTTTTTAAGTATTTCAATCTCATTCAGTGATTAAAAGGGTATCTGACTAACTTTAGGCTCGTAACAGTTGCTTAATTCAAACTTTTTACTTTCTGCGCTTCCAAAAAGGTTTGAATTTTAACGTTTGTTTTTTTTTTTTGAGAGTTGATATGAAGATATTATTATTTTTTAATCCTTGTAAAAACAAAGCTAAGAACACCCCTCAGAGAGAAAGCAAAGAGCGCTACAATTTTTTTGATGGCAATTCCTCAGCGGGTCCGAACCCCTTTTACTGGGCAAGCTACACATAAAAAATATAATGCCAGGGGCGTCACAAAGTATTGCTGATCATTAATTTTTTTAAAAAAAAGTAAAGACTATTGCAATACAAACATTGTCCTGCTACCTCCCTAGCACAGCCTTAAATTTTAATCTTTAATTTAAAGTACTAAGTGCGCAGGACTACTAGAAGCAATGAAAAGGAAAATTCACATGCTTGTTTTTACGATCTGAGACCAGAACCTCTAACTTAATATTCGGAGTGAATGTTGATTTTTTTGTTCTAAAAAGACACATCGATTTCCAAACTAAACCTGCACCAATAATTCCAAAATGTTTATTTAGAATAAAAATAACCAAAAAAATAAAAGTGTTAAAAATTAAACCAAAAACATGAGGAAGGTGTTTTGTTTTACCCTTGCTTCACATTTCTAAAATCAAAACCGTAAAAAAAGTACCAAAAACATGAAAAAGTACTATTTGTCCACTTAGTTGATTTTTAGTCTGAATAGGAATGCATGTGCCCTTATTTCGGCAGAATAACGGCACAACAATTGCTAATTGCGTTGAGTGCAGAGCACATCCACGATGGATCTCTTTCTAGCTTTTTAGAGTGATGTTTTTGGCTCTCAGGGCTGGAAACTTTTATCACTGAATGACAGTAAATATATATTTTTTGTTGTCGTTTGTACAAACATAGTTTCATAATTTGTCGTTTGGTTGGCTTGATGTCTTAAAGAGTTGTGTGTGATATTGTCGAACCATGTCAATATCTCTTTATGTTCTTAATTGCGCTGTCAAAAAAAATTAATTTTGTTGCGTTAGAAGTCTCTAGTGCGGTTTTCAGTTGCTGCAACTTTCGATTTTATCGTCCGACTATCAGTCCACACAATCTTGTTTTTACGATGCATTTACATATGTATTGACATATGTTTGGATGAGTCGTCAGCAGCCAATTACGGAATAGCAGAGTAAAGCACTTTACATCTTTTTGATATTTTTTGGTATACCATTGCATAACATTAAGCCTTGTGTTGTTTAAAACTAGCTAGTGTATACACTGTATACAGTAGCTATACTTTTAATTAGTTCGTTTTCGCATATGTATCCGATTAATAAGTATTTGTGTAAAGTTTATTTGAAAAAAGTACTGAGTATACATGTAACCGTACAAACTAATGCATGTCTAAGTGAATATTGTCTGTGGATAGGTTTAGTTATAGAGTATAGTATAGTATAGTTTTCTTAGAGTGCTCAAGGTTATTCCTTTCCTAGGTTACTATTATTTCTAACCTAGGTAACTAGAC
Source organism: Melanophora roralis (assembly GCA_963583895.1). Taxonomy (NCBI): domain Eukaryota; kingdom Metazoa; phylum Arthropoda; class Insecta; order Diptera; family Rhinophoridae; genus Melanophora; species Melanophora roralis. The sequence goes on along the minus strand of OY757190.1, from coordinate 62,225,587 downwards.
CTTAGCATTCAATTCTGAAATGGGAACTGCCAAATGAAGCCTCCCTTAGTTTTTTAGTCATTCTTTGTTATGCACTCTATCTTTCCAATTAGTTGATAATTTTATTTTGTAGTTGTTTAAATCTTTTTTCTTCTTCAGTAATTTTTATGTTGCACCCACCGCTGCCAGGTTTTACAATTTATCGTCATTTTGACGATGTTGGGTCCTGAAAGCAGCTCGATTTTTAAAGTATTACAACCTAAATTCCCTTTATAATTCCATATATAAGCAATTACAGTAAAAAAATTTTTGTTAACGAGATATCTACAAGGATCCTAATATTCTTTAAACAATTCTTATGTGTGTATATAGTGTTGATTATATTAGTATGACAGGCATTTGCAATGAGTTTATTTAAAATATATCAACTAGAGCAAAGAGAAGTCAGCTTTAAATTGGTTTGGTAGACAAATATAGAAAAATACATTGGTTTTACGAAAAAAAATTGAAATTTTTAACAAGTAAAATATCTTAAAATAATTTGGAAAAATATAAATAAAATAATAATAAGAAATAAAATAGATACATCTGTAAGTTAAAAGAGTTTGTGGTCAAAAATGCATAAACTAAGACCCGAAGGGGGCAAAAATTGAGAAAAAAGGAAAAATCGGTATGTTAATATCTCCTTAGCTACACACTATAGAAACAAAATTTAAAAATCATCGTTTTCTACCCAAAAAAATAAACAGGGCACCCCCTTTGACACTTTTAAGACCCTCTAGTCAAAACTAGAGTTTGATAGTGCTAAAGCCCGCTTTTTAACTTTTTGACGAATAAAGAGAGAAATCACATTTTAATGGAACTTTGCTGATTGAAGAGATATAAAAGAAGGGGGTGTAGATCCCGATTAAGACAACAAGTCAAACAATTAAAAAAAAGTAATCTATACATGTTTTGTATTTTGTTCCTTTTTTTGGAATTATGGGTCTTAAAATTTAGGTTTGAAGCCATTAATTTGTTCTAAATTATTCTTTAACATTTTTGGTAATTTTTTTTTTGTTTGAGTTTTAAAATATGAAACTAAAGACTAACCCAGGTAAGGGTACTTTTTTCCATAAATTCAATTTAAGACTCGAAACATATATGGTGAATTCACAAGGTCTTGTGGAATCATATATTGTAAAATAATAGAACCAAAAATATGATTGTTGTGAACAACTCTTGGTATATTTGTAGGTGTCGTTTTTAAAATCTAAATCAGCTGATACGAACAAACGATAAAAAAAACATACACATATGTATATAAATCTGGTGCTGCTCTTGGCTTAACTTAATAATTTTTAGAAATTAGACCCATGTAGACACAAAATGGTCTATATCAAACCTGGTTAGAATCTCTAAAATCAGTTAAAATAAGCAACTATTTTTGGCACAAACTTTTAATTAAAAAATCAGAAGAGTTTTTTTATTTTTTACGTAAACAAAAAAACAGCTGATGTGTCAAAAAGCAGTGCCGTCTATTTTTGCCGGCGAAGGCGGCTTAAGGAATCTTCTTCGGCGGTTTTGCCTAAGTGTTTAGAATAGACATTTTTAACGCATGCGAGTGCTAGCGGCTCTTAAAATTATATTAAAAAACTCGCCGTTTCATGTTAAGCCCTTGGCGCAGGACTTTTTATATAATATGACATCACAATAAATATAGCAAACAAAGCAAACTTTTTATGCCATTGTGAAATTATATGACAATAACACAATATGCTATCACATCGTACCTTGTGAATCCTCCAATAAAATTTAAGGCAAATTCTGGCATATTTAACAAATAAAAAACTAGAGATTCCGGAGAAAGATAGTATAAAAAAAATTTAAAATATTTTAATTATAATAGTCGTTTTTGCATTAAGTACTTTGTTTAAGTTGATATTAAAAGCTGCGCTTACGAAGTAGTAGGTTAATTGCAAGTATGGAATTTTATAAAAACTAACGATTATATTTATAAAAACAATAAAGATGACAATAAATAAAGAATAAAGAAGACAAAACAATCAAACTCTTAACAGGTCTTCCTTAAGTATTATGAATATGGGCCTAAGTTATTACTTATTAACACGTTTGTATTAAAATGTCATTCAGAAGGCCTTAAATTAATTATAAATAATAATATAAAAAAATGGATACTGATGATTAAGCTGAAAATACAAAAAGTAATTAAAGGAGTTATTTTACATGAAAAAGCAATCTGGGGGAGTGATTCAAAAGGTTCCTTAACATATAATATGTTTGTGAAAATTCCATACGGATAAGCTAAGGCTTGCAATCAAATGTGGTAAAATGGATTGACACTATCGTTAAAAGCTTCACTTGAACATGCACTGCGTGGTAAGAGGCAAAAGAATATCGTTTTGTAGGAAACTTCTAGATAAGATGCCACAACACGGTAACTATTGAGTACTGGGTAATGATGGCAAGAAGTTTAGTTTACAAGGGATGTCAGATTAGGAAGGATTCTCTAAGCTGACCTCTCTATGTAACTTAGTGTAGGCCAGCGCAAACAATGCGGTCACAAATTCAGTTTTAGACGAACACCACCTACTAAAATAAGTTCTGGTTGGTTGAAATCCGATGGTCCGGAAAGTAAATATGGGCACCACAGCCGGTATATAACTATCCTCGCAAGAACAAGGAGAACTAATATCAGGTGCGTTCGATATTACAAAAAAGCAACCGGTATGATGGCACTGCAAGAATTAATGCAAATTTACAATAGAAAAAATGTAAACAAATGTAACTAAATTATTCCACAGGTCAACACATGTACTGAGCATCCATGCCTATAAATAAATTCCTTTAAATTGAAAGTATAATACTGTCAAAAAATTATTTTATAACGTTATTAAAAGGATATATGGTTTTCAATTTTCTATGTTTTCTTCCTCTTTGTATTTTTTTATGAAGAAACATCTAGAGATAGAGAGTTAATTCAAAAAAAAGCGATTTATAGGCATTTTTGCCCAGTACCACAACGCAAGTTGACTACGAAACATTCGACCTTAAAAAAATGCATTTTGTTTGCCTGTGTTATTTGTGAATGAAATAATGTTGAAAATTTGATAGTTTGCTTAAGATTTATTGTGCACAGGAATTTTTATCAAGGTTAATACTTAAAAAAAAAATTTAGCAAATAAAACGTGGAAATTTCGTTCAAAACTAAAGCGCCACAGAATAAAAAGACACACACGCATCCATAACATCATCATTTGCTTTCCGTTGTTGCTTATAATATTGTTGTTTGGTACAGCAAAGAAAAAGTTTTTTAATTTAACTTTTAAATTTAAAATTTTATTTAACTTTTAATCATTTTACACAAAAATTTACAAAAATTTTGCAAATATTTACTTAATTTGTTTATTTGATATTTAAGTTGTTGCCAAGGTTACAAATACTCAAAAGCAAACTTAAGCCAATTTTGACAGAAGCAATGGCGATCAGCTATTAAATTAAGTGCACCTAATATAAATTCGCCTTTGCATAGAACCAAAAATTTGTTCTGCAAAAGCCTTCCTTTGAAGTAGTAATAAAATAAGTTGAAAAAAATTTAAAAATTCAAATTCATTCAACAGTTTGTTACTAAAAAAAGGTAACAAATATATATAACCTAATAAAAAAAGAGGCATCAAAGATTTGTTTTGATTATTTACACACATTAGGTTGATTCCGTAATGCTTGGACAAAATGCAGTACAAATAATTTGACTATATTTTTTTGTCATCTGTTTGGTCAGGCATTTATGCTGAAATAGAGCTTCCTAGCAAAAAAAAGTAAAAAATTTTATCCGAACTTTAGCTTCCCCTTTTACTGCTACCTACTTTGTTTGTACAGAAAGGCAGAGGGCCAAAACACATATAAAAAAACCGTTTATACATGGTGACCTTCAAACAAAAAGAACGGAAACGCACCTATGGCCTGCACTCTTGCGGCTTGTTTCTTCTAATTGCTGTATTTATTCCTTAAGTCATTTAGAAAAGCATTTTAACTGCTTGCGGATAGTACGTTAACTTTTTAAATTACATTTTTATTTAAAAAAAATTAACTTTAATTTTAAAAGATTTTTTTTTAAATAATTATCAATTAATTTTATCATGATGGTTCAATTTTGTTTTATTACCTAGAAACCAGTACCTCGTTTCTACAACTTGCGAAAAGTTTTCGCATCAAGAAATATTTTAAGATTATAAAAATGTTTAAGTTACTAACAGTGTAGTATATGTGGATAATTTTAAAATTATAATGCAAGTTAAAATTGAACCAAAAACTATTTTTTTGTGATTAATTCTGTCGTTAAATTTCTCGACTTAAGAAGTTCTCACATACAATACAGCAACGAGGCACTGAATATAATTAAAAACAAAAAGTTAAGAGAAGGTAACTATAATTTGCTTACAAGTTTATTATTACCAAATGGTCAGAATTTTACTGTTATTGCGCTTAGGATGGAAATTCTGGCCATTTTAAGTGCTAGGACGACCAAATAAAATTGCGGTACTTGGGACTATTTTAGCATGAGTTAGAACGAGAAGGACTTAGCAACGTTAATAAAGCCTGTTTGTCATTGTGCGTAATTTAAGGACTACAGAATCATGGCGTTGAGTGAAAGTTTCTACTAGGAACTAATTGATGTTTCGGGACGTAAACTAAAAACATCTGAGAGTTAATCATGTTAATCAGATGGCGGATGAAAAGGAGTTTTTACAAGGCTACTTAATTGAATTTTTTTATTTTCACTGTCTTAAGTTGGCTTCTTTTTTACTTATTTCTGCTTTTGATAATACCTTCATACACGTTCGTCTCTTAAACAACAATTACGAGTATTTTAGGAGTTGTAAAATAATCCTTTTATAAGCATTATAAGATAATCTTTAGATAAATTTCAAACAAATTTCCTGTGGAGTTGTGGAAGAGTCTTGTGGATGAATCATCTGCATGTTACAGTTTCTCTCGTGCAATATATCTTGCACGATAAAAATATATGCTCGTCGGCGATTGAAAATTCTCTGCATGGGATTGGCAAAAGGCTCTTCTGTAACTGCAAAGGCTAGCTGGGATCGCATATATAATGGGATTATTTAAAAACTCTTAAAATCTTTAAAATCTTAAGCAGACTCGTTTAGGATTCGAATATAAATCAGCATCGTCAATTGAATAGCTCCTAGCTGGCAGGGATTTTTTTCATTAGTATAAAAAAATTTTATTAAAGTGCCTGCGTGTGTAAATGAATAGTAAATTCGGAAAACGATTTAAAAATATTCTTAAAATATTTTGTTATTTTTGCAAACTTCTTGTGTACAATATCCTGAGAAACATTTTATATATGAATATAAACTTTGTTATTCCTTAAAATTTATTACAACTAGTTAAAACTTACTATTATACACATCCACACGATGCACAACATTAAGATTATTGTGTGTGAACGCGAATATTTTTTTTATTGAAGGTGACCGTTTTATCTTTGCTTGTTCGTGTATACGTACATATGTATGTCTACCAAGGAAAAACCAAATTCGCATTGAGTCGCTAGATGTTGTTTTGGATCCGATACGAACAAACTTCCATTATTTATTAAAAAGGACAACAAATCTACACACAAACATAAAATCACGCACTCATAGAGAAAAAAGCAAGGCCGACTTCTCTGTATATTTACTATTCATTGATGTATTTTTACTTCTTGTTCTTTTTATATCAGATTGTTTATAGTTCGTTTCTGAATAAGGAGCGGATACTTTTTGGAAAATTTGTAGTTAAAAGCAACTTTATATTTACGTTAAAAAGAGCAATAATAAATAGATATTTTACAGAAATCAAGCCTTTCGATTTACAATTGTGTTATTACCTGCTTTTTAAAAATTCAACTAATTTTATTTTTTTTCGGAATCGTCAATAGAGATTTGAAAGCAGACATTATGGAAAAAAATTAAAACAAAATATATATTTTTTTATATAAAGTAATGATTTTTCCTCTTTTGGCGTAAGCGCATTAGTTATAAAAGCACACATTTACCTCTCAATCACATCTTGAATAACTCTAAAGCAAAAGCAACAACAAATTCATTAATGTTCAAGCATTTTTCTATCCATCTGCTCTTAAAAATAAATTTATTCATGCGCATTTCAACATTTCGATATGAATGAGTCTTTTATTTGACAGTGACTCTTGTTTCTTTGAAGATTAATTTTTGCTGGAGCAACATTTTTGACATTGAACATTGAGTATTGATGATGTTGGCATCGTTGTATAAAGTATACAAAAAAAATAATGTATAAATATTTTTACTTACAAATATTCATCTGTATTTGTGGTAGTAATATCGTATTTTTTTTAAAAAATTCATTAAAAGTTTGTTTTGCAACTCTATTGATATATTTTTATACTTTAACTTTTGTTGTCTGTATAGTATGTATGTATGTGTGTTTGTAGATGTATTTTGTGAAAAGCTTTGTTGGCATTTATTCAGTCGTTCATTCATGAAAATTTTTATTGTAAGGTTGGATTTTGGGCTTCCTTTTTTATAAAAGCGATATAATAAAACTTAAAAGCTTTTCGAACACACGTTGCCAACAATAACTTGATTAAAATAACTGTTCTAAAAGTATATCTTCTATACGTATGTTAGTTCTTTTTTATGCTTTTATATATACATGAGTTTATTTACTTTTATTTTTAAATTCAAAGTTGTGTTGGATACAAATTATTCCTGATTTTATATTCTATTTACCAACCCACTTACTATACTATGCACATCAGTTGTACTTCACATATACATATGTACATATATTGCACAATAAATCAGAAGCAATCACAACTCAAAATTTAGCAGAATGAACAACAGTCAACTACGCACCAAGCAAAAATTACCTTTAATGGCAAAATTATTTGGTCTCCTTAAATAGTAAGAAAACAATCAAAATTTAAAGTTCAATGGTTGATTTTTTTTTCTTTTCATTTTCTTATAAAATATGAGATTCTCCATAAATTTTATCTTAGTTTGGGAAGGACTTATCTTATTTTTCCATTATATATACATGTAAGTTTTAAAAAGTTGTGTTCGTCAGGGGCAAAATTTATTCATTTGAGAAATATTTACTTGCTTACTTAGATGGCTATTACAGAACCGAATAAACGTCAGCCGAACTTAATATTGATATCCAGGCGCTTCGATCTTCTGCGCACCTTTTCTAATTTCTGACATCAAAAAGACGGTTTTAACCTGGCAAAGCCAAAACCAATCTTGGTCCCTCCTTCATCTTAACTATGGACACTGGCCTGCCCGTGGTGTCACCTCAGATAGCTGCCTTTAATTAAAGGTAGTGAGCTAAAAAGTCCAACGCGTTTATCCATAAGGTCGAATTGTAAGAACGCCGTTCATGAATTTGGCTCAAAGTCTTTTTAAAGTGTATAATTACACTGCTGCAATTTCACTGATCAATTTCGTCATAGAATCTTGTAATACCTTGGATTAATAAACGTTTTAAGCTATGCCAAATATCCCACTATTTTCGATTATATAGTCCAGAGTAGGATACTTTTAATATTTTTTTATACCCTTTACATAGTTATGAGTGTATATATATGTACATATGTATATCAATTTGTAACTCCGTTTGAAACTTCTACAATATTCACTTTAGACCACATTAAGTGCACATATTCAAGATCCTTATATATAGGGAAGTTGATTTAGCCATGTCCGTCTGTCTGTGTGACGGTTGAAATCAAGCTTCCTCACTCAAATAAAGTTACACGGAAAAGGTTTTGACGTCAAACAATCAGAAATATTCCTGAGACAATCGTTATTTCAAATCAGCAAAATTGGTTCACTATTGACCGAAATATAAGCGAAAACCCAAATTAACCCATATTTTTAGGACAAAATCCGTGCATATATCCCTATATATGTCAGTAAATATAGCCACTCTCGCCACAAAACTTGGCACGGATATTCTGAAGATAGGAACCTACAATTGCAAGAATTTTGTGAAATTTTTTGTGCTCTATATTTCAAAAACTATAACAGCTATCTACTTTAAATGTTCAAAAGAACTGATTCGACAAAAAGACATAAATTTTTTTTGGGGTATCTCCCATAAAAATGAACAATTTTTGTTAGATTTTCGATACGCTATATCTGAGAAACTATAACAGCTATCGCCTGCGAATGTTCTACAAAAAGTAATGATACAACAATTCTTACATTTTGAATAATAGTTGGAAAGAAGCAGGTCGAGGGGAACCCACCATACAAATAAACAATTTTTAAAGAACTTTAAATGGATATCCAAAATACCAGACAATGCACAAAATACATAATAACCCAATAATAATAATAATATTTTTAAGTATTTATTTTCCACTTGCTCTTTGACATTATTCTAAAGGTGAACAAAAGAACAAAGCAATAATTATTTTAAGGCAGAGACTGCAAGTAATAATTTTTTTCGAATTTTCAATGAAATATAAAAGTGTACAATGAAACATGGGAATGTTTTTGATCTTTAATTTTGTCTCAGAAAATTATTGTTACTTTTTGATTTTTATTTAATTTATTTTTTTTACAAGAACAAATTTAAATTTTTTATTAATTAATTTTAGAAAAATAAAAAACAGACTAGATTATTTTAATTGTAATGATTTTTATAAAAAATTTAAAATTCCTAATACATTTTTCTTACAGTTCTTCGATAACAATATCTGCCACAGTGAGTGATGCAGGTGAACCTATAGCCTCTACATTGTTAATAAAATTTGTCCTTGGCCGCCATTTGCAAAATTAAGAGCATCTTCCAATAGAATGACTTCTCTTGGCCCACCTTGTACTTGTAGGCATAGCACTACACTTGATGAGAACATAGCTAAAATGCATTTCCGTTAAAATGTCTCACAAACTGATTTTATCAACATTAAAAAATTTATACGTAAAACTTACGTTTGTTAGTACTCCAGGGTTAAGAATGTTGTTAATTATTTTTTAAAAAATTGTTTTATATTTATTAAATGCAAAATTATTATTAAAGTTTGAGTCTAAATAAATGCACCAGATTCTTTTACAAACTTGCACTGCATATTTGGAATACTTTTCAAAAAAGCGATCGGTTAAACTCGGTGCTTTTTTATCATAAACTAAAAATTTAAGTAAAAAAAGGAGGAAGTCGGAGCTATTTTCTTTTTTTCCAACGGAAATTTCAGTTGTTAAAATTTATAAATACATTTTAATTCGTTCATATCTACAAACGACATATGTAATCGGAAAAATTTTTTAATTAAAGAAAATGTAAAGGGTTTTTAGTAAAAATGACAGTTTTAACAGTGAAAAAATTTTACTCGCATTATGTATTTATAAAGCTGCGTGAAAAATTGCATTAACTTGTGCTTTATGGTATAAACGTGATTTTATTAGAGAAACGAATACTTTTTCTTAAAATAATAAATTTTTTTTACTAGTTAACTTACATACCCATACTTAATTAAAAATTGCATCAATTGATTTTTCAAAGATATTTGTAAATATTTCTCTTTTTGCAACGAAATACCACTATGTGTTGTTAATATATTTTTATAAGGGGTATCTTTCCCTGGGCTCCGATCGTCTTTGGTTATTATAATAAAGATATCTTGTGTTTAGATTAAATTGACATCATTACAAACTTTTTATTAAAATATGTAAATTTTTATAGGTGGTACTACCGAATTAATTTTTTTTCACAGCTATCTCGATATATATGTACATACATATATAGTTGTCATACACTCAATAAATTTTTTCTCTTAAATCAACTGAAAATGCTACTTAAAATAACTGAATATTCATTCAAATGTCCTCCAACAAGATTTTAATTAAAACTAATCCAATAGTTTATTTAAATTCTAAAATTACCTAGATTTTCTTTCACCTACGAGGGTTGCCTTTTATATTTCGGAATTTAGCAACACTAGTGTTTCAATCTGACAACTGACAGCTTTATCGTAAAGTTTGATATTTATACGTACTCAGAACGTTTTGACATACGAGCGCTATTTGTGTTGTTTACAATAACTTAAAAGATTCAAAATTAAAATTTTCGTGCGAATATTTTTTGCAACTTTCGACGTGGATTAACTCAGCAACAGTGCATGGATGAACTAAATTCTGTTTTTGGCGATGAAGCTCAATCAAAGACCCGTGTTGAGTGATGGTGAATTCAATTGTGGTCGTAGTTCACTCCATGACGAATTTCGTGAAGGTCCTGCAAAATCAGTTGTTGTTCCGAAAACCATGAACTGATATTGGAAGATAGTCACGTGAACTATCGTGAGATTGAGACAGCCTTAGGCATAAGTAGGACCAGCAAAAATTCAACATTGCATTAACATTTGACTGTCAAAACAAGTTTTTTGCGTTGGATCCCACACAATTTGTCAATCGCTAAAAAAAAGGCTCGTGTCAATTATTCGAAAGAAATGCTCAGAAAATACGACCGCGGTGCTTCGAATTACGTCTATGATATCGTGACAGGTGATAAATTCTGGATTTACGCGTATGAGCCCGAAAGTAAACAGCAGTCGACTGTAAGGGTGTTTTAAGATGAGTCAAATCCAACAAAAGCTGTCTGCGCACGAAGAACTTCTAAGCAAATGATCGCCAGTTTTTTCAGAAAACTGGACATGTCGCAACCGTATCACTTTAATAACGCGGAACAGTCAATTTTGAGTTGTTGTGTTGTTTGCCAGTTGTGTTCCAAGAAATTAGGAAAACCAACAGCCGAATGTGGATCACTCTTCACCACAACTATTCGAGCTCTCACACATCGGCTCAAACAACTGCATTTTTAAGCACCCAATACATCAATTTGATGAGTATCCGCCGTATAGTCCTGACTTGACAACGAATGACTTCTTCTGATTCCCGTACGTAAAAAAACAAAATTATTAAAATTTGACGGTTCTTTAATTTAAAAACAATTTTACAGAACACTTCCTAAATAATTTACAGACAGTTATAATAACTTTGTAGTCTTAGTTTTTTATATTTAATAAAAGCAAAAGCCACGGAATTCTTCCACTTTCTAAGTATGTCCTGATATTGTACAAAGTCCATGCATTTTATAAATTTATAACATAATCTTTGCCAAAGCCGTCATGCTTCCAAATCGATACCATAAAAGTTGATTTATGCTATTTACAATCCGTTTTATGATAACATGTTGGTTCCCATTTGGGTTGTTTCCAAAATTTTCGTTTTGCCTACCAAAAGTTTAACTTAAAAAATAATTTTATTTTCCTTTTCGCAGTTATTGGTGATGATGGTGATCCCCAGTCAGTATTGCCAGGCTTAAATTCAAAAATCAAATTCGGTTCAATTGTTAAATACCCGAAATACCCAAAACATGTATTAGGTCCTGCTGTCTATTCGCATGAACATGTTGTGGCTCATAATCCACAACAGCACCATCAATTGCGAACAGCAGGCGGTGGTGGTAGTAATGGAGCCGGGATAGGCAGTGGTGGCAGTATCGGGGTAGGAAACTTAGGAAGAAATACCAAGATTAGCAACAAGCAAACTACGAAACCACAGCAGCCACAAACGCATCACCCTAATGAATACGATGACTTCGATATAAATGTTGAACATGATTACGAGGACTATCATGTACATCCCTCATTTGGGCCACCACATGATATAGACGAAGATATGTACGAGCCCATATTGCCACAATTTACACCTGATGTTGGCAATGGCCTGCAAGTGGGCAAGATCATTGTGCCAGGTTCCAGAAGTGGTGGAGGCAGTCGCACCGATCTTTATGGGGTCCGTGATGGTGAAGTTAGTCGTGGTCGGGAAATTTCACGAGGCCGTGAGGGTTTCATGAATCTATTACATGTTAAAAATAAAGTTTTTCGACCGCATATAAATCACATAACTCTATATGATCGTGAACAAAATCGTTTAAGTCAAAGTGATTCGTTTAGTCATCACTGTCCAAACATGTGTGGTGAAATGCAGTGGCAGTGTCATACTAAATGCAATTGCATACCATTAGGCGAGCGTTGTGATAAAGTTCCTCAATGTGAAGATGGTTCCGATGAATGGGATTGTGCTTCCGTAGATGATATGGTGGCCAAGTTGACCAGAGAATGTGAGCAAACGGGCTTACACATTATGTGTCCAAAGACATTTCGTTGTATCCATAAGGACTGGCTGTGTGATGGTGATGATGATTGCGGTGATTATTCGGATGAAACCCAGTGTGGTGAAAAAGTTGACTGTATGGAAGATCAGTTTAAATGTGGTAATGGTTTTTGTATACCTAAACCTTGGGTTTGTGATGGCGAAAATGATTGCAAGGATTTTACCGATGAAGGTCATTGTAATCGCTCAAGGTTAGCATTAATGTTATATTTTATATAAAAATTATTTTGCGAAGGTTTAATTACTTTTTCTTTTGCTTTCAATAGATGTTCCAGTGAACATTTCCCCTGCAACGATGGATATTGCATATCTATTGCTTATCGTTGTGATGGTGAGCAGGACTGTAGTGACAACTCGGATGAAACAAAATGTCCGGCTGTAATAAATAGCTGCCCAGAGGGAGAATTTAAGTGTCGTGGTGGTTTGGGCGGTGCTGGTGGCCCTGGCGGTAGATGTATTTTGGCACGTTTTCGTTGTGATAGCGATAACGATTGTGGTGATTGGAGTGATGAAGAGAATTGTCCACAGAAACCTTCCCAGTGCACATCGAGTGAGTTTAAATGTGCCGATGGTACTTGTATTCCTATACGTTGGAAATGTGATAAAGAACAGGATTGTGATGGCGGTGAAGATGAAAATGAATGCGGAAACATGAATTCAGCTGTTTCGACTACATGTAGTAGCGATGAGTTTACTTGCAATAATGGACGATGTATTTTGGTAAAATAGAGTTAAAATGCTCAAAGTTTTATTTATATAAGTTTTCTCTATCTTTGGTAAAGCGTACCTGGATTTGTGATGGCTATCCTGATTGTTCCTCGGCTGAGGATGAAGTCGACTGTCATTTGGAATGTGATCCGGGTCAGTTTCTATGTCCAGCTAAAAAGAATATTACCAACTTAAAGTAAGTTTTTACAGAAATATTGTAAGCATGTAGCTCTGGCGTTACTTTAGCATCATTATAAAGCCCCGATAACCAACATGGTGAACCTCATCGTAACGTCAGAGCTCCTTGCGAATGTGGCTTTTAACGTTTTGTGTTTCACATAGACTGGAAAATTTTAATTATTTAATTTATCTTTAGGATTTGTGTTCATCAAAAACATGTTTGCGATGGCCAAAATGATTGCCCTTTGGGTGAAGACGAAATGAATTGCCCCCGTTTGCGTAATTGTGAGCCGGATAGTAAATGTGAACAGCTATGCATAACCTCTGCTCGTGGTCGTAAAGAATGTGCTTGTCGTTTAGGTTTCCTTATGAACCCAAATAAAAAGAAGTATATTTTTCATTACAATTAGCGCAATTAAAAATTAAGCTTTAATTTAAAAATTGCTTTTTTCAGTTGCACCGACATTGATGAATGTCAATATTTAAGCAATCCCGTATGCTCTCAGAGATGTGAAAACACCCATGGCTCATTTATTTGTTCATGTGAGAGTGGATATGTGTTGCGTCCTGATTTGCGAACTTGCAAGGCTTTGGGAGGTGCAATGACTTTGTTAGTAGCTAATCGATGGGATATCAGGCGTGTTACCCTAAGCAATAATCGTTATGCGGCCGTTATTAAAGGTCTGCACAATGCCATTGCTTTGGACTATCACTATAAGAAGGGCTTATTGTTTTGGTCTGATATCTCCACGGATGTCATAAAAATGGTTTTTATCAATGGCACACGTGTTAAAGATTTAATTAAGTGGGGCCTAGAGTCACCTGGGGGAATCGCAGTAGACTGGGTACATGATTTGCTATTCTGGACTGATTCGGGCACTAGAAGAGTGGAGGTTTCCAACTTTGATGGCACTTTAAGATCGGTGATTGTTGCCAATGATCTAGATAAGCCACGTGCTATTGTCGTACATCCTGGCCAGGCTATGGTCTTTTGGACCGATTGGGGCCCTAATCCTAAAATAGAACGGGCTTTTATGGATGGTTCTCAAAGGCAGGTTATAATATCGAAAGGTGTCACATGGCCTAATGGCTTAACCATTGATTATCCCAGTCATAAGCTTTATTGGGCTGATGCCAAACAGCATGCTATAGAATGCTCAAACTTAGATGGTTCAGAGCGAATTAAAATACTCAGTACTCATTTACCACATCCCTTTGCCATGACTATTTTTGAGGATACAATGTACTGGACGGATTGGAATACCAAGACCGTATCGGCAGCTAATAAAATAACGGGTAAAGGATTCCGTTCTATACATGAAAACTTTCACTTTCCTATGGACATCCATGCCTTCCATCCGGCTCGCCAGCCTGAATATGTTGATCATTGCCAAAAAGATAGACGTGGCCTAAGAGGAGGATGTTCCCACTTATGTCTTCCAAATAAAAACTCAAGACGTTGTGGTTGTCCTATTGGCTTAACATTGAAAGAAGATGGTAAGACTTGTAAGAGTGCACCAGACGAGCTAATTTTAGTGGCCCGGCGCAAAGATATACGACTAAGAACACTCAATAGTAAACCTTCAACATCAGCTGATGTGGATATGATAATTCCTTTGGATAATTTAAAACATGCGGTCGCTTTAGATTGGTCCAGTGATACAGATACCATATTTTGGACAGATGTCGAAAGAAGTACTATTAATAAGGCCCATCTAAACGGCAGCTATCAACAAAAAGTCATACACTCTAATCTAGTTGGTCCAGCTGGCTTGGCATACGACTGGCTCACCGATAAGCTATACTGGACAGATCAAATAACATATCGCATTGAAGCTGCTACAACAAATGGCAAAATGCGCACTTTATTGGTATGGGAAAATCTTGAAAAACCAAGAGATATTGTTGTCAATCCCATGGAGGGTGTAATGTATTGGACGGACTGGGGAAACCCGGCTATGATTGAGACCGCTAACATGGATGGTAAGAACAGGAAGGTTGTTTTGTCTAACAATATAAAATGGCCTAATGGTTTGGCAATTGACTATGAACAGCAAAAGCTTTATTTTGTTGATGGTGGCACCAAGTCATTAGAACATATTAATTTTGATGGCTCTGGTCGAACAGTTTTAGTGGGTAAGTTTGTTTGTAAGTTAAAGAATTTCTCAATAAACAAAAGGAATTTCATATTGATTTTTATATTTAAGGAAGCTTATCTCATCCCTTTGGCTTAGATGTTAGTGGTTCAAGGGTTTATTGGACTGACTGGGATACCAAATCTGTTTCTAGTGCTGACAAAATAAGCGGAAAAGATATTACCACCGTTATAGCAAATACAAGTGATCTTATGGATATAACAATATTTCATAGATCTCGCCGAAGGATACGTAATGCTTGCGATAGCGCCAATGGGGGCTGCTCACATTTGTGTCTACTCAATCCTTCAGGCTATACATGTGCCTGTCCTGTTGGTGTTGCTCTCAAAAATGATTTGCACACTTGCTCCTCTGGTCCCAGCTCGTATATATTGTTTGCCCACCGTGTTGATATAAGACAAATTTCTTTGGATTTTGATCATTTGGTAGATGTTGTACTTCCCCTGCCGCCCATATCAAATGCAGTAGCTTTAGATGTGGATAGAAATACAGGCGTTATTTATTGGTCAGATACTATTGAGGATGTAATCATGAGTTCAACACCCGATGGTTTGGAAGCAAAACGTGTTATATATGAGACAATAGATAATCCGGATGGTTTGGTAGTGGATTCAGTGGGGAGAATGGTAAGTTTGGTATTGGCATATGGTAGAAGAAGACACAAAATTGACTAATTTTTAGATATATTGGGCTGATGCTGGTCGTCACACAATTGAAGTTGCTACTTTGGATGGAAAACATCGACATCTTATAGCCTGGAAAGATTTAGAAGCTCCCCGTGGTTTGGCTTTAGATTATGAAGCTGGTTTTCTTTTCTGGACTGACTGGGGACACTATCGCAAAATTGAACGTGCACATATGGACGGTGAAAACCGCCAGCGTATTGTAACCTCTAATTTAGGCTGGCCGAATGGTTTATCTTTGGATCTTAAAAGCAAACGTATTTATTGGGTTGATGCCCAACTGAAAACTATTGATTCCTGTGATTATACCGGCAATCATCGTAAATTAATTATGGCCTCCTTGCAACATCCTTATGCTCTAGCATTGACTGATAATTATATTTATTGGACTGATTGGAAATCAAAGGCTTTACACATGACTGATCGCAGCAATGTTACCGACCGTAGGGATGTTATGACTAATATCGATGGTCTTATGGATATTAAAGTAATTTCTACTAACACGTCGTTACCTGAAAATGTTTGCGGCTTAAATAATGGCGGATGTTCACAATTGTGTTTACGCAATCCTTCTGGATTTTCGTGTAAATGTTCAATTGGTCTAAAGTTAAGAAATGGTAGTCTAACGGAATGTGAATATTTGCCGGAAGATTACCTTCTTATTGCCCTGCGTTCAGGCATTGGCATGATTTCCCTCAAAACTCCTGATCTAATGGATGTTGTATTGCCAATAAAAGGTGTACATGGTGCAGTGGTATTAGACTATCATTACCGGAAACACTATCTATATGTGGCCGATGTTAATTTAGATGTGATACGACGCATTAATTTATTAAATTTTGCTGATAGTAAAGTTATTGTTAGAAATCTATTAACACCGAATGGCTTGGCAGTGGATTGGCTTGCGGATAATTTGTATTGGTCCGATTCAGATCACAAAGTTATTGAGGTTTCCCATCTGGATGGTTCATGTCGCAAACAATTGATTACGGATGGCTTGGGAGATCCAAGATCGTTGATTGTACATCCTAAGAAAGGGTAAGTCGTCGATGCAATTTACTTTTTTTAGTTAAAGTGTTAATGACTTTTTCTCTATAGCTTTTTGTTTTGGGCTGACTGGGAGACCCCTTCCAAAATCGAACGTAGCTTATTAGATGGCTCAAATCGTACTGTAATTGTTAGCAATAATTTGGGCTTCCCCACAGGCCTTACCTTGGATTTTGAGTAAGCGGCCATTCCTGCTATGATTGGAGATCAATTAAATCAGTTTTTAATTTCGTATTTGTTTCTAGAAATCGACGTTTACTTTGGGCTGATGCTTTAGAAGATAATATTGGCCAAGTTGATTTTAATGGCAAACGTCGTACTACTTTAGTACCTTTTGCTCCACATCCTTTTGGCTTAACGATGGTTTGTAAACAGGAAATTTGTAAAAGTAATTAATTTAATGAAAATATTTTGTTTTTCTTACAGTTTGAAAACAATATCTATTGGACCGATTGGTATAACAAGTCTGTTTTTCGAGCATATCGCAAAGGCTCAATCGGCTCAAAATACTCACAACCAGTAGAAATACGAAGTGCTCTTAGCGGCGCTTTAGATATAAGAGCTGTGTCACGTAAACGTCAGTCTGAAGACTGGAATCAATGCTCCCAAGATAATGGTGGCTGCACTCATTTGTGCCTGTACCGTGGCTCAAATTATACCTGTGCATGTCCTGATCGTCCCGACGGCAGAGAGTGTTTAACCATGCCACGCTATTATATACCTAGAAGAGAAGGTGATCCATTAGTGGATGAATTGGATGATTTAACTGAAGCTGAAAATTCTTTTGCAAACGAAGATTTCGAAAATAATAAAGATAATTTTCGCAAGGCTGAACCAGTATTTGATATGAAAACAATTATGGTTATAGCAACAATTATAGCACTGATATTCCTATTTATAGTAATAGCCATGGTTATATGTAAGTATTTTTAATATAAATTACCCAACAGTTAGGCAGAAGTTAAAATTTGTTTCTAGACATGATAGCACCAACTAAACATCCCAAGCCCAAACGAAGCTCTAGAGGTTCCAGCCGTTCGGTTTTAACATTCTCTAATCCTAACTATAATGTGGATGGCACACCTATGGAACCGAAGACCACAATATGGAAACGTTTTAAAACTGAAAGATCACATGTGAGTTTGATCAAGTTTTCAATCAAACAATCAAATATTCATTTATGTTCCCTTTTTAGGAACGTGTTTATGAAGAGCGCAGTGTAACCACAGAAACAGCGACCACATCCAGTCTATTTGTGCCGACACCTTCACCATCGGCCTCATCATCTGTCAATAAGATACAACTTTCTACTTTATCAACAATAGCTTAAGTTTTTTTTAACTAAATTTAACAGAATCAGCGAATTGCTGCAATGAATTCAAAACAGTATATAAATGAATTTTTTATTTCACAGTTTTATTAATAATACTTTTATTTTAAAGGAAGTGTATTTCTTTTATATTTTTTTTAAACTTTTTTACTCGCATATACATCTATGTACAAAGTCTTTGAATTTTTTGATCTCACAACTTTTAAGGTGTAAAAAATTTTTTAAACCAAATTTTTTATGCTTGAACAGCTAAACAACAATAAACAAACCAGTAAAGTTGACGAAGCCTTAAGCTGGAGGTCCATACCATACGTTATATGCGTGGCTCCGTTCTATGCGTATCATATTTCTGTACGTTTTATACGTTTGTTTTTGCCAAGTTACATGCAATACGTTTTGTGCGAAAAGTTATTTGTATTGATCAGCTGTTTTGTAAAAAAAACTGTGTAAAATAAAAACAAACTAAAGCAAAATGAAAAGTGAAATTATGTTTTTTACCGAACTTATGGAATTTATTGGGTTAATACGTATAATCTTTTGTGTTACAAGGTTTTTGGTGCATCCCTTACATCTAGAGCGGGAAGTCAGTGGTATTTTTGCGGCAACTTTCAAAAAATTAAAAACCCTTAACCAAGAGAAATCAGATTTTCTTCATTACACTTACATAAATAAAAACACAACAGAGATGACACTTAAAATATAAAATTAGTCGATAAAAACAATATTAACTTTGGCTACAAAATATTTGTGTTGAAAACTAATTTTAAGGAAATTTATTGTTAAAATTATTTGCAAAATTTATAATAAAAGCATTTTCTTTAATAACATACTGTTTTTAACACAAAATATACCAAAAATATAATCTACCACACACACATTTTTTTTGATAGCATTTAAAATTTGTCATCACTGGATAACAAAACCATCTGTCATTCTCTCATTTCGCATGCGACGTATGAAAAAGTAGAAAGTAAACCTACTTTATACGTTACTTGCGCAGATCCGTTCTATGCAATTTGTTATGTTTCTTGCCACATACAAATACACTGGTTCTACTTTTTTGACAGACGGAGAGAACGTACAGCGCATACAACGTATGGTATGGACCTCCAGCTTTAGCAGCATGTTGCTGCTAACGGTATCATTGTTAAGAGACTCACCATGAATGGTATGTTTTACAAAGTTTGTTTGTAAAAAATATTATTATGTATGTATATTCAAAACGTTGCTTATATAAAAAATGTTTCGAAAACAATATTCTTTTAATTTGTAAATTACTCAGGGTTGCATTGAATCTTCTTGCTGCCGAAACTGAATTGATTCTCCGTTAATGGTCGCTTGCAAAGCTCATTCCTGCAGCAATTGGATTCCATGAAAACTTTAAACTATTTTATGTTAAAAATAAAATTTTAAATAATAATAACAATAATGAAAATATTATACGTGAATTCTTGTGCCAAACATAGTAAGAACAAGAAAAGAATAAAACTAGAATTGTTATAAACAAAACCAAAAAACTAAAATTGATATGAATGTAGATAATAATATACATTAAATAAATAAAATCTATTTTTATTAATTTTTTTAGAAGAAATCAAAAAATAAACAAAGTAATAAATTTATAAAAACCCACAAAGTTGAAGCAAACCCTAAAAGCAAATTAAATTTAAAAATTAATAACAGAAAATAAAAAAAAACAAACAATAACAATATGTGTTAAAGTTTCTCCAGATATGTAAAACTAAACTTTTTATTTAATTTTTTATTTATTTTTATTATAAAAATAAACAAAAACAAAATGTATGTAATAAAGATTAAGTAAAAAAGAAAAAAGTAATTAAATAATTGTATATTAATGTTAAATATTTGTATTTTTTTAAGCGTATGTATTTTTTAGAATTTAAGAGGAAAAGAAATGTAAGAAAATATGCAACGCAATTGTTTTTACTTAAAAAATTTTCGGAAGTTTTTTCCCTGTTCTCGCTTCTATTTTAAATAAATTCTTCCCGGGATATTTTTTTCTCTTCCCACATAGAATACAGCTAAAAGCAAAACAGCTGAATGCGAAAACTTAAATCCTCCCTCTCACAACACTATTCTCCCCGGTTGTTTATAGTTAAAAAGTTTTATCCCCGGGGAATTCGATTCCAACTCATTTCTCTGGGAATATTTTTAATTTAATGGTTAATCGAAGCTTCTTTGACAAATTTTTAAAAAATTGCTGTCCAATAAAGCTTTAATAAACATAAAATAATTTACATTAAAAAAGACTTTCCGAAACAGTTGTAATTTAAAATTTTCTTTTTTAAAAAATTGCACTAAATTTTACAAAATTTTTCGGTTTAAGTTTATCTATATAAATCTCATAAGTTCTTAAACCAATTATTAGTAGACTTAAACCAAGTTCTTAGAATTATTCCTGAATATTATTTAGTTAAATGATCTCAGCAAACCTGGGAAGACTTTTTAAAATACATATTTAAAAAAACCTTCCAAAATAGTTTTAAAATCCATCAAAAATTTAATTTAATTTTCTGTTTCGATTTTACCCCTTTATAACGCCCCGACCAGACACGCAATCTGATATATCTTAATACAAGCAATAACGCTGGCAGAATTGCTGCGTCAATTTGCTTATTTTCAGGAGGATGGGAAAACGTACATGTCTTTTAACATAAAATGAAAAAATTTGCGGAAAAATGTTGCTTTACATTTTCATTTTAATAAACAAATTTTCGAATATATGTGTTTAATTATCACCAAAACCACTAATATTACTTGTATTTTATTTATTTTATAAATTTTTGCAGTTTTTCTCACTTTTTTGTTTGCTAAATAAATTCTTAGATTTTTTTGTGTTTTTGCTATTTGTTTTCTTGTTGTACAAACAATATATGAATTTGACAGCTTATGTTAAAAGATTATTGCTTAGCAATGTATTATGATACTTATTGCTAAATATGTATTTGAATACATATTTATACGGTCCACACGTAAATATCTTGTGTTGGCAATAGAATTTGACAGTTGCCACGGCAATAATTGTCTTGCAGATTGCTCGTGTAGTTGGGTAGTAACAACTGGAAAATCATTGTTTAACACTGACATATAAGCCCTACCAAACTTGACAAAACCTTATTCTATTACAATTATTAAAAATTTTAAAAATTTTAATTAAAAAAATTAAGGAATTCTTAATTTAATTTAAGTTATTTTTTAGGAAATAATTCTTTCTGTAATCTCAAACTTTCAATACACAACTCTTCCTTTTTATTGAATTATTTTAATAAAGATTAGGAATATTTTAAAAAAGTAAAAAAAACGAAATAATTTTATATTGTTTTTTTCTTATTATCTAATTTTTATATCAAAAGCATGAAAATATCCCCAATAGAGCATGAACAAGATTTAAATAAAAGGCTGCCAGAAAATAAAAACTTAGAAAAAAAAAAGAAAATCATAAGTGCAGTTCAAGGTATATTGAACAAGGCAAGAGTAACTGAATAGCTGACTTTTATATCCGCCATATGTTTTCTAGCATAGCTTGGCAAATTTTTTATGTTATATAATTATTGTATATACTGTGTGTATGTGTGATAGCAACAACAAAATTAATGGTAAATTTTTACAGGAAGTTCTTGTTCTAGGAACGAGGTCACTTTCTTATTCCGCCATGATGTGCTCAAAAACTTAAAAACGTTGACAAAAACTTTAGAAGTTTTTGTTTGAAAGCTTTAATTTCTTATGAAACAAGCTCAAATAATTTGTGCAAAACAAATGCTTAGAAAATCACACAGGAACTCTACATAGAAATCTAGAAAAAAAACTTTATTTGTTTAAGGCAGGGATCGGCACACGCATACATTCTTATGTTTTGATTGTCTTGTTGTTTGTTTTTGAGCGTAATTATTTGTCTCTTATGGCACATAGTTGAAAGTTTAAAATATGATAGAATTGCATTAGCCAGTTATGTTAAAGTTAAACAAATGCGAAATAATTTTGCCATACTATTTAATTTTTCATAATCTCATAGATATTTATTGTATTTTGATAATATTTAATGCGGATAATATCTTTGGCATTTTTTTAATACTTAGCTTATTTGTCGAATAAACCATTTCATAAACATACAGTAACATAGTTTTTAAGTCATGTATAAATTTAGTTAAAAAAAAACATACAGAACTCTTCCAAGTATACTAATAAAAACACAAACAAAATTGTCTCCTATAATATTAAAACACAAATTTATGGACACATTAAATGGAAGCTTAAGTTAAAACTTAAGACGATAACTCGCATGTAAAAGGGACATTGCAGCAAAAAATTTAAAATTATATGGCTCTTTCTTTTGAATTTTTTCACAGAAATGTCCTTTCTATGTCAGAGTTCAAAACAGATAAAAACATAAAACGTTTTAAGAAAAATCTAATAATTTTTTTATTAAAGAAAACAAATTTAATTATTACTTAAATTTTTGTTTATACTGCTTTATAAAATTTTAAAACAAAATAAAAATAATAATAAAATAATAATAATAGAAATAATAATAATAATATAATAATAACAATAATAATAATAATAATAATTATAATAATAATAATAATAATAATAATAATAATAATAATAATAATAATAATAATAATAATAATAATAATAATAATAATAATAATAATTATAGTAATAATAATTAATAATAATAATAATAATAATAATAATAATAATAATAATAATAATAATAATAATAATAATTATAATAATAATAATAAAATTAATAATAATAATAAAAATAATAATAATAATGATAATAAAAATAATAATGATAATAATAATAACAATTAAAGCTGTTACATACACATATGTACATATATAAAGTGATTACACAAATTTTTAATAATTTTTTAATTGTTTGTTTACAAAAATTTAGATTATATAAAGGCTAACAAAATTTTAAAATTGTATTAAAACAAAAATAACAGTTTTAAGTGCAAAATTATAAATCATGTAATATAAAACCCCAAGACTTTATTAAAAAAAATAAATAAATCTAATTTGTTATAATAATAAAAACAAAAACAAAATAGAAGAAACAATTAAAAAATACTTATAATAAAAATAAAGATAAAAACAAATATAATTTGTTAGAGAATTTCAAAAGTAAACTTGAAATGAATTAAAAAATAAATGTATTTTGAATGTTAAAAAAAAAGCTGTCTTGGTTTGATTTTTTAAGAAAAAGGGTTCGTTAGAAATTAGCTTTATAGCTCAGATTTGTTCCAGAGTTTTCAAACTATGCTCTATACAACGTTTTGTTTTTAGTTAAAAGAACCTAAAAGATTTTTTTTATTTACTTTTATTTAACTTATTTTATTATCGTAAGAGTTCGCTTAAGTTGGGTTTATAGTCACAAAAACAAAGCAAAACGTATGCCTAACATTTCATGAAGAAAATTAAATAAAAATAAATTTAAAAGGTCTTTCGTTCTCATTTTAGGGGAAACAGATTTTGTTTTACATTTTTGCAATATGTATAGGGTGACCATTCGTACTGATTTCATCAGTACATGTACTGATTTTTCATTTGGTGTACTGGTTAAAAATTTGTGTACTGATTGTACTGATTTTTCAAAATAAAGTGATTTTTTTTTTAATTTGTTAAATTATAGTAAAACTAAATAAATAGTAAGTATAGCAGCCAAAAGTGTATTAAAATTATTTTAAACATTCAAATTTTGTTTTAAGTCGATCAACAATTGCTCAAAAATGTTTCAAAATTTTTTGAGAATTGATTTTCTGAATCAAATACTTTCTTTACAAAACTATGTACATAGACACCCAGACGGACAGAAAGGCTTAATTGACTCAGAAAGTGGTTTTAATTAGATCGCCCTGGAAGCTGTGAAAGCGATTTAAAAAATTTTAAAAAATTTAACTTTGTATGGCGACCCTGTTAGGGGCGGAGATGGGGCAAAGGTATGTTCAACAGCATTAATTAGGAAATATTGATGGGAGTCGGTTTTACATAGCATCTGCTTATGGGAAATTTCGGTGCAGTTTTGAAGGTTCTTATGTACAAATTCTAGAGAAATAATCAGAGGAGGTCTTGGTTTTTGGCTTATATCTCTGTCACTTATCCGGCAATTTCGCTGAATTTCTATAGCAATATTTTTGCAAGTATACCTGACGTTTTGGGAAATATCAAGGGGCTTTAGAAACTTGATTTAAACAGATTAACGGACAGAACGACATCGCTAAATGAACTTTCCTATCTATAAGGATTAAGAAAATATATACTTAATGGGGTCGCAAGCGGATACAAACGAAAGTACAAATGGAATGACAAACTTATGTATATATACCCTTATGACTAATGTGAAGGGTATAAAAACTGAAAAGCGTACTGATTTTGAACCAGAAATAAATGGTCACCCTAAATATGGACCTAAACACTATTAAGGTTATCGATCGGTTCAAAGGACTTTTGCAATAATATTAATATTTAATTGTCAATTTATACCAAACTTCATACAAAGAGTATTAGGTTTTAATGTGAAGAGTATAAAATTCGGCATAGCCAAGTGGTATTACCCTTACTTATTTCTTTTCAATTTATTATTTTTATGTTTATTTGTAAATTTACAATAAAAAATTGTTTTACTGCATTATTTTTTTAAATTTTCAATTCTTTTCGGCAAAATTCTTTTCAAGTCTCAAGTTTTCAATAAGTGATTTTCAATTTATACAATGGCAAATTTTAAAAACGTTTACCGATTTTAAACAGGATTAAAGGTCTTATTTAGTTTTACTTATGTATATTATCAGCACACATCCAAATAATCATTTGAGTTTAAATTACATTCATAAATGTTGGTATCTTGCTCTCGTTTTATATAGTGAACACTTTTATTTTCGTGCAGTTTATTAAAATATGAAGAGTGGTGTGAATTTATGCTCAAAATGGATTATGGTAAAGTGTACCCCAATGCAGTGGAAGTTAATAGCAAGATTCTTTAATATACATTGTATATTTAATGATATAAGGCCTAAATTAGAAAAATATTTTGGCACAAGAGGCCAAAAGGACCCAATAACCAACGAGTTCAACTATTGTTGCTGCTGTTGATTCTGCTGTTACTGTTAAAACTGCGGAACACGTTCAACGTAACTTACGCTCAACTTTTGATTTTAATACAAAATATCTTGTTTGAAAGTAAAGCCAGCACAGCAGAAACAAAAATTAAACTTAACACAAGAGATGCAGGCAAACAAGCGAGAAAGAATAAAACAATAATCAGCATGGTACATGTATGTATGTAGACAACTTAAGTAGAAGATCTTAAAACCCAGTTAGGTAACTAACATTTAAGCAGCCAATGACCAAAAAAATCCAAATTAAGTAAACCAAATAACCAAGCAGCTATCCAGCCATCCAAGCATCCAAAACAGACACAGACAGCGCAGGACATCAAAGAAATTTTGTGTGGCGCACTAAATTGCATTTGAATGTACGTGCGGTCGATATTTTCTTTTTTTTTTAAGCTTTTTAATATATTTTGGCTTGTGTGTGTCTTTCTCTTCTTTTGGCTAAATTTTATTTAGGTACAAAATAACAACGGCATTAAACAACAACATTATTATCTTCCAAAACAAGACATTGAGGGTACAAAAACAAAAAGGAAGAAATATCTCTAACATCTCCAGTGGCTTAGTGTGGCCAATTTAGCTGATTTTAAGTTTAACAAAATGACTTAGAAAAAAGAAATTCAAACTATTAAAGACGCAAATATTACTAATATTCTAACCTTCATATAGCAACTGAAGATATAAGTATATATGACTTCTAACCAGCTACAAGATAGTTCTAGTGACAGGGATGCAGGGTGGCTAGGGCTATGGGGCAAGGGCTGAGCTAAGTAGATACTAGGTTGTTCATGGACTTGGGCAGAATGGGCTTATGCGGCTGGGTAAAGATTCCACAACAAATTAGGCAATTTTTTGCAATGTCAGCTGGAAAACATTATTGGGTTAATCATGAGGATTAAGTGGCTAGAAGATAGCCAATAAAATAGATAGTCTTCCTACTTTAATTTTTATTTTTTTCTCTCGTAGTCTTTTTCCTTCTTGTAAGTCTTACTGCATACTCCTTTTCCTTTTTAATTGATTTTTTATTTTTCTTAGTTTTTTGTTAAAGGGATGCACAATAGACACCAGAGATATCCGAGCGTTTATGTATGAGACAGTGTACCTCTCTTTATCTACCTTCGCAACCCAATGACCTAGCCAGGTCGGAAAGTGGTAGTCGTCATATAAACGGACCAATTTTTAAAACAAAAACTATTAAAGCTATCGACTTTAGACTCTACAAGGACGTTCTATTATTACTTTTATCCTTCGGAATGATGGATAATAGCACAGAGAGTTGTAATTCCCATACAAAAGGATCACTTTTTTTAAGTTTTCTGTTAAAAAACTATAATAGACTTTAAACTCTCACATTTGGTTTTATGTAATATGTATTTACGTTTAAAGAAAAAAACTAATATGGTTGGGATAACTGAGTATACAAAAGCAGCGATGTAAAAGGTATAACACTCGGGATATTCGCATATAACGCTATTAAGTGTTTTGAACTCTTTGCTGTTCTAAATGAAAGAAAACTACTTTTCCGTGTGAGGGGGTCGTTTTACGCGGAATATCAAATAGATATGGCGTAATTGTTTTGAAATTAAAGGTAATTTTTCTAACAACAACCTTATGATGTACTTTAGTATAAATACCGCCATCAAACAATTTTATTGAACTTTTCTTAAGAGTTTTTTTTAATTTATTTATTTGTAATGATTTCCTTGTGTTGCGTGTCCTAAGTTGGCATCACTGTAGTCCAGTTTTTACAAATGAGGAGTTAGCAAAAGCAACAATACCTAAGGCAACAACAACAACAACACTTTTATTTTAAAATTTAAATTGTTGAAGAATTTTGCCAAATTCTTGGAATTTCTCAATCGTTATGAATGGAGAGTACAAAATTTTTTTATTATTTTTTTTCCTTATTGTTTTCTTTTTTTTTTTTTTTTTTGTTTAAATGTATTGTTAGTGATTTAATATGCTGGTGCTGACTGGACGGAAATTTGTGTACTTAAATTATTGTTAAAAAAGTACCTGAAGAAAAAATTTGAGTACGTAAAAAGGGAATGTCTTATACATATCGCTGACCAGAAGCAATTCTTTTGTACCTATCTGCACAAAAAAATATTTCAGTGGTTAAAATTATTTTTTCGAATACTTAAAAAAACATTCAGAATAATAAAGGAAACCCTTTAACTTTTAGCTCTTCTCACCTTAAAAATATGTCACATCTCCGAAATTTTCCTGAATTTATTGGGGTATTTAAACGGTATGCTTTTAAGTCATATTTCCTTAAAGTTGTAATTTTTTACAATAGTTTAAAAAAGATGTTGTTGTTGTTGTTCTATAATAATAAGACTTTTTGAACTGTGCTTGTTTTGTCATAAACAGTAGAAACCTGAGCCGGGCGGCCGAAACTCTTTAGTGAAGCCGTTGATATAATTAAAAAGTCGCAGTCATTAATTTTAAAATATTTTTTAAATTACTTATTTTCCTGTTTTCTCCAGCAGCTGATTCAAATTTAAAATAGCACACTTAATTATGAGCGGATGCTCAAAACAGTAGTATTTTTCGTTTTATTTTTTTAATACATATGACTTTATGACTACCTTGTGAATACCCTATATGTATCTCAAATAGTTTTTACTATTTTAATACAATTAGAGGATTCACAAGGTGTCCTATTATGTCCTACTGTCATATTTTTAAAAAAATTCACAATGGCAACAAGCCTTTCAAACGAAAATAGTTCTAAAAAATACTACGTCGCTTAATATGCTTATTAAATTGTCATAAGAACTCCACATACACCTGCGCCGGGTGCCCAAATTTATGACAATATGGCAATAGGACGAATAGAACACCTTGTAAATACCCTAAATATAAAACTGGGCCTTATATACACTTTACATTAAAAACGACATTTCAAACTTTCTAAATTTTTATGCTAAAATTATAAATTTTCTATAAAAATTAACATTTTTTTTATTCTTTTAATCGAGGTTCGAGATTAATACTTATACATACATATATCCATTGTAGTTTTAGAGTATAACATTGCAAAAATTTCATAATAATGGTTTCCTGTATTCGAGGTACTGAATTGTAATGAAAATACATAAATGTATGTATATAATATTGTTTTTTCATATCTCGGTCCGCAGTAAACGAATCGTGCCTAATGTACATATATATCGATTGTTTTAGGGACGTTATTGAAACTTTAACAACAAAACGTGCTTGGCTTATTGATCTCAACAGATATGATGACAAACTGATATACAATATTGGATATAGGAGTTGTACAAATTTTATAATAAATTTTGTACTATTTCTAGTCCCAAATCTTTAATAAGAACGAAAAGGGTAAGTAAAAATTATTTTAATTTGGTACATGTTAAGATTTAAAACTTTTATATTTTACACTTCGTTGTGCAATTAAAAGTACATCACAAGGTCGTGTCCAGTTGCCAGCTTAAATAAATTTTTTTAAGCTTTTTGACATTCAGTTTAAGAATATTAGCATTTTATTACAACTCTGTTATATAAGATTAAGCTTTTGCAAATGTTAAAATTTGTGATAGCAGAATGATATTTTTTTTTTGGTTTTCATCATAGTTCCGAAGTTTCTACATGTATGTTTGGACGAAGGTATGTATGAATAGGTATGTGTTGTTGATTTCGGCACACGTTTGACAATTCAAACGCAAAAGAAAGTGAACACTGTTTTTATAAAAGGAGTTTGACAGCAGGAGTTTGATGGCATACAATGATAGAAAAAAATTTACGACACGAACGTTTTGTCCCATTACATGACGTATACGACCCACTTAAATGGTTGCCAAATCTGATTTATATCAGAAAGCTACAATTTTTATCAAAATATAGATGTTTTTTGTGAAAGTAAGCAGCCCTCCAATCGGAATCTTTTTGCCCAAGAAACAGCAATAACCGAACAAAGAATCCGAAGAATGATCAAAACAAGCACATGCATATACTTTAAAGTTCAAAATTATTAGCCAATAGGAAAACAGTTTGCGTGCGCTAAACAGGAAAGCGTTTTTCGTGACATCAACGATCCTACATGCGCAGAAAGTCATAAATAGTTGCTTCACTTGGCGTAATCTTGGGTTTTATAATTTTTAGTTGCTGGCATATGACCTTATATAAGGCCCTAAATATATGCAAAATTTTTTGAAGAGAAAGGCTTGTTTTCAGAAATCACCTTAAAGATTTTTTTATAACTCATGAAGAAGGATAGAAAGTGCTCTTATACCTATTCATCGTAGTGTTCATTAAGTTTAACCGATTTGTTGGTCTTTTCAACTACATACTTCGTTGTTGCTGTTTTGCGCTCTTAAAAAGATGAAGATTTCTTTTTTGGTTTAAAAATTTTTTTTAACTAAATATGCTTTAAGCATAAGTATTATTATAACGTATTTGTGTTTGCTGGAGTTCGGTTCCTGACTTTTTTTCAATCATTCCAATGAATTAAACTCCATGGATCTGTAATACTGTTTTACTTGTTCCAGTTTTTTTTTTGTCTATTAGTTGGTAGATGTAGAATTGTCGATTGTTTGGTAACCCAGCAAAAAATAATCGAGATTTTGTAAGCAGTAAATACTTTTTCTAGTACACTAATGCAGCAAGCACTTATCTATTCCCTTATTAAATGCAATAGTGTATGGCAGTAAATGTAAAACTCTTATCGTTTTACACACTCGCTTACTCAAGTGCATACTAAGAAGCACTACTGTAGGACAGTGATTAAAAAAAAACAGTTTTTCGTCAAGTTACGAACATAATAACGCGGCAAAACATTTATTACGATGACGCAATAAATTTAAACAACCAAAGAAGCACCAAAATTACATGAATTAACTGGATATTCATAGCGCCGAAATAAGCACTTAACATGAAATGATACTAAGTGGGACATCGCTAACAAATATCATGCCATACGTAAGCAGGTTTGAAAGCTTTGCTGCGTTGATATTCCCTTACAAACCTACCTACGGCAAAGCAGCAGTTTTTGCTGGGAAGTAATCAAAATCAAAAAAAAAATAAAAAAAATTAAATCCTTTAGGTACTACCTTACAGTTGCTTGAATGAATATTGTGCAAACATTTTTAATAAATAAGTATATTCAGTGGCTGTTTTTTTTTATATTTCATCTTTTGGTCTTATAATCATTTGATCATTATAAAAGCAACGCCATCCATAATCAAAAATAAGTTTAAATTTAAGGCAGAGAGCAGCAACAATAATAACAAAAGAGGTTAAACAATAACTGAAGAATAAATGAATGAATGACTGGTTACAGTTTGATTATTGAAATTGGATCCTTAAATGGATAACGCGTAGTTCCAATGAAATTTTATTTCGTTGCTTAAAGAGTTTACACAAAAATTGTTCTTAAATTTTTTTAAGTTTTATTTTTGTTTGTTTTGCGTTTTTAATTTAAAAGCAAATAATTACCGCAGGGTTTTTGTAGTCCATGTTAATGGTTTTCTGCTCATTTTGCCTATTTGTCTGATAATTTTTGCGCATTTATTACAAGGCGAAATAAATTAATTTTATTTGAACAATATTTTCTGTTATCGATTAGAATTTTATATGAGACCTAATTTCTTTAGAACACAAATTGGTTCAACTTTATTTATGCATGTACATATGTTTAGATATTGTCCCTTATTTAAAAATTTACAATTCAAAACGATTTGAATATTATTGAGTTAGAAAAGCGATTTTTTAATCAGTCTTTTATATTAATTTAGAAATAAATACGAAGTAAAGCGACTTTATTTGGAGCATTAGTTGTAATGTAATAAAGGAAAGGCAAACAAAAATTACCGATTTCAAAATCAATTTGCACAGTGAAGTGTTTAACATAGAAGACTGTATGTATGGCTTTAAAAATTTACAAATAGGCTGATACTGAAACAAGATGATTTTCGCCCAGAATTGTTATTAGGTGTTTGACTTCAGGCTTATATTACATCGTTCCTCTCCAACGTCTTACAACGGATGTTTAAACCCAATTATCCATAACCGGCTTTAACCGGTTTCTATACACAAATATATGCATTGACACCCTTCCTTTTCCTTTTCTTCGCATTCGACCCCTGATATAACTTGCTATCCAGCACAATACACAAATACCTTGGCCTTTCCGCCAGCTTAAGCTCAACCCCGTCCTTCTCAGATGCTAATTTTCAAGGCCAGAGTTTATTATCCTAGCCAAGAATAGAATATATCCACTGCATTAGGATGCCCTGAATTCCTACATCCCCCAAAAGTTTCTATCGACACATTCGCTAGTGCTCCCTCAATATTCAAGAGCGCGGCCAGCGTGTACTTTTCCTACAAACACCGCTCTATAAATCCCACCACATTACTAATCGTACTCAACAGATTAACCCTTAGATATGTATGTTGATCATTACTAATGACGTGCGTATCAATCGTGTTCCTAAGATCAAGATCAATCAGTCGTTCCAACATCTTCAGTAAGAAAGACGATATGCTGATCTGACTAAAACCTCTTAGCTTTGAGTGGCTAGCCCTATCAGCTTAAAGGTATCAGCCGCCCATTTTACCCTATCAAACGTTACCGGGTCCTCTGCTACCCCTGTTTCCTAGGCTCCTAGGCTATCCCCCCCGAGGTGAGCTCGCCAGCATTCGGTTCCCTGCATCACGGAAAGTTGGTCTACAAGCTAGACTCCGTCGGCGAGCCAAGTCCACTAGGGCCCTTAGATAATATCATTCTAAGCCTTGACATCCCGACAGTGGAGCCAATTGATTCACAATACTTTGATCATAAAGCCCTTTTTACGCTCCTAAGATCACCCTTGTACTTATTGAAGCATATCCTGTACAATAAGTATTTAAGGTATTTCGTAACAAATTCTTGAGGCACCGTCTTGTTATTAATAAGGATTAAGAGAAACGATTTTCAGCGTAAGTTTAATTTAACGTGCGTGTCTCTTCTTATTTATTTCTATCCCATTTCCCTTAACTTGACTAATTTTTCTATTTGGATAATATAATGCTGCAGCTGATTAAAGGACTCTTTGTATTCTAAGGAAACAGTGATAAATGTAAATAAAATGAGAA
Organism: Melanophora roralis; assembly: GCA_963583895.1. Lineage (NCBI taxonomy): Eukaryota > Metazoa > Arthropoda > Insecta > Diptera > Rhinophoridae > Melanophora > Melanophora roralis. Next base: position 62,193,040 of record OY757190.1, on the reverse strand, counting down.
TAAGAAAACATAGGGTTGTATGTGGATTTAGTTCGGTCTAAGCAATAAAGAATATGAATATAATTCCAGTATTCAAATTCTAATTAAAGTTTGTTTAAATAGAACAAATTAACATTCAACTTTAAGTAGTACCGAATAGAAAGAGTGCTGACGAGAAATTGTAGCTGATTTCGAAAATGCATTACACTCAGCTAGTATCAGAATTACTTAATTTTTAATAAAATTTCCATTCTTAGCTATCACATTTTTAATAGTGAACTTAAAGCCGAATAAATAGACATTATTATAAAACATTCGATTTACTTTAGACTATGTTTGTTTACTCGGTATAAAAACCGAATAAAATTATGTGAATCCGTTTTAGAGAATCCCAAAAAATGTGAATTCGTTTTTAGCGAGATATTTGTTTTACAAAACAGGGTCGATTAATATAATATAACTTTTCCGGCTTATTGGAAAACATTCGAGTTCGCTTTTGTTTTGGCGGTTGCCGTTTACTTTCAGAGACAAAATCTGAGACAGTTCATTGCCTGTTTAATGTGGCCTGAAGAAAAGTCGACTTCACTTTTTGCATTTCTTGCTTCATTCTTTTTTTAATATTAGTCAACAAATAATTAATTTCTTTCACCATACACTCAAATACGCCTGTCAGATGGCTAAAACTAAACACGTTATGCTTTTTTGCCGGTAACTGCCATTGTGTTGTTGGCTGGTTAGGCTTGTCTGCGGAAATCGCGGAAATTGCTAGTAGGTTTTTTTCCCACCTGTGAAGGAGCAGAAATAAGTTTTTTAGTTGGAAGAAAGCCTGACTAATTAAAAAACAAGTCAATTTCTATAGACAGCAGTGGGGTTTCCACCACAATTGCTACATTTGTTCACCCTGGGAACATCCTTCGGTTTATTGCATTTACACATGTGTACATAAGTATCTATTTAATCCGGTTTTGATTTTTTGAGCTAAAAATGATACGACTGAAGTTTTTATTTTGTTCAAATAATCAATTAAAGTTTTTATAGCTTGATTAACTCGAAAAATCAAAATTATTCGCGTGACTTCTTCAATCTTCGACCCCATAAATATATATATATTCTGGATCCTTGTAGATAGGGAAGTCGATTAAGCGATGTCGCATAGAACCGTGGTAGCAAACTTTCAGAAATAACTTCGAAAAAATCGGTATTGAAATCCAGAAAATTCGCCCGATAGCTGATCGACACATAAGCCAAAAACCAAGACTTCCCTTGGTAAAAATTTCCTAAACTAAAAGAAATAAAATAAAAATAAAACAATTTCTTTTTTAGATTGATATATACACTTCTTTTATTTTTTTGTTTTATTATGTTTTAAAACTAAATCAAGAATTGTTAAAAAAAAGCTTTTAATAAATCAACTCCAGACTAAGCAATTATTAATTCTCGGAATAACTTAAGATTCCCTTTTTTAACATTTTATTTCAAACCAATTTTATAGTTTTAAATTTATATTTAATGGTTAAATATTTTTTTTGTGTTTTCCTTTTTGTTTATATACACACACATTATTACATACATACACATATGATTAAATGTTAAATGTAATAAGTAGGCTTATAGTATTTTTTTAAAAATAGGCAATTTATTATTAAACTTTTTTGTTTTTGTTTTTTTTTTATATATACAGGAGTTCTTTTAAGGTTAAAATTAAATTTTTCTTTATTACTAAACCTTGAATTCTAGTTAATGCATGTATTTTTTTCTACAGTTTTTGGGATTAATTTTTTTATTCCATCAAAAAATATTATACAACAAAGAAATATTAATAATTCAAGGAAAATATTTTTCGTTTCTTTATAGGGATTCAGTGAGTTCATTAGAAAAATTAACGAAAATCAAAAATTGGTATGTTTAGATTTCTTTCTTCCTTAACATACTAAATAAATGCTTAATTTCTTGTGTTTTCATATTTAATTTTTTTTTCTTTTGTTTTTAATAAATAAATATGTATTTAAATCAATTTCAAAAAAATAAATTTAGATTTGTGTTGTGTTGTGTTCTGTTCAGTTTTATTTTATTTGCAAAATAAGCGTTTTAATTTATATTTTTTTTTGAATTTTTTTTGTTGTTTTAACATGGTTTGATATTGAATGTTTTTATATTATAAATGCATTGGATCATGTTACAAAATTTGGTTGCACATTTTTTCTTCAGTTCTTTTCATTTTACCAAGTTAAATGAACTTATTTTGTGTTATTTTCTGCAAACCCAAAAGTTTTTTGTTGTTTCTTTTTAGTTGGTGTTATTATATTGATAAAAACGTAAAATATTTGAGAGTTAATATTTCAAAAGGTGTTAATTACAACAGTAAATAAAAAAATATTATTTTTTATATAATTTTTTTATTTAGAAACATTTAATAAATAAAAACTGTCTAGTTTTTTGCTTGTTTTAATAAGAAATGTATATTAACGAAAAGTATTAAGGATTAATCAATGCGAGGTACAAAATGGTTATTGAATTTTTTATTCCATGAGCCACATAGATTTATTACGATTTTTGATATATTTAATTTGTGGTAAAGTAAAAATGCCCAAAAACTATGGGAATTTTTCGCATAAAATTTTTAAATCTCGAAAATGGTAATGCATTTCCAACTAGCTAAATGCCGCTATAAATATACATATTTGTTTAATAAGATATTTACGGTTTCAATGGTAGAATACGTAAACGAAAAGTCACTTGAAATAAACGGGATGGTTTTGAAAGTGACAAATAAATTCTTCTATATGACGGCTTCTCAAATTTTAAGTAAAAGCTCGGATTTAAAAATATATTCTGTTTTCAAATAAAATCATGATATTCAATACAAGACACTAAATTATTTTTTCCAAGTACTTTGGATTTTATGACAAACCTGATAATTTTTGATATCTAGGTTGAATGTTTAAAGAACATATGTATGTATGTATGTCGGATTGAAAATGCTGTTTAACTTAAAAACACGTTTTTGTTATAAACTTCAGAGTTCTGATTTTGATTTCTAATCAAAAGCCCACTTCTAATTTATCCTAAACACCGATCATTTTTATGTGTTTTTAAAACCATTACGACAGCAATAGGTTTCTGTAGCAATTTTGATTAGATTTTATTTTTTTTTTTTGTGTATATAATTATGCCTGTTCTGTTAACCGAGTCGATTTTAAATTGATCTATTTTCTGAATTCGAACGCGTTTGTTAACTAAATTTAAAACCAGTAAATCGGTTTAAAATCGAGAAAACAACTCGGAATCGTTTTATAAAACAGCGCCCAATGTGTATACCGTTCCCCTAATATTGGAAGGGGTTAACTCGTATTTTTTAAGTCGAGATTTTTTAGCCTAATTGCAACATATAAGCAGACCATTTATCGAAATTAACGAAAATCTGGGCTCATAAAAAGTACGAGTTAGGGCCATTCTATAAAGTCACAATAATTTATTTCAAAAACATTACAAAAAGTCTTTGTTTTAAAATTATTTATGTTTTTTGGCTTTTTATTACCTATAAATTGATATAAATTATTTTAAAAAAAAGAATTTTCACACTATTTTCAATATTATTTCAGAACAAATTTCTCATTGTATTTAAAAAAATTTCTAGCTTAATTTCAATTTAGAATTTTTTTATTTTAATATCAGAAATTTTTTAATTAAATTCAGAATTACCATATTAAATTTCAGAAGTCTCTAATTCAGTTTCAAAATTTTCTAATTAAAATTTGAAAAATTCTCAAATAGAATTACAATTAATCATCAAAAATTTTAAAAATTTATTAAGTCCCTGAAGGGGGGTTAATTTTTCATATCTTAACCTTTTTGCACAGACTCAACAGAAATCTCGAACATCAAAAATATTCATTTCTCCAAAATTGTGGTTTAATATTGACAAGTTCTACCAGAGCTTGGACGAAACATATTTTTACAAATGACTAAGTTCTTAATTTTTTTTTTAAATAAGAGATTTTAGAAAATTTATTATTGAACTGCATTGAAAAAGATCTAAAAATTTATACATTTTTGGAAAAAAAAACTAGTTTATATTCAGCAAATATTTCAATAATATTTTTACATTTTTTATACGCTGTTGTAAATAAATTGTGCTATAAATATGTAAGTGGGGTTTTGTGTGTTTATTTTTTTTTATCATTTATAAAATGAGGTAAAATATTGTTGTGTTGCGTATTATCAGTTAGTTTTATTATTTTTAAGTATCTTTGGTTCACTGCTTTAAGAAGTATTAAACTTTTGTATTTATTATTTTTAGATTAGCTCTCAAATAATTTTAGTTTTTATTAAGTATTATGTGTTAAATAAAATTACATGGTTTTTTTATAATTCTTTTATTTATAAACAAGCGTATATAAATGCCTTCCCCTACCATTTCAAAAAAATAAGGAAGAGAAAATTTTGTTTTAAAAATTTTTTCTTTTTCTTTTCTATTATTTCATTTTATGTTTTTAGGCATTAAGGGTTTTTTCTATAAAAGATAAGTTTTTTTATTGTTAAATATTTTTATTTTTAATATAAATAATGATCACATATATTTCTGGTGTTTTTTTGTTAATGGTTTAGAGTTTTATTAAACGGGTTGTTTATAAGGTCCCTGCCATATACAGTATTTAGTTTTCATGTTGTATTAAAATTAAAGCTTAAAAGTAGTGTAAATGTTTATTCATTTAAAAAATATACAAATATTATTTTTTTTAAAGAAAAGTTTTTAAGTTTTTCTTAAGATATAACAACCAATTTCTAGAGATTTTGGTAACTTAGGCGAGGTTGAAAAGTTCCATTTTTTAAATTTTTTTCATTGAAAAACCTTATGTGGGTGTGTGTTCCACTTTTTTTTAAATTTAATTCATTTTTACAAGTTTTCTTATATTTAAAAATAATTTAAAAACCCAAAATAATTTCAAATTTTTTTTTTCTTATTTTGTTCTTTTTTTTTAAATTCTGTTATTTTTATTATAAAAAATTTTTCTTTCAAAGTTTTGTTTTGTTATCATTTTGTTAAATTCAGTCTATAATTACTTCTGGTTATTAAAACAAAAAAACATGCAGCCGTTAAGTTCTAAACTTGTGGGATTTCAGAGTGGATTTCTTCGAGCTGTTCTTAATAATTGTAAATTTTTTGCTTCATTTTATTTTCTTTTGTTTAAAATATATTTAAAACTAATTCTATATATACAAGTTTTGTATTGTTTTTGTTTTAAAGATTACTTTTCCAGAAAACAATAAATTATTTAATATTTTACAGCCTACTTAAAGAAAAAAAATCGAAATAATTTCTTTAACTTCTTTTTATGGTGCCTTTTTTTAAAAAAACAAATCTTTTATTTTTATTTATGGTTATGTTTAATATAAAAACATAGTTTTAGAAAATAATTACAATATTTAGATATAAGATTATACAGAAGAGGAAATACTAATTAATTTAGTACAATAAAAATAAAAATAAATTCAAAATTAAAAAAAAACAATTCAGAGTTTTTGTAAATATTTATACAAATTAAAAAAAACAGCACCAAAATAAAACATATAAGAATAAACAAATTAGATTCTTTGAAAAATAAGTGTATTCACGTCAGTTATTTTAAACTGCAATTTTGCCTTTAAAAATAAATTTTGTGAAAAAATTATTAAAAATATTAAATCAAGTCATTTTTGGACAAAAACGTCCTTCTTTGTATTAATTTTCAAAATAACTTTTTGGTTTAGAGTTGATTTAATAAGATTGAAGGTTTGCTTTTTTCTATTTATAAAAATGCTTAGATTTTTATAAGATCTTTACAATTAATTTTTTTTTTTCTTCAATTAATTGGCTGACTGAATACCCCTAATATTATACAAAAATATATAAAAACTTTACATTTTAATTATTATTTAAGATAAACATTTTAATGAAATTCAACGATATAAAAAACATTTACAAATTTTATTTTCAATTTCCAACAATTAATTTCGATTTTCTTACTTTTTTTTCGTTTTACTGATTCTTTATAAACTTTTCTCCTAAAAATGTAAAAGAAAATACTATTAATCGAAACAGAGTAAAATTAAATAATAATTAAATAAAAGTACTACAAATAACTATTGATAATTAAAATATGATTAGAAAACTACGACTTAGAATTTTATATCCTGCACCTCTTTTTGGGCATTGGCTTGCATTTTACAGGTTTGTGTTAGATTTGGTAGTAGATTATTTGCATTTAAACTACTTGCCGCACTAACGATATCTAAATGATGATGGTGATGGTGTATTGTTGGGCCGGAATGATGAAGATGATGGTGACTGTGGCTGTGATACGCATAATGTAGATATTGTGAATTATTTTGTAAAAACTGAGATTGAGCTGTTTCTAAAGTTGTTGAGGAGGCGGAATTTTTGTTGCTGTTACTGCTGTTGTTTTTATTGTTGTTGCTAGTTTTCATCAATGATTTATGATGCTCTATTTCCGAATCACCCAAATAGGGTTGCAAGCTACGACTGTGCTCTTCAAAAATCATTTCCATTCTCAACATACAGTCATGAAGGTAGTCCTGCAAGAAAAATATCAAAAGAAAAAAACTTATTTTTAAAATTTTAAAAAGGAAAAGGAAGGTAAGGCAAAAAGAAAATGAAGTAAAAAAAACTCTAAGACAAATAAATTTGTTAAGTGTTTCCTTTTTTTTAAAGGTATTTTTAAGAATTTTTTGTTTATTTTTATAAGTCTCAATAAGTTAATGAAATATAAACGGATAAAACAATATAAAGAATTTGAAATGCAATAAAGTGCATATAAATAAAATAAAAAATCGAAACTCCACTTAATTGAGCAGAAATCAGTTAGAAAAGCCATCAGCATATCTTGATTCGGCAACATCATCTAAAAGGCTTAAACCAATTACCCGAAGCAACGTTACTGGGTTCAACAACAGGCACCCTGATATTCCTATCTGCGGTACTCTAAGCAAGAGTTTAGGTCCTTACTAATAATCAGTAACTGGGGCTGGTTACTTATTCCTGTGATATCATACACAGATTTTGGTCAGCAACAGTAGGTTTAATGCAACCCGGGGCTGGCACCCTCTTTTTCCCCCGGCAGCTTTAGCATCAAGCTGTGTAGGTTTTACCTAGGTAACTATTGTACCCCAGGTGGCGCTGTAAAGGACAACTGAATAACACGTAGTCTGGTAGAGATTAACAGCTTTCTGACCGTAATTTCAGCATTATCAGTTTAATTTTTAATTAAATAAGTTCCACAAGGCCAGTCGGATATAAGTAATCTCTGGTAAAAACAGGGTCCCTATAATTCCAAAATTATTGTGCTCTGTTTCGATATTCCTCCCTCAATTCAATGAGTAACAGGTCAAATTTCAAAAGTTTATTTTTACTGGTATTAAATTATATTATGACCAGATTAAATGCATTAAAGTTAAAAGTGTGTACAGAAGAAAAAGAGAAACAAAAAAAAATTAAATCTATTGCGGGTTTCCAACAAAAAACAATCCGATTAGTTGCCCTTTATATTACTATTCATTTCTCATACAATTCACATTATAAACAAATATTTAATAAAATAAATAAAAGAATATCATAAAACATTTCCGTTTTCGTTTATTTATTAGTTGAACTATTTGTTTTAAGACAATTTTATTTTCTTTATCAGGCTCAAGTTCAATGCTTTACTAAATTCTTATTTAATTGCGAATGAAGAAATCAATATTTTTAGTCTTTACTACTTTATTAGCGTTAGTTAAGAAAGGAAAATTTTATTGAAAAAAACAAGATTTTTACCGTTACTAGCCGAGTAGAATGCATTTTCGAAAAACAGCTACGATTTTCATCATCAGTACTCTTTGTTCGGTTGTACTGATGATAACACATTTCCTTTAAAAATATTTTTTATCTAACTCTAACCCTGAAAAATGACCTGCCTTCTACAAAACAAAATTACTTTAACTACGCCATCTTGACCTTGTGAGAAACAGGCGCTTAAGATATATAAAATCGCAGTTCAAAAAATGAAAATTCGAAAAATAAAATTTAGAATAAACTTCTATACTCAGCGAATTTTAAAACAGAATTCTTAAAAAAAGGAGTAAAAAATAAAATGTTTTCACACATTCATTAACCACCATTTTTGTAATTTTCCTAACCAACCCACCCTATTCCCAAGACAATGCAGCAACTTTTACATACCACGAGCTATAATGAGACACATAAATACATTTTTTTCGTCTTTTTGCTTAACAAAGTAATAAAAAATGAAAGTAGTAAGAATAAAAAAAAACTGAAAAGTAATTAAACTTGAACTTCTTTATTATTATGAAACTTATTGATTGGACTTCTTTCTATTAAATAGCGCAGACAAGGAAAGGAAAGGGGAGAAAAAAATATTTCAAAAAAAAACTAAAATGTATAAAAAAAAGTGTTTTAATATTAAGTACATATTTATATGCAACAATGATGACCTCGACATTAATTAATTTGCAAATTAACACTGTCATTAAAATTAATTAAATGCGACAAAGCAAAATTTATTTTCATGTTGTTGTTTTAACTTCAAATGCAAATGTTCTTCTGTTATATAAAAACAAACAGAAATATTTTATGTATGTACTATGTTAGTTAAATGCAAATATTCTTGTTTTTTTTTTTCTTTTCAATTCACACAAACTGACTTTTATATCCTGGGAACTTGAATTTTGTATTTTTAAAAATAATTTAAGCTAAACGAAAGTTAAAAATTTTTTTGAAGATTTCGATTTTTTTTCTTACCTGTTCTATACTGGTTAAATCTGTGAGGAGACTGAGCAAATAACGTAAATTTTGGCCCGTACGTAAATGCCAATTTAAACCACTTAACGCAGCGGCTATTGATGAGGCTGCTATTGTACTGGCTGAATACATTGAAAAATAATGTTCTAAAAAGACAAAAAGCAAAAGAAAAAAAAACATAAATTAATACAAATGAAAACAGTTATGAACGTATTTTTTAAACAGTTAATTAATTAACAGATTAAATATTAAATTTTAAGCTTTTTTTATTACTAAATTAAAATTAAATTTTGTATTAATACCTTAAGAGAACGATGCAGCCTTTTCAATCTTAGACAAAAGCTTTTACACATCTGTACGAGTAGAAAAAAACTATGTTGTACCATGTTCAGCGGCTTTTGCAATATGTTTATTAAGGCTACTGCGGAAATAATCGACGTTCCACTAAGGTTTGGCAAGGTTAAGCTGGCTGGTCACCAAGACCCCCACATAGACCCTTTGGGTTTTTATGTCACCAAACAAAAAAAACGAAAACCTGGTGATTTGAATGCGACTTAATTGATGTAAAAAACTCAAATACGCTCCACACTACTTTGACAAATACCAGCGAGGTAATTCCTCCAGCTTTCTGGAAAGATGAGCTCCTAAACAATTGTCGCTGTCCACACTAAAAGTCTACAATCACCCTGTCACCTAAGGGTCATAATATCCCTACGAGTCATAATATTCCCACATAATCCCACGAAGTGGTATTTACCCAGAATTCTTTGACCCCCAACCCTACGACGAAAAATCTTATTACAAAAGAGGGGGCCGAACGCCCATTACACACTGCGTAAGGAATTAAACACTTTGGTTCGCCATTTTATTCCCCTCAATACTTCTAAGTTCCAAACCCTATTACGCGGCACACAGTTCACAAATTGATTACTTGCACGACTGGACATCTTCAACTGATTTATTTAAAACTATTTTTTTTTTATTTTGAAATTTCATTGGAAATTCAATTTTTTTTGTGGTTTAAATTTTAATTAAGTCTCTGGTCAAAGTTTGAAGCTTAATAAAACACTGTCAAAGACCTTTGTTTTTGGAGTAACAAATAGGGCTGACGACTAAACACACTTGAGAAACATTATTAACCGAAAGTGTTGTAAAGAATAAAACAAACTATCATTTAACAGTAAATAATTTTTAACTTGAATATATTATTTTTGGTAGCAATTTTGAATGCAACACATAATATCTAAAAAACGATTTTTTTAATATCAAGTCAGCAACAAACTTAAAATTATGCTAATTTCTTTGGCAAACTACTGAAGCTGAAAAGTGTCGAATTTCAAATGCATTAATGACGACGACAACGACGAAGAAATACTAATTCATAAAAACAGCACCCTCATTATGAATTAAAAAATGTGACAATAAACTTGATAAAAAAAAAATTTGGAAAAGAACACCTAAAAAAGAGAAAAAAAAAACTATAAAGTTATTAAAAAAAATTGAAATCACTGATTTCTGAGAACAACAAAAAGTAGTAGAAAAAAAATAAGGAGTTAAAAAATAAAAATATTTTTCAATTCACAAACTTGAAATTAAAAAAAAAGAAGAAACAACACAAAAAACACCGCCTAGAATTTAGTATTCAAAGGAGTTTTGTGTCTTTGGCTTAAGTTTTTTAAGGTTTGTTGGTTGATTCTTTGGAATTTATGGCGTTGAAAGACATAAATTTGTACAATTTACGTCTTAATTGAGAGACTTCAAATGAAAACCTTTAAAATCATTAAATTTTTTGTTTTAATGGAACTTAATCGCTGCATTTCATTTCAATGTTTCAATGGTGTTGTATTCTTCTTCTTCTTCTTCTTCTTGTGTTATCTTGAAAGTCTCCACTTTTAGAAACAACAAAGAATCTTTACAAGACTATGGCAGGCAGGCACTCTTTATCTACAAAGCAACAATTCCTTTAACTCATTCCATAACGCATTTTTATTTTATTTTGCTGTAGTTGCAACAACGTAAAAGTAATTTACATAAAGTTAAACTTTTAATAATATTTCGTATCGTAACGATGCGTCGACATGGTTAAGAAAAAAGGAGTAAAAACTTAAAGGAATAAAAAAAAAAGATGAGAAGCCCTTTTTAGGTGGCGCAAAAGGAATCCGGTTTTCAAGTTTGGTATGTGCGTGCCTTACAACAAAAACAACATCTTCAAAAATTAAGCGCACAAGCTCATACATTGAAAAAGATGAGATTGTTGGTGGTGGTGGTGGTGTCTCAGCATGATCTTCCAAATAAATAAATTTCCAATGAAATTTTAGACATTTTTGTTAAATCCCAGCCAAAAAAAAATAAAACAGAAAAATACCTTGAGCCATTTTCGTTGCCGAGTTCATTGAAGATCGCTAATGATGGCTGGTTTACCAAAAAAAAAACGAAAGAATGAGGTGCTGGTAGAGAAGGGTATTTGATGTTTTAGAAATTGTTATGAAAGATATAAAAAGATTTCTTTAATAGCTTTGTTAATAATGTTAAATAATTCATTGTCGACCACCGCAATGTTTGTAGTCTGGTGTAGGACAAAACTTTAACAACAATGACTACAACAACAAAAAGTCCTTAGGAAGAAACAAATTCACCACAAAGATATTACCCAGCAAATAACGCTAATGGCAAGGAGAATTCATACAAGATGAACTCAGCAAAATCAAAGCACAAGAACGCATCATTTGGTTTTACATTTTGTTAATTAAGAACACTTTTTTAAATTAAGAAGAAGCACATAGACAAACTTTTGACATATTGTGAACAAAATTGCACGAGCACAGAATAGTCAGCTGATCTGTCGAGTCCACCTTCTCTATGAATTCGCATGGTAACAGCGGTAAAGCGTTTAAAAAACACCATTAAGAAACGCGCATATATTTGAATCTAGCAAATAAGTTAGTTTGACCTGTAAAAAAAACTGGGCAGGAAATGCGCCGTCGATTTGATGTCCTATCTGTATGCACGGCAAATGCCGATCTACGCAACCCCAATCCGTAGCGGTACGCTGGTGGGGTTTTTTGACCTGTTGACATACCCGTCCCGGTTTTCGGGCTTTGACTAAGGATGCCTGATTTCGTTTTCCCCTCCGCGGAACTCCGCCCTAAAGTCAACCGTATAACAAGACCTTGGGGAATCTGTCCCAGAGTCCAGTCCAATTAGTACTGTCGGTCTAGTATCAGTGCAGTGCAGGTCGCCTTTACCTTCACTGGAGGTATACCATCAGACGACTCCACTTTCCCCGTAAAGCCGTCCAGTGCCACCAAAATTCGTTGATGGCTAGACTCATAGCCCTCATTAATCCATTTCCCCATCGTCTAAAGGCGTTCCGCCACCAGTGCTGCCATTTTACCATAAGCTGGTTTTGATAGGTTGGATGCTAAAAATCGTCTTCAAGGCCATCACCAGAGTAAATAGTCCTAATTTCCCCGCTTATCCCGAGGGAACATGTACGTTGGAGCTTTTGTAGCATCGCCATGTTGCACTTTCTGTCCACTTATGTCAATCATGCCACCGAAGCGTATATTAGTATCGGTCTTATTATGCTCCTGTATAGCCAGTGTGTCATCTTTGGATGGAGGCCCCATTTGGAGCTTAAAGTCCTTTTACATAGCGCCCAACATCAGTGGGCCTTCACTGTTTTTTCCTCTAAGTGGTGTCTTTAGTTCAATCTCCGATCTAGGATTACTCCCAGGTACCCCTGTAGGATATCATAGTCATCTTACCCAAGAAACAAGGTACGCGATTTTTATTTTCCAGGACTTATTTTTTTGAAGATGAGGCCGAATTTGCAGCGGCTGTAAACTGCATTTGTAGAAGGAATATGTTAACGAAGTTCTTGTGTTCTCAGCTGGACGGCTTCAATCTAAACGACATTAAACAATCGATTTATTGCAGCAAAGATTTGGAGAACCAATTGTCTCAAGAAATTCTAATATCAGTTGGGCGCCAAGATCATGCGGTTCAACGCCGTGGGACCTTTGTGTTTGGGATTTTGTGAAATCTTGAAGTTAAGCGAATAAACTGTAGACAGGGGCCAAATAACGGCATCCGTGATCGAGTAAAATTGTTCGTAATATTTGCTTTTGAGATTACCGCATTCGTTATTAAAACCGCGTCATTGGTAAGATACATTTTTGGCAAAAAGTCATGGAAAATTCATGAAAAAAATCGTACCCTGTCATCAGACAGGGCTATTTGACAAATATACTTATTTAAAACATGTCTTTTTACAATCCAATAACAAATTAAAATTATCTAACTTAAAGCCGAATAAATGGATATAACTATTGTCTAAAAAATACGTGTTTTCATTTAAAAATTAAAAAGTGTCCCTTACTGAGACGCCCTTTATTTTAATCTAATTACATAGAAAGACTTGTTCGGTACCCGTAGCAAATTATAGACAGATCACAAAATTGACTTTAATTTTGTGGGGATAGAATAATCTTCGAAGCATCTACAGCCCAAAATGCAAATCTTGGAAAACTTTTGCATAGTGGCTTTGGAAAGTAAAAGGCCGACCAGTACCACCAATTTTAATAGTTTTCATAAAAAAAAACTTATTCGTGCTAAATATTTTAAAAAATGCGACCTGCAGTTTTATGAGAAGAATAAGTGGACACTCGTCCGAGCGAACATGCTTTAATCGACTCATAAAGAATTGTCTTTGGAATATTTCAAGCTTGATGTCATAACCAAAGGCGTACGCCCTTATGTGCCTCCAGTAATATGCTCTTAAAAATTGAACCATAAATTCTTATCAAGTGTAAAAAATCTTAATAATTTCAAACACATCAAAGGAAAAATTTTTAACACTGCTGTTGACTGTTTTCAGAAAAAATTAACTGCTGGGTAACTTCTTTTTCTCAACAAAGTTACGATCATTTTTATGGGTTTTTCAATTCACTTTAAACCAAAACCAAAAATATATTAAAGAAGCGGTTAGTTTTGTTACAAATCAAACAAAAAATGGAGACAAATAAACTAAATATTGAGAGAACTTCAATGGCAACAGCTACATATGTAGTTGGTACGTACAATAACTGCAAAGAAAAAAAAAACTTAATAAACGACCAAACATTTAACTACAGAGTAAAATATCTTTAAGCATTTTTTTTTAATGAATAAAAAAAAATCAAAGTGAGAAAAAAATTTTGGTAGACTAAAAGGAATTTTTGGATAATTGCTTTACATACATACGAGAGTTGGTAAATGTACGACGTTGGGCCGGGTTTTTAGACACCGCCGCCATGCGCAGCCACTACCCCTTCTTTTACTTTGCCATCCTTGGCTCTTTTCACCATCATCGTCATTATTATTATGAATTCTTACGCATTTAATTTTTTTATAAATATTTTTTACACGGTGATCTCTTAATGTGACTGGCTCGTTGTACGATGAGATTTGCCAAAAAAAAAGGGATTGCTTAAGGCTTCAAACATATGGGCATTTCCATGTCATCGTACGTGACATTTGTACGCCTACAAAGTGGTGTAGATTTTGCAAAAAGAGTGGTAACTGAAAAACTGTTTCGTCAATATGTTACATTTAGAGGGTACTATAATCTAAAAAAAAATCATGACTTTGAAAACCTTGCCGGCAAAAATATCGGGCGAAAAAGGCACATATCGTACGTGACAAAAAACGGAAGTGATGTCGAGGTGCATGCACATATATACGAAAATCTGCGAATTGTAAAAGTTTTTTTCCTTTCTTTAAGTTTTTTCACCAAGCCAAATATTTTTCCTTGATAATCCATAATTTTTAAATACAAAAAGATTTTTAGATGATTTTGTTACGAACAAATCTTAATATCGTTCGTGACATACCGTATGTGACAGATTTTTCTCTTATAGTATTTGTCTGAAAAAATAGGTTTTTTAAATATATGTATACATAACAAATTTAAAAAGAAATAAAAAATGTTTATTCGGTGATAAAAGCAATAAAAACAATAAAAGGTTATTTTCATTTCTTACTATACACTATGTACTTGGGCGCTGGCACTTAATTATTAAATTTTAATTTTTTCTCTTACTGAATACGCAGTTCGAGACACATTTATATACTGACTATCATGATAAGTAAACGAATTAAGTTTTCTTATTTTTGGGATGGGCTGGACATTTTGCCATTTTTCATGGAGATGAGCAGAAAATCCTTCAATCTCTTCGGTAGCAACATAAAACAAATTAACTCCTTCCACATATTTATGAGCACATTCATAAAATGAAAAGCATCTGGCAAGATTAATTTATTTGCTATTACAATTTGCCAGACCTTTCTTTTAACAGTACCACCTACTTCATCAGCTGCACCTTTACCATGTGATGTGGCAAAGAAGTTCCATTCTAAATGTTGGCAGCTAAATTTGTTTACAAAAGAGGGAACACTTTTTAAAATGAATTTGTTTTTAAATTGAGCGCTACTCCAATCAGAAAATATGTATATAGACGATATATCTTCATATTGTTCGCTTTTTTCAATCATAGTTTTTGTAATAAAATAGTAAACATCAAACTTATTGTGTGTTAATTCGTCGTTAACTATTTTTTTTTTTTGTCTTTTTTGGCTGCATCTGCGAACTTTTTTCGATAGATATGCTGCCTTTCAGCCTCCTTTTTCCGGTATTTCTTTATTTGGTTTTCGTTTTTCTTCAAGTCCTCCCTCCATTTCTTAGCAGTCTCATAGCTATTTTTACCCTTCTTAATAAAATATTTATAATTATAAAGGAATTTGAAAGTATTAAATTGAATTGTGTTACTTACAATATCGTATGCTACAAACTTTGAAAGACTATAAAATTTTTATTGCATCAAATTAAAAAAAAAAATCGATCAATATTTGTTTGCGAGATTTATCTTGCTTTGAACTTTTATTTTTAAATACTTGCGACCGGTCGAATTGTAATGATGACGACAAATAACGTTTTTGCATTACGTACGTGACATTAGAATATCATTCAAAGCAATCTATAAAAAATACCGCTATTCGAACTCTAAATTTTTAATTTCATAATGGAACTTGGCCACTGATGTTGTAACATTATTTTTAAAGTATAATTGGAATATTACAATTACCTAAATTTAGCCACTAGTTAAGACAAAATAGTTAATTTCAATTTCTGGAAATTGATCAAAGAGATTACCAGTTTAATCTGCTATTTTTGCTCTTTTAAAATTATAATTAGCTATAAATACTTTTACATAATAAAATTTAAGTGTTTTATTGCTCTTTGGTATATTTAAAAAAAAGTTGCGATGACTTTTATTTTTCCAGCCGTGGTTGACATATTCATGGAAATGCCCATATATTATTTTCTTTCAAAAAAAAAATAGTAATAATAATAAATACAAAAAAAAATACTTGAAATAAACAAGTTCTTTGCCTTAACCCCATAAAGAGAACATTTGTTTTAAAATTTAGAAGCAATAGACTAAGAAAATTGGGCTCATAACCTGAATAATATTTGTAAATTGTTGTAAACGAAAAGGTTTTGTTTTCGGTAGCCCCTAATATATATATTTAGTGTTAACCAATGGTTTGTCCAAATCAAAGCAGATAATAACGAAAAATTGTTTGTTGGGGTTTGGAAAAAAACTTTTGAATGTTTTGGCTTGTGTTTAGTAATTCTCAATAAGTTTATTGAAGTTATTACATTAAGGCAGAGAATATTCATTAAGCCTGAGTTCTCATCTGAGTTGAGTGTGAAAAATATAAGTTTAAATTTTTATTAGTGTCAAAAAACAATTTGATTTTCTTATTTTTAGTATTAAGAAATTAGTTTATTCGGCTAATTATAAAAGTTGTTAAACACTGGTATAAAGTGTATGGCAATACAACAACAAACATTTAATCCGGTAAGTTTTAAAAGTTGCAGTTAAAACTCGGTCCTTTTTTTAAATCAGATTAGACAATAATGTTAACAAATAAAGCAGAAATGCTATTACACTATACAAATGAGTCTTAGTTGCGAAACTTAGATGATATCTCAGGTAGTGTAAATATAGCTTAAGGTTTTTCAAGAATTTGGTTAAAGTCTACTGACGATTGGTCTAAGAACCATAAAAATGTATATGGACAAACTTAACTTACAACAACCCTTTTAAATAGAAAATTAAGAATTTTTAAAAATTTAAAAGCACATTAAAAAAACTTTTTTAGAGGAAAAGCAGAAACATAATAAAGTCATGATCCAAATTGCTATTTTTTGAAAATGTTTGTAAACATTATTTCTTTAGTCTTCAAAGACACCTACCGAATTTTGGTATGCGGTTTGGATTAGCAGTAATATCACATCGAGATCAGATAAAAATATTTGCTGTCAGGTCTAATGGGAGAGTATCTGTTGGTGAAGGCATACTCATTACACTGGTCTGAAATTATAGCGATTGTAAATTCTGAAAATAAAAAACCAAAATTTACTGAGGTGTCCGCTATTTTGAAAATCCTTAATTCTTAAACATTCTTCTATTGACCGTTCACAGCAATTGCACGATGTGCAGAAAATACTTGGTAAAATGGTGTCGAGGTCTTGATTCAGAGCACATGAGACATTTTAAATTTCACTTTTAAGGGTTAAGCAAATCTTTTTTTTTTTTTTTTGGAAACAAAGACTTCATGCCAAAAGCAAACAAACACTTAATTCATGACATGTTTAAATATGTTCATATGTATTGTATGTATTGCATGTACAATTGTCTTTCAGTTTTTTTTTTTAATTTCTTCCAGTAAATAATTTTTCCTTTTACATATTTTTCCCACGACACTTTTTTTACTGAACACAAAAAAAGGATATGGATCGTGATAATGTCGAGATGGTATTTTGTCTTTTATTTTGAAATTAAAAAAATGATGAAAAAATTGTCATGACAAAATGAAAAAAGTGAAAGAGAGATGCAAGATTTTTAACAGTAAAAAAAGGAAAAAAAATATCATCAGCAATTTCAATTTCGAGAAAAGCAAACTGCTAATACTAATTAAAATAGTGAATGAACGAATAAGTGAAACAATCTCTGGCTATGCATGGTGATGATGCAAGTGTGTAGTAACACATATTGCTGGACGAATGAATATGCAACCAACATTCGACTGCTTGTAACATACAACAAACGGCCCACACGAAGAAGACGCCAGCCAGACATAACAAACCATCACAGACCATCATCAGCATTTTAACTGTGACTTTTACTGTGCTGCACAGTCACACAAGCAGACACAGTAGATTAATTTTGTAAATGTAGTTGTATTTAATACATTTAACATAAATGCATGCCACGAATTTTATGTTTGCGATAAAATCCAAAACCAAACACACACTTTCACACTTACCTAATACCACAGACAAGAATTAGGATTTTAAATTCGTTATTTTTTCATAATTTCTTTTCTTTTTTTTTATTAAAACTTAATAACCTTTGGTTAACCCTTTTATAGTTTCGCATTTTCTTTTTTTGTCTAATCTGAGCCTAGATTTCAAACCATCCACCCTGCAAAAAATCTTGGACCACATGGTCCGTTTTAGCTGAAATGGACTAGTTACAACATGGTCCTTGTGTAATGCAGTCATGGACCATGTCATTGTCAAACAAGAACTTGTAGTTACTTAAGTGATATGCGTTCGTGTTTTAACGATTGCGTACAAAAAACACGATCTTTAAAACACGAACGCATATCACTTAAGTAACTACAAGTTCTTGTTTGACAATGACATGGTCCATGACTGCATTACACAAGGACCATGTTGTAACTAGTCCATTTCCAAGTTGTTTGTAGGTTGGATAGAGTAGTTTTGAAACTACTCCGACGTAATGCAAATCTGGGTTAAGTGGTCCGGCCCTAGGACATCATAATGTTAAAAAGACCATGTTTTTTACATGCATTTGGGTTAGTTTTGGAGTAATCCTACTCCTTTATGGACTAGTCCATACACGCATGTATGGACTAGTCCTGTTTTCTGCAGGGCACAAGCATAAAACTCTGCCTCTGTGTGGCGGTAGTAGTTAAATATGCGCATGTGTGCGATGCATGGTAACCGCCTGTTTCCGGTGGCGAAATCATCATAAAAAACACATTCGAATATTGAGTGAGAATTTGTTTCACATATTCTTAACATTTTGCATTAAAATTACTTCACACGTTTACACGCACACACACAGCAGAGTTCAATTAAATCAAGAATATTCCAAAATAGTTTTTTTAAGTTCTTTTTCTCATCATCAATCGAAATTTTAAATTTAATTCATAAAGAGTTTTCTGCGTTTGCTTTACTAATGAAATCATGCATTTAACAGATGTTAAACGTATTTATTACATTTTTGTAAGAATTCTTAATTACTGTAACAATGGGTTTTGTGGTGTAAATTTAAATTTACTCCTTTGGATTCCGATGCAATTAAAAGGAATTTGTTCACATAAAATTTTAAATTCATAAGCGTTTTATTATTTATTAAGGAAAAAATAAGGGTTAAATATCTGAAGGCTCTATCTAGGCTTATAGAATTGTTTTTATATATTTCGTCAAAGCAAAAAAGAAACACAACTACATAGATACATCCTAATTTATTTATTATCTTTTATCATTATTCTGCTACCAAATTAATTTTTCCTTAAGAAGGGGGAATTAAAGTTTGCGTAGTAAGGGCTTCAAAGTTAAATCCTTGCCAAATATTAGAAACAAAGAACGAACCCTCAGCAAGTAGTTATGTATAGTTCTTAAACTGCGTAATGGGTCACACCAAACCCTACTCTGAGTTTACTTCTGTTTGCGTCGTTTTCAGAGATCTGCATGTAACAATCACGTGCAATAAGCCAAACGATGATCCCAGGGTGGAGGAATTCAAAAATTTCGGTGGTAACCACACTGCTGGCTATAGAATTTGCCCTTGTTTTTAAACCATGTTAGGAGTTTATCTAAGCAGAAAACAGTTTCTGCCCCTTCCCACCCGGCAAGTATACCCACTACGAATATTCCTCCAGACAAACGACCCTACCGAACCCAATGTTAGCCACAGGGAAGGCATTGTGGACTAGTATTTAGAAGTATTACAAAGCCGCTGACTCCAAATATCTTACCATATAGTGGACATGCTCGCTTAAAAAGGGGTGACACCATTGCCCTAAAAAATGCCATCGGACTTTCTGAGTTCTTTTTTTTTTTAACTTAAATTTAGTCTGGAAGTGGATAGTCTATTATTTGTTCTTTATATTTAATATTTTAATACCTATTATTAGTTCATGGAAATAAAGATTAAATAAAATAAAATAAATGTTTAATTAAAAAGAAAAAAAGGCAATTGAATTTTACTGAAATCTTTAATTTTGTTTATCAAATTTTTTTTATAGATAAAATAAAAAAAAGCATTTTTTTATTGTCATAACAAATTGTTTAATTTTATTCAATTTATCACTTTCTTACCTTTGGCTGCTAATGATATGAAAACTTGTGCATGTTGCCGCACTTTATCCAAATCTAGATCGGGACATTTTGAACTTCTTATGGGCAGGCGTATCAGTAATAATTCCAAAAAATCCAAAGGTGTTACAGACGATAAATCCCAGCCCAAACGACTAAGGACAAAAAGTTCCCATTTCTAAAAAGAAAAGAAGAAACATAAAGTCAAAAACAGTTTTTAATTTTTAACACTTATTAAACAAAAAAAATAAAGCAAATTAGTTTTTATTCTAAGAAAATCGCAGGTAAATAAAATTCAAAATCTAGTTTTAAATAAGATCATTTATTTTTATTATTATAAGAAATTTTTCATCTTAAAAGTGTACCTTGGATATACATTTTTATTTTAACAAACTTTTTGTTTGTAATTAAAGTTGTATATAAGCAGCGCCACATTTACCATAGTTTGCGATAAGCAACAAAAAACCTAAATGATTGTTTGCAATTTATAAAGCAAATAATTTCGTGGAAACACATTTAGTAATTTTAAAACCGCATTCACACAGATGTTAGAGGAGTTACGTTGTCGCAAAATTTTATTTATGTATATGAAGGTCTAATATTTATATTAAACAAAAAAATATTTTTAATACACTTTAAACAAATTACAAGTTTTGGTTATCCCTGGTTGATTTATAAGTAGAAAAAAAAAATTTTAAATGTTTCAACGTCATCTTCTGTTTAGATGATGGTTTTTATACTTGTGGCCCTCAGAAAACAAGCCAAACACGTCATCGACATTAAATTCTCAGTTGAATTAAAAATATTCATTTAATTTAAGGTAAAAAATTGCATCAAGTAAAAAAAAAACAAACAAAAATTTTATATGCCTTTTTAAAGTACATATTAGCAAAAAAACAAGTAAGAGCGCTATATTCGGTTGTGCCGAATCTTAGATACCCTTCACATTGGCCTTTCGGAACCCCGATTTTTAGTTTTTATCCATTTTCTATTTATAAAACATTTTTAAGAAGGGGTCGGTGTCACATTTTAACTCTCTTAGGGTAACTACGGGGAAGTTGTAGGAGTTTTTACCCTATTTTTTCAACTTTTGTATGGCAGCGCCCCTAGGGGGTGAAGATATGGGGTAAGTATGTTCTGGGAAAATGTTTGCAAGAAAAAATTAGTTGGGGTCAGTCCTACATTTGACCTATCCACGGGCACCCAGGAAGCTGTAAGGGGGGGAATTTATCACAATTTTCCAAACTTTGTATTGGAGCCTCCTTAGGCAATGGAGATATGGATTCAGTATATTCTAGAAATATGTTTGGGAAGGGAAATTAATGGGAGTCGGTCGTACACTTTATTTTTCTAAGGCCGACTCTGGGCAATCCCTTTAGGTGATGGAGATAAAGGGTATGTTCTAGGAATATGTTTGGAAGGAAAAACTAATGGGGGTCGTTTAACATTTTATTCCTCTAGGGACAACTTTGGGGCAGTTGTAGAGGTTTTTATGTGCAAGTTTTATTGATATATGTATATCGGTCAGCTTTCAGGCGATTTTGCTGGATTTCAATAGCGATTTGCTCGCAGATATTTCTGTTAGTTTGAAACTACTACAGCGGGTAGACGGACATCGGTAAATTGCTATCTATACGGACCAAGAAAATATAAATTCTTATTGGGTAGCAGTTGGATATTAAAGAAATTGTAAACGGAATGAAAAACTTATATATACCCTTATCACTTACGTGAAGGGTATAAAAACACTTTGGCAAAATACTGAATGTATGGTTGAGCTACAATTAAAAAAAACAAATAACTAATATATTATTCTTATTGTTAGCAGCGTGCAAATTGTTCTCCTAAAGGAATATTATAAATTTATCAAAACCGAGTCTAAATGGAATATAAAATGTTTTCATTTTTAAACTGTTAAAATATTTGCAACATTAATAGGGGTATCAAAGTATATCAAACAAATTGGAGTATAAAAAAGAGCACAAATAAAGTGTTACAAATTAATGTTTATTTGAAGTACTGTTCACATAAAATCCGGTTGTTATTTTTTAAACTTTGCTTTGGCTACATATTTTTATTCAAGTTTTAAATTAAACTATCTATTTCTATTTCTTTCTTATTTCCTGGGTTTTCCCTTACTGTACATTGTTACTGATGAGCCTTTTATTACACCTACATATATGTGCCTGGCACTGAAACAAGTAAATGCCACCATTCGGTGGCGGGGGGACAATTTCAAACTCATAGCTTTTTTAATAAAATATTATTCCTCTTTTTATTAAAACTTTTTTTAGATGCAAACTTTTACAAATTTTATGACGTGCTTTCCTTCAACTCTTAAGTAACAAAAAAATCGAGTTACGCCCTTTCTATACTAAGCCTTAGCCATTGATATTAAAATAATAACAATAAAATAATATAAACGATTTTAAAAAGACTTTAAATTTAAACTGACTGTTAACACTGATTTTGTATGAAATGAATTGCTTATGAGTTTACCCTGATAAATCAAAAAAACAAGTAAGAAAGTTATAGTCGGTCAAGCGCGACCATATTATCCTCTACACCACATTTGTATGGGGGCTCTATAAAAAAATAGGTCAATAATATTTGTGTTTTGTAGAATAATTGGAGGCAGAAAGATCAAAATGTTTGCAAAATTTTGAAAACGTAAAGTAGTATTCTAGCCTTTTATAACCGTAAATGTTTACATATATCGAAAGGATATTTATATGAGACACATGTGTAAAATTTGGTCGAAATAGAGTAATATTTGAGTTATTTGTAGTCCAAAACGCTTTTGCCGGGACGACCTTTGTTAGAGGCATTAAGTTAGACACATGTGCGGATAAAAAAAAATACTCGAGAGTGTTATATCCCAAAAATGCTTATTCTGAAAAAAGATTTTGATGGGGGCTTTGTCAAGAAGAAGGAAATTGTGTAAAGGCAAAAACCTTATCTGTGCCAAATTATATCACAATATCTTAAAAATTGTAACATGTAGCGTGTTCACAAGAATACATGGACACCCAGCTAGACGGCCAGACGGACATACGGACGGACGTTCATACTCAAATCGACTCAGGAAGTAATTTTAAGTCGATCAGTATACTTGAAGGAGGGAATCAGCCCATTACTTTTGGGTGTTACAAACATCTGCAAAAACGCATTAAACCCCTACAAAGTATGTAGGATGGGTATAACTAGAAACTTTCTTTTTAAGAAAGTATAAAAATTAACCGCCTTATTTCCTAAAACGCAACGCCCTAGAACAAAAACAAAATGTACGTTTTTTAAATTTTATTTTTTTCCATACAATTGTTTGCGTTATTATGCGTTGCGTTTTACGTAATTAGGCCCTAAGTTTGTCGATTTTAAATTTTTCAAAGAATCTATGTTAAATTATTATGTTCACAAAGTTTTTTTGACACATTGGCAAACGATAGTAACCAGAAACCCAGAATTTATTTTCGCCGCAAAATTGTTTTTGTAAAATAACCAACATCGCATATCGATTCGCTTCGCTAACTGTAAATATAACGATTTTGCGATTTAATAAAGTTTTTTAACGATAATAATTCATGATATTTGCTATCGTTAAATTCAGCTGTTGTTGTAAGGTAAACAGCAAAAATTTTTAACGATCGAGACTATAAAAAAAAGAGTCGGCGGCGGCGCGCCATCGGCTCGAAACCGATCAACTTGTATCACTGGTACCTGCGCTGTTTTAATTTATTTATTTTTATCAGTTACGAGAAAAAAACTAATTTGTTTTGTTCGCTGATATTCTTTCAAGTTACAAAGTAGCAAGCGCCATTGATAATAAAAATTATACGCAAAAAAAACAAACAAATAAATGTGGGTGTTGTAATAGGCCGAATAATGTTCTCCCTTTATAAATACAGCAACTTACTTACTAATTGTTTATCTCAGAGCGTTTTAGTCTTTAATTAACAAGATAATCAGTCGTTTTATAAGTGTCGATGTCACGTCGATTGTTCTCAAAAGCGTCAGAAATATAGCAATTGTCATTAATAACAGGGCTCCAAAAAATAAAAAGGACTACGAATAAGATCCTCATATTAAAATCGCATATATTAAGCTAAGTTTATTAATGCTTTAAAAAATAAGTTCTTTTTTGTTTGCTTTGGAGTTAATAACATGTATAGTTGAGAAATAGTTAAATTTATTTCCGTAAAAACATATATTTATGCTTATAGGTAAAAAGGCAGTCGCGGTATTTGGTTGGTTGGTTTTCATGGAAGTTCGCTGCACGCAAACTGTCAAGTAGAGTAAAAATAACCCCGTTTTGACAACACCACACCACTCGATAGGTGATAGGTCCCCTTAAACAATTGTCCAAGGAAAAATGGAGTACTAGACCCACCCTGTCGCGTTGATGTACGTACATATCTCGATCTCGCGTAAATTGACTAAAGTATGTCTCAGTTTTAACAAAATAATTTTGCTTATTTTTAATCAAACTGTTTATAAGTATTTGTTATAAATCAACACTACCCATGAACTTCTGCAGTCTCAGATTTTTATGAAACACAAAAAACCCAAAAAAAACTGTTTCAATTACCAAAATTATTGGATTCTGGACCCGCGCAACCTAAGACAGTTTTAGGAAGCACAAAAAAAACTAAAAAATTTAAACTAATTGAATAAAGAAAAAATTTTGAAGTTTGCACCTCTCACAAAAATTACATCAACAACCTTAACTGTAAAAACTGATAAAACTGATAAAAAAATGATAGTTTCAAACAAATCAATTGCTTAAATATAATAACAATTTAATTGCAGGAAAAAAATATTGTTTGTCTCTTTTCGTGCCTGAGCTGCATGTGTAAAATGTAAGCACTGTAACCCTAACCACCACCATGTCAAAATGGCAATGCATTTGGTATTATATTAATTGTATTGGTTTTGTCTAAATATTTATTATATTATTTACTTTTACTTGAATTAACATGTTAATTAAATAAAAATTCAGTTTAAATTTAAAAATTAATTGAACAACATTTTTAAAACACAATTTTATATTATAAAAATAATTTAATCAATTCTGAAAGTAATCAAATTAAATCTTATTTTATTTACTGACTTAAGTTTGAAAAAGGGCCTGTTCGTAAATGCACCACAAGAGCAAACTTTTACAAAAACTGTAATAAAGTTTTGAAAAAGGTAAATGATGCAAAATTATAGCAATTCTTAATTATAAAAAATTGTAAAGGTAAATATGTGCATTTAAATAAGATTTTATTCGTTGCGAATAAAATAGCTTTGAAACCTAAAATTAAGAACTTTAAATGTGCATTTGATATACATATGTACATACATACATATATACATATCCAATAATGAAAATGAGTATTTAGTTCTTGATTATGTTTTTAATTACTTAAACAGTTATATTTTTTTTAACTTAATAATTAATTTCATTAAGAGGTTATTTCAATCAAGTAAACACTTTATTTGATTATTTCGTTAATCAATCTATAAACAATTCAAAAAAACCATGAAAAAATCGCTGTTTTATAATATTTTAAAATTTTAGATAGTTTTTATAATAATTTTGGTAAGAGGGGTTCAATTCGCAAATTTTTTGCTGACTTAACTCATATTTTCACTTTTTTCTGTGTATGTGTTAAACAAAATTTATCTGAATTTTCTCCTTATTCTTTAAGTAGAAATTATTAAATACATATGTATGTATGTCAACCTTAAGTTTTTTTTTAACTTCCACCTTCAAGGTGCCTATAAAGAATATTTAAAACAATATTTAAAAGAAATATTTTTCATACTTTAACTGCAATTCGTCGCGTGTGATGCATAAAAATTGTAGCGTATCAAGCGAGATGCCGTTAAATAAACTTTTCAAACAAAGTTTACAAATAAATGTTTAAAAAAAACTGAAAAAATTAATTTTTATAATAGATTTTTTAACCCTGAATAGTTCTTAGCACTTGAAAAACTACAAAAACTTGCAATTACATATGTGGCGTCATTAACTATTGTTTTTTGTATTATTTATTTTTTTTAAGCCAATCAAAAAAGACAGATACACAGAAAGAAAAAACAAATTCTAAAATCGAACATTTTGTTCTTAAATTTATCTAACATTATTTTTTAAAAAAATGTTTAAGTGCAATCTGTACTTAGGTTTTCTTAAATTAACTCTATTCGGAATACTTCAATAAATCAAGCAGAAAATAATCGATAGCCTAGATAGTAGCGCGCAGTTCAGAAATTTCTAGGTTCCAATCACAGCTCCGGTACGTGAAGAAATTTTTTTTAAATTTTTGATTTTAAATATGTATAAAATAAAAATAAAATATCTTTCTTCTTTAATACAGCTCCTTTAGTTAAAAAAACGAGTTTTCATTTTTTGGTTAAACCGTTTACGCTTCGAGCTTAGATCAATCTTTTTTTATTAAATGTGGCTAAGAGTAAGAAAAATCGCACTTGGATTAAGAAAACTCCCACATGGATTAAAAAAATCTGTACTCACTGTACTTTTGGCACCGCTTTGGCTTGGTTTAAGTAAAGATTGCTTGGTTTATTTTTTGTGTGTATGTTTTACTAAAATGTTATTTCTATTGCTTATAATAAAAAAAAACAATTAGATAAAAAATAATCAGACCAAAATTATGGTTTTATAATCATTACCAAAAATATATGTATATAAAGTCACAAAAAATTAATTTGACTAAAATCAATTTTAAAATACCTGCTTATTATCAAGTTTTTAAAAAAGTTATTATATTTTAGATTGTTTAGAAAAATTAATTTTAAGAAATAATATCCATATAAACAAATAAAGAAGTTGGATTGATTTTTTTTCGGCCGTGCCGAATTTTACATACCTTCCATTGAACAGTAAGTGGGTTAAAAATAAAAAAAAGGCTTGAAATTGTGTCCTACAATATAAACATGAAAAAAATAGAGCAATGCAACATGAATTACCAAGGTACACTGAGAAAAGTTGTTTTTTTTTTTTTTTTTTTTTTTGTTAAACAGCAAAATTAACGAACGTAAATTTATACTTTTTCAATGAAAAAAATTCGGTCTAAATTTTTTTTTCATTTCTTTGTTCCTTTTCAAGTATAAAATTAGTTACTTTTGATTGAACTTCAAATAAGACATAATACAGATGCACATTTTCAGTATACTAATTACCTAATTATAATTAGGTAGTTAAGGTATTTATTCCCTACACAAATGTGGCAAAGTTACAAAATAGCAAAGCAGAGACGTAGAAAGCTTTGCAAGATTAAGATAATATGCGAATTAAAATTTAAGATCAGGGATGCTTTTGTTGCTGTGGTTTCAATGTGCTTTATTTAACAGAAAGTAGTATAAAAATTTGGGCAGCTTTAAAAATACCTTTTTCCAGCAAGAAAATGCATATATTGTTAGTACTGTTATATAGTAAAACTAAAGCTGAAAGCCCATGGCACGCGTCAACGTCGCAATTCGTTGTGGCTTTCTAACCTTTATGCACGTTGTTGCGTCTCAAGTTACATGCAACGCTTTGACGCATAGAAATTTTTTTTGTTTTTATTAGTTGTTTTGAAAGTTTGTGGAGTCAATTAAAAAGAAATATTTTATAATGGAAAGTAAAATTGAGCTCTAATATTGCGTGCGTTGCGTCAAATGATGTCAACGCGTCATGCTCTAAAACTTTCCATATTGAAATACACGTAGTATTCAAATTTTTTTACAACCGCGTATAAAGCAAGAAGGCATAAAACGCGTGTTATTGTCCTTTAGCTTAATGCTTTCTGACTTATTAGGGGGCTTGAGGTACTAAACTAAATAAGAAATTTCTTTAGAAAAAACAAGAAAATTAAAAGAAAAAAATAAACTAAAGTTAAAATTAATACATACATAATAGCAAGAAAATCGAAAAATATTGTGAAAGTCACACAAAGTGTTAGATGGAATCATTCACTACCCAAAAAAATTTTTAAATTCTGCATTTTGATTCGAATAGAATGCTATCCATCGCTCTTTTCTAGTGTAAAATAGCTTAGTCACAAATGCCTCTTACTAACCATACTTTGGATTTTTATCTCTGCGTACTAACATCTCGTATTTTTAATTGAAAGTTGGGGAATATGACTTTGTGATTAAACTACTCATTCCACAGCGATGGAAAAAATTCGGTTTGAATAAAAATCCAGAATATACCCCCTATTATGTCCTATAGGCATTAATTCATTTAGATATTTCGAACTTAAGTACATTTTTAAGGATAAATATTTAAAAAAAAAAAACGGAAAATAGATTAATGTCTTAATTGCCACTTTAAATTATGTTACATTTTTTTCAAAACAATAAAATAAATAATTTTTTAACATCACAGAAAGAATAATTGATATCCTTAAGTTTTTGTAAAGTTCAAGATAAAATGTATTTGAATCTATTAAACTTTTATGGGTAGAACATTTTGAATGTTAAAACTCTGCATGATTTGCTAACAAGAAATAAATTTTTAACAGCTATAATTTGCCAATGCGAGAGCTATTAAAATAATATAAAAAAATTTATAATAATAAAAATTCCATGAAATTCTAAAGCTTTTGTTTTTATTTTTTTTTCTTTCACTTTTAATTCAAGTAAAACCGGAAATTAACATCATTTAATTCATTGATCTCTTCAAGCCATTCTTTTTTGCAATTCATATGTATAAGAGCACTTAAATAATAAGTAAGTATGCGCCATGCAGCATAATAATTTGGTGAAAATATACACATTCTTCATTTTTTTTTTTTTTGTGTGAAACACAAAAAAATTAATTTTGTTTGAAAACGCAAAAACATAAAGCATTTTAAACACATGTCATACGACTGTCATAAATTTAAATATCATTACCATGATCATCACAATCACCATCATTATGATTGTCATGGCAATTAAAACGTTAATCATGATTGCAATCACGATTATATCCTTTGTCCACTGCAGCCAACTCCTTTCGACATACATCATTGTTATCACGTTATAAACATACAAAAATGTTAACAGGTAAGATGTTTTAGCCTTTAAATAATTTAAGATTCTTAAGAATTTTTCGTAGTAGTGTGTCTTTTGTGTCGTTTTGTTTTTCCTTATAAATACATAAATAAAAACTTTTTTGCCATAAAATTGCTATAAACCTAAAGACTTTGTACATTTATCGCTATGTTTAAAGGAGATATTAATTTTGTGAACCTAAGCAAATGACATAAATAAAAAAGGAATATTTAAATGTTTATAGAGAATCTCAAATTGATTAAGATTTTAGAAATAGTTAAAAAGCTTATTTTTAACTAGTAAAACTGTAAACGCTTAGGCATTTTTTATGTTTCTGTTACTCTTTTTTCCCCATTAAATATATTTAAAAACTGGATTTATTAGAATAACCCGTTTAAGTGCTCATTAAATTCGGTCATATCGACACCTAAATAAATACCTTTGACTAATTTGCTGAGTTCTTGTCCGTAATTTCTACTTCTTTGATTAGTAATTCATTCACATTAAGCAACTTTTATTGCAGCAAATGTGGTTTTAAATAGGACAAAATGGGGAAGAAAAATATTTATATGTATATAAGCTTCTCTCTCTTTCTCTCTCACATAAGGATCAATTTAAGCAAAAGCAGCGGAAACTATCATAATTAAGAAGAAGCGGCAGTGTTTAAAGCAGTGCTACCAGAACAAAAACAATTTTAATTAAATTAGTGCTGAATGTTATAATAATTTAAAGCCTTTAACACCTTTCTCAGTTCAGGCCTCCCCAGTTTCAGAATCTCCCTAGTTCTATCCGTATCGGGGCTGCCTTAAAGAATTCTTGTCATTCTACCATCCGTCTTGTTGTTTTACAGATCCTTGCAGCTAGTCCCCGCCCACCATTTTAACTCACAACGGAAGGCATGGGGTCCTCCATGTTAACTTTTCGCTTCCTAGCCCACCACCAGATTATTCGCCCGTTCATTACCGACCACCCCGTGACGTAGAGGCAACCACATATTGTGAACTTGGCCAACATTCCAAGTAATCACTTGCCATCCTCTTGCACTTCAACACCTTTCTAGATTTGTTGTTTAGGGACAAAAATGCTCTTATCGATACTCTGCATTTGCCCTAAGCCAGGGCTGGCATTTCGTGACTGCTTGGATCTCCGCTTGTAGGACAGTTTTGTGGTCGGGAGTAGATCTTGAGCTCCATTTTTTTTCTCTACCCTAGAGCTACCCGTAAAACAACACGTTCCTTAGGGCATCTGCCTCAGAGTCCAGTCTATCTAGGGCTGCCGATCTGGCATTAGCACAGTGCAGTTAGCCTTTACCTTCACTGAAGGTACACCATAGAACGACTTCCCGGTCTCCGTATATCCCTTTCGTTTATCCAAAATGCGTTTATTATAAAAGTCGTAACCCCCATCAATCCCTCTCCCGTCGCCTGTAGGCTTGACTAATATTACCACAACTAGGTACAAGTTATTAAATATTTAACAACCTTTATAATATTTAACCAATCTGCAGACTTTTTAATGTTTTAAAAAAAACCGTTTTGTCCTCTTATTATCATTAAAATTATTTCTCGCACTCTTTTGAGATTCTTTAATGTTACAGATTATATTATTATCACTTACATTATTGTTGGCTTCCATTTAGGCAAAATTGATTAAAAACGAGACCACAATTAAGTTTGCTAAAGACTTAATGACAAGAAATACTACAACACTAAAATTTTTATTTAAAAGGTATTAAGTTGTTGCATCAATAATTTATTAATATTAATATTAAAAAACACCGCCCAAAAAATCACTATACTTTAGATCCTTTAATTATTGGCCAATAACTCTAGCATATCCTAAGTGCCTGATTGTGCCGCCGCTGTCTCTTTTGTTGTTGGTTTAACACTTTTTTAAAAGGAGCCAAAAAAACACAAACAGCATTTTCAAAATATTTTCCCATAAAAATATCCTCCTTTCAAAGGCATTGAATATGAGTTCATATTGTATGTGTTTGCCAATATCTTATCATGTGGACTAGTCACAGGCTCTACATGCAAACCAGACCAGTCTGACAAAGAACATCGGTGGCGGTGGCGGCAGCAGCAACAACAATAAAAATAAAGAAAAAATTTAACATTTTTGCATGTTTATTTCAAGGCAGAGTTATAGTGGCAATGATTTCAAAGTTACGTACGGACAGACAGACAGACAGACAGAAGACATACATACATACACAAGTGACGTGTGTTTGGAATTCTTAAATATTTTTAAGCGACAAACTTGTACATACACACAAACACATATTTTGCTTTCGTTTTATTCCGTTTCTATTAGTTAATTTTTCGTTTTATTTTTTGTTTTTCTTTTTTAATAGAGAAATGAATTTATGAATGAATGTCAGAGTCAAAACCACTACCACAACCACTGGCAGCACCATCATCATCGCCATCATCACCCGTAAAATCAACAACATCTTTTTGCCTAGAATGCAAAAAAAATCATCGTTTTAAATGTTCCTGAAAGAAACGTGGGGGCAAGCGTCCCCATGTCAGCACTTATGTCGACTATTTTGGTTCCTTTTTGGCGACATTGTCAACAATGGTATTTTTTAATCGTTAATTATTCTCAGTTGTGCTAAAAAAAAACTGATTTTAAAGCACAACTCATAGTTATTTTAAATGACACACACACAATATTTCCTGAGCTAGTCATTAGTACTGTAGACTAAAATTGCTAAAAGGTACAAGTGAATCACAGGTTCCAATGTCTACACATGACTTTAAATAAACTACCTTTTCAATAGTATCAAAGTCAGTAGTGTATTTCCAATGACACGGAAATGTTAAATGTCTATAGCAAAAAGCATTACCTGGGGTATATCTGGTCAGTAGTACTCGTGACAACGTCAATAGTGAATCACTACAGTTTCATTATTGGCATTTCTTGTCGGGTTGTTACTTTTATACATGTAAATATGTAGTGGAATTAGTTGCATGCACCATATATAAACTTGTAAGTGCATATGTTTTTACATACATATGTATGTACATCTTTACATATGCATATGCATTCTTTTATGTGGCATATTGTTCATAATATATTGTAGCAAGTCCGAAGGGCATCTTTACTTCGTGTTGCTGTTGTTGCTTTTGCAGTTGTTATTGTCGCTGTTCTCAACAAATCTAAATTTATTTCGCATAACAAGCTTGTTGCAATATTTGATCATTGCAAGTAAATGAATGCCTGTGTGTTTTTCTAGAAGTTTACATAAGTTCGTAACATGTTAAAAATATTCCGCATGTTTGTTTATTTAGTTTATCAATTTTTTGGTTTTTTATCCTTATTTTGTTTTAATTCTTAGTTGCAATCACCACCGCCGCCTTAGCCAACAGCCTAACCACCATTACAATCAATGCTATCATCTTCATGATGATGAATGATCATGATCAGCAGCAAGCAATTCATATGTGAGCCAAGCAGGCAAAACAATATACGCATTTTCGCCAAGTTTCTTTCTCTTTATAAGTTTACATACGCAGACTCTGTGTGGCGGCCAGTTTCTGTCAGTCGTCATCGTCATCATTTGGCAATTCATGCCTAAACTGTGGAAAAGACGTATGTATGAATGAGTGATGTAGATATTTGTGATTTGCATTAACCAACATCATAATTGCACAATGGGTCCTGCTTAGATTGAAATAATACCTGCTGTTGGCCTGCTTATGAAATGTTCTCAATACTTTTCGAATCTACATACGCTGTCCCAAGTTTAGTTATTCAAGATTATTTTTCGATGATTTTCGACTTGGTCTTTCCACCAGAACCTCTGTCTTTCCTGTTCAAGCTTTCCTTTGAATAGATTTTCGATAGACTATTCAGCTGTACTATCTTCGCACATTCTTCCGACGTGTTTCAGCCAGAACAATAGTTGTATTTTAGCGCTTCACTATATTTGCCTCGGAGCACATACTTTTCGTCAACGCATACGGGAGCACAGATTTTGTACCATTTTGACTAGGCAAGTACCCATATTTCGGCGCCGTATGACGACAGCACGGGTATAATGCGTTCTGGAGAGTGATTTACGTCTTTTTAAATATGGCTTTACTTTTGACCTACCTGTACAGCCTGTAATAGCGTAACTATCCTTTATTTCAAGGTCAGTGCTAATTTTCTTATTTACCACAGACCTAAAGTAGGTGAGTTCCTCCTTCCTACTTTAAAATATATAAACACCTCTAAATTACAATTTCCTTGTTGTACTTTGTCGCCCCATATTAACTGCATGTATTTTCAGCAATTGCAATCAGTACTTTCGTTTTTTCCTCGTTTATCGTTATACCAATTTTTTACCAAGTAAACAAAGGTGAGGCAGCCACACCTTGTCCCTAGTGCTGTCATTGGAAAAAGGGTGTATCAGCCCCGGGTTGCATTGGAATCCACTGATGTCTGTGCCTGGTACAACGGAAATCAATAACCAGCCCCGTTACTTTCAGTGGTATGTACTGATTGTTGGCCTGGTCACTTCGGTTTACACATGGTGGTTTTAGTAACCTGGACTCCCGTTTGAAGAGTTGCGAAAAGGAATGTCTGTTTACTTCTTTCTGAGCCCGGTAACGTAGCTTTGAGTGACTGGTTCAGCATTCCTTGCTGTTGTTGCTGAAACAACATATACTAATGACAATAGAGGTGGTACTACCTAGTTTCTTTTAATTAAATTCCAATTAAGTGGAGCTCGGTTAGACTTTTTAAGGCAGACTGACGTAAATATACTTTAAAATATACGTGGGGAGTCCAATTTTTAAGCCAAGGATCTTGATAACCCGAGCTCTTTACCAACGTTCCTATTACTTAATAACCAGATATCGTAACAGTTTTACTTTTTCTAAGCGTTGCATTCAACAGAATTAGTTTTTTCTGTGTAAGCAACTTTAGTCTCATTTGTGTGCAGCTTATCAATTTCTAGCTTTCGCTTATTTAGTCTTATACGTACATTAGCTAAATTCCCACTAAATTTAAGCACTTTGGAAGGATCATGCATCTTCAAATTGGATGCATGCCTTCAATCAATCGCAATATAAACAATTTGGCCTCCATTTGTTTGATTTAAAAATAAGCATTTTTGCTTAACAGTTTATTTTCTATTAACTTTGGATTAAAGATGATCATTTTATGCATATCTTGGAGTTTATGTTGCATTAAACAGAAAAGACTAAATACGTCACGGATACAAAAAGGACAATGATCGATAAACGATAAGTTGCTTATATAAGTTTAGCACACATCTTAGTGTAGAAACAGAACCCCGACGTCAACCAGACGACTTGTCGTTGTTGAGAAAAAATAAACATAATAACCGCGGCAGCTTAACGGCACTGTTTCGTTTTGTTTTCTTTTTTCAATATGTACGTATACCATTTGAATATTGCAATTGTGAATTAATATGTAAACTTAAATAAAAAAAAATGAAGTAAATTTCGGAAAAATGTGGCAGTACTTTGAAAAGTACCCAGCGGTGCTGACGTCGACCGGCAAGTCATGTCAAATTTATGTGACGTCTGACGTCGGTTGTTGTGTTCCTACACTTAAGTTTTAGATTTACGTCATACGTTTTTATTTACAGAAAATACAATTTTTTTAAACGTTAAAGTAAAATATGAAAATATTTACCAAAACTAATAAAGTCTTAAGCCGAGTTGAATGGTTAAACAGATCCATTAATAGAAATTCATAGCAAACTTCCTTAGTGTAAATTTTGCAAAATCTCCTCCACTGTGCCACTATGCAACCACATGACAGTTGTCATAAAAATATTTATTTTTTGTAGAGGCTAATAAAAAAATTACTAAATAATAATGAAGTAGAATATTAAGTATTTAAAACTGAATATGATTTGCAGTGCAAATTAACATGTGTTTCTTTTTTATTTTGATGTAAAATTTTTCTGTTGCTTTCTTCGTTTTTAAAAATTGTTTTCTTGGACAACAAAAGTTAAAGAGTAAAGGCTTCCGCGACACAGGATGTAGAAAAATATTCGTAAATTTTAAGAAGAAAAAAAAATTAAGTTATAATAGTGGTGTATATTTAAACAAATAATTTTTAAACAGCAGTTGTATGTGTATTAAATGTAACTATAACTCAACAATAAAACGCAACCAAGGCAGAGATGACAATGATGAACTGTGGCTGGAGATTATGTTGGGTAAAAAAGGTTACACAAAAATACTAAAAATAAGTGTGTAAATCTTAATTCATACGGACACAACAAAACTTAACCACCACCGCCATCGTCTGTTGTAAAAATAAAAAGAAAAAAGTTAATGTTACATACCGTACCAGAAGCTATAAAGAATAACCACCATATTCCATTCACATCAGATGCATTCATAAGTAAATTCGAATGATCTGCGAATAGTTGAAAGGTTGTCTTTTTCTTACATTTAATTCGTTTTTAGTGATTTTTTTTAGTTTTTTTTATAATTTTACCTAAGAAGGATTGTCTGGGAGGGAGTCTGATTTGGTGGTTCTCTGGTGGTTAAAGACAAACAGCGGTATTACGAGACACAGAGAAATATTTTTTTTTTCAAAATGCATATTCATCATCATTTTATGTATAAATACTCTTTGTAAATGATGTGTGCATAATCTCTGTATGACTAGAGCAGATACTAAAGTAACAAGGACAGACAGACAGTTCTACAACAGACGTCCGTACGTAATATTAGTAGATATTTAAACAGTTGAAATCTAAAAGCATCATAAAAGTGTGAATCTTTTTTATAAGTTGTGGTTAGTTTTTCTCATTTTTGTTTAGACATAAAATAAATAAATTAAAATATTTAAGATCACATTGAATGCGTAGCAACAATTTGAATTTCATTTTCTACCATAATTTGAAGTACTATTGAATTTTCGTTGTTATGAACTAACAAGAAGTATTTAAATCTTAAAAAAAAAAAACAAATATGAATCCAATCAGTGCCAGGCTAAAATTTATGTTCTCAGATTAAAGTTTACATCGTTTTCGATGGTTTCATCTAAGAGCAATAGTGTCCCTTCTTGTCAAACAATTTATTTATATAAACCTCGGATCTGTTTCTGACGCTCAGAAGGCGACGATCAAGCTAAATGCCAAGTTATTTCGCCATTAAATGTTGTTCCATATCTGTTGAAAAATTAGGGGGCTTTTCCAATTTGTCCATTAATGGTACCAATACAATAACCGATAGCTTCCAAAGTTGTTAACGGTAGGTTTTGCAAACAATAGGCTCGGATTAAATTTAGCTAGTTTGCCCTCTTAGATAAAAGAAATCACTAGTTACGATTTAGTGAGGAGTGCAAATAGTGGTGATTGTGGTTGAATGGTCTGAAGATAGGTCCAATGAGGCTTGAACCCCAAAGAGTCCCGGGGATATAACTTTCGCAGCGCTAAAATCAACGATGTTTGTAGTTTTATTTCCGCCAGTCGGCCAAAAGGCTTGCTGCTCATTAAAAAAATATGACTCCCAATTCAAATACGGAATCTTATGAGATGTAACACATAGGGCTTATAATCCGGGAGCCATGTACGTATACTTAGCGTTATCGTTCGCCGCACCTATAAAGCATAAACTTAAGTTTTATAAATAATTTTGGATTGATTATTCGTTATTAAAACGAAATGCCCCACCAAATAATAAGGAAATGACAGACGCTGCCACAACTACACACTATTGTGTTTGCTTACAATGTCACAAATTGCCATAATGTGTAGTCAGCACAAGAACTGGTTCAGCTTTAAAAATAAACTACTGAACTTAACTATAAACCTTAACAATTTTATAACCTTTTCTAAGAAAATTTAAAAAAGGTTTCCACTTCAAGTACAAATATGCATCAGTGAAATTGGAACATTCAAATACAAACATTATTTAGATTTATTTTAATAAAATGTAATTGAATCTTTATATACGCGCCTCCACCAGATAAAAAAGAATCATAATTAATACCAGGAATCTTATAATATTTAAATAAACATAGAATGCAAAAAACTAACAAACCAACATGTTGGTGGCACTGGAATTTCATTGAAGAAAATACATATCATCAACCGAAAATACAAGTTATACACAAGACATTGCAATGGCTAAAGGACCTCACAAGATTTTAATGTGTGGGCCATTCACTACACAAATACCACCTCACACAAGAACACACACAAATACTCCACTGCAGACGGACCCCGGACGGACGTTTTGAATTATAATTGCATGATGCCTACTGCCACCATACAAAACCAGACATTTAAAAGGGACTTTGGCAGAAAATCAAAAAAAAACATTCATAATCAGTACAAAAATATAAGCCAGTGCAGTTTAATCAAACCAAATAAACTAAAATCTCCTCGAAAATCATATTTAACGTAAACAATAAGCTTTTACAACAACAACAACACTAACAATATGATGACAATCTGTATGCAGCAACAAAACGAACAGTTCGAATAATATACAAACGATAATGTTCTGTTATGTAATCTACAAAATTTTTATGAATTCAACATTGTTAAACAAACTCTACACAAACTTTTCAAGACACTATTTACTCAGATACAATTAAAAAAAAAATACAAAGAAATTATATTGTCAAATACTTAAATAAACATTGAACATTTTAAAGAAAATTGAATCTCAGCAAAAATCGTTAAAACAATATTTTATAATTCACGGATTGAGCACTTGCAAATCTAAACGCCGGTTAGTTTTGGTAAAAAAAAAACTTAAGAAAATAAATAATATATCTCCGGAATATTGTACATACATGCAGCAACAAGTAAACAAAATTTAAAAAAAAATTAAAGTTCAGTAGAATTGTGAAGGTCAGTAAGACGAGTAATCGATTATTCATTAAAATTCTAAATAATAACATTTTTTTTAGTTGGCGGTCTGCTGGTTTTCGTTTCCGTAGAAACTTCAGAAACTCAACTCCGAACAAAAATAACTTTGTTGACTTAAAACGAAACAAGAAGTCAACTTAATTGTTAAAGAGAAGAACCCTAAGGGGTTTTCTACCATTAAAAAATTGTTGTTAAGTACTTTTACACCAAAAAAAAATAGAAACATAATTTGAATTGCGTTTTAAAGGTCTTTAATGGGTAAAAATAATTATATTTTGGCCTTTTTTTGGCACTTGTTGTAACTTCTACACCAATGAAGATAAACATATTATAAATTATGTTCGACAGGTTTCAAAAACATATAAATACGTTTTTGGTACTTTTTTTTAATTTTTTCCCCTATAGGGTAAAAAAGGTACCTATAGCATATCGTTGCCTTTCAGGTACCTTGTGTAACTTCTAGCCTTATAGAAATAGAAGAGTAATTCAAAATCCGTTAGACAGACCTAGGGGGTTGTTTTCAGGTACTTTTTGTAACTTTTAAAACAGCAAAGATAGAAACATTATTAAAGTTGCGTTCAACAGGTCTTGAAAATAGTTGAATATGTATTCGGAACTTTTGAAACCTAAGATGGAAAATATGTTTTGGAAACTTCTGTTACTTTTTGACAAACAAAAAAATAACATATTTAAAATTACGTATTACGCATCTCGAAAAAATTTGGATACTTTTTGGAATTCTGAACCCTAAGGGGTAAAAAATTTTATTTGGGGCTCTTAGTAACTTGTACAACTTTAAAAACAATATTTTAAATTGTGTTCAACAGGTCAGGTACTTTTTTGAGTCTAATATAAAGCCTATTGGTCCATAAAGAGGTCGCAAATCAACTAAGTGACCAAAAATAAATTTTTCCACATTTTTGTACTTTTATGCCTGTTTTAGGATTATAAGTCAAGAAATATGATATTAATGGTATTGACTTATTTAGATATCGAAAGTTAACCAAGTGAACAAAACGTACTTTTTCACATTTGAAAAAATTTTAGCATTTGTTTAAGATTATGGGTCTAGAAGTATAAAGTTTTCAACTCATATTCATAAAAATTTAGGTACGGGCTTATTTTAAAGATGTTTATAGAATAATTGTCAAATAAGCCCTTAATAAACCTACTTTAATTTTAAGTACTTTGTTTTAAAAAATAAATGATACTGCCCGAGGCATATCCATACAAGGTGGTCGCAAGAAAAAAATTAAGAGAGTCGTTCTCTTACTCTTTATTTTTTTTATATGGAGTTTGATACTGAAATTGAAAAATAATTTCAATTTTAGTGTTTAGTTAGAGAACGACTCTCTTAGTTTTTTTCTTGCGACCACCTTGTATGGATATGCCTTGATAGTGCCCTTACAAAGTATGGGATCAATTGCCGCAAAAGACATGAAACATGTGTTAGCTTCAATGACTTTTTCTCTTAAACTTGTATAATATTTGCACGTTTAATATTTTTTGGTAACTTTTCTCGTAGAAGTGTTAATTCTAAAGCAGTGATCGGCACACGCATACATTAATATTTTTAATTGTGTTGGTTGTTTGTTTTTTAGCGTAATTAATTGTCTCTTATGGCACTGGGGTGACCATAGTTGAAAGTTTAAAACATGATAGACTTGCATTGAAAAAGTTTTGGAATGCAATATTAAAAATTAAGCCGCTTGTGCTAAAGTAAAATTTTCATAAATGCGAAAAGATTTTGCAATACTAATTAGTTTTGCATAATCTCATAGATATTTAATGTATATTGACAATATTTTATGCGGATAAGATCTTTGACATGTCTATTTGTTATCTTATTTTTGATTTTGCTTTTAACTATTTTTTATATTGAAAATTAAGACTCATAAATATTTAAAAAATCCTAACTGGTCATACTGGTAGTCTGGCACATGAGACAAAATCCATTTTTTTATTCTTACTCTCTTCAATGATCGGTGAGCACCCACACGCGTGTGGGGTATTCCGATCGCTGTTCTAAATCATAAGTCCTGTAAAATTGATGCGCTACGTTAGTCGAAATAAAAGAGAAACTTTGATGATAGTACTTTGAAAGCACGCTTAATTCGAAGCACTAATTATTTGTTTTATTTAAAACAAGAAGACTTATAAGATAAAGTTGTTTATTAAACTAAAGGTAGATTCTTTATTGCCCTTTTGTCTACAAACAAAAATTTAATGGAAATAATTTTATAAAAAATTTCATCGTTTAAGTCTAGTATTTAAAAATCTTTTAAAATTTACACTTGTCAATTTTTTATTGACATTTTACGCCACAAGCTGTTTTTTGTTCTTTAATAGACGAAAACAGCGCAAACAAAAGTTCAACTTTAATCATGATAAAGGTTATAGGTATTCTCGTTATGCTCTGGACGCAATTACTCGTTTTCTAATCGATTAAAACCTTAATCAATCAAACAACAACGATTAAGATGTTTACGACTTTGTCCCTACTTACTCAATCTCTTGATGAGAAGATTTTAACATTGAAAATTGTATATTTACTTGATGGTTCTTTAAAGTAAAAACCGTACAAAAGCCGACACAAAATTCATTGGAAATCAAGCAATAACAACAAAACCCCACAGCAACATACATATACATATGTAGTTAAAGAGCTCGCCAACAAAACAAAAGAGGTGAAAAGAAACCAACATGATCCCAAAAGTATGAGAAAACAGCAGCAATGGTTAAGAAGGCAAGCACACATACTGAGTACCAAAAAACGATATGCGATACGAAAAAAAAAGTAATAAATGAGAAAAATTAAAAGAAATCAGCAGCCAACCAGCCAGCTCAGCCAGGACTGACCTCAAGCAGCCACCAACTACTAAGAGCATCCCACAATTAAACAATGAATTGAATGAATAATGAACAAAAAAAAATACACTTAAAAATATTTAAAGACAATTAAACACTCAATATAATAAGCCAAGGGAGGGAAATGCCAGAGAAAATGAATTATATACGTTAAATTGTTTCTGAAATGTAGCGAAAAAAATTCTATTGCTACAAAATATTGTCTTAATTTTTTCCTTTAAACGGGGGGATTTTTCAAAAAGTCTAACTAAAACAGTTGATTTGGAACATGTCCTAGTTTTCGTTATTAAATGTAAAATATTTTTTAGTTGAATTGTTAAAGAATTCTTGCAAATTCTTAAAGAATTCTTGTTTTAATTTTTTTTATATTGTTATTAAATCGCCATTATTTTGTATTTATTTTCAAAAGTCTTATTATAAGAAACATGTGTGTTAAAAGGCATTTTAATAGGAACTTCCGGACAAAAGAGTCGAATTTAGGGCGAAGCCAATGTACATGAGATCCAAGAACGTCTAAAACATCTAAAAGAAAGTCGCCCTTCGGTGTGGCTTTTGGGTTGGCGACGTCTTTGGCAGTACAGGAAGTTATATTTAAAGAAATTTAAACATTTTTTTCGATACGCAGGTAACTAAAACCTATTACTCCAAATTTAAGCAAGCTTTGACCTATGTATTGCCCTTAAGTACCCAATGGGAGGCAAACAACTCTTTTAACAAAATAATATGCAAACTTTTTGTTTTTATTATTGCTGCGTTATTTTCATTTCGTTTAATTTAGTCAGTCGGTCACCATGTCCATTTGCGATGTTAAGCCAGCAACTAAAAAAAGCAATAGCAACAAAACAAGAAGTAAATTCCAAGAATTCGATCATCAAAATATTGATATGAACGTGTAGATAGATGTTGGTATGAATAGCTGCAACAACAAGCTAAAGTTGTTAAGATATATTTAAAAGTGCTTTAAAAGCAACATCAACGATAGCGACAGCAGCAGCAACAGTTATGCTAACAACAACAATAACATTGGCAGACAAACGAAAATTGAGTTTAAAAAATTCAGCAGTAGTAATCGTTTGGACGAAAAATCGACTTACGAATCGCAGGACAGGGATGGAAAATGTAAAAAAAATACACTTAAGTACAAGAAGTTTTATATATAACAATGATGATATGACTGAAGTTTCTAAAGGAAAATTTTCTAAAATATTTATTAAAAGTTCATTTATGTTATTCTAAAAATAAGTTCGATAAAGTTGATTATCGTAATCGTTCAGAAAGACTAAATAAAATTTTTTCCATGCAAACAATTTACAAATTTCTTAAAAATTTGGTATGACAATTTGTGTTTAGATGAGACTTATAAAAACGTAATTACATTTCGAAAATAATACCACCTTTACGGTATTTTGATTCGCATCGAATTTTCTCCGTCACTCTTTTTACTGCGAAATTGTTTGGACACAAATACTTCTTACTTATTTAATTCTGAATATTTTGTATTTCCGTACTAAAACCTTGCGTTTTTTTATTAACAGTTAAGAAATATGATTTTGTGCCTAAACTATTCTACTGTAAAACACAGTGACGGAGAAAGAAAGGTCAAAGGTGGGATATTTTTCTTATTTTTTTTATGTACATATAAACGATTTTTATTTAGAGGTCGTACTTATATGGGATCTTGTCTCCGATTTATTTATTTCTTTGCTTTTTAACATAAACAGTTAAAAGGTAAAAATTATTTAACTTGTAGTTCCATCACTGCGGCAGCAACAAATATACCACAAGTAACAACAACTGCAACATAAAGAAACAACTAAAACGACAGCTAAAAAAAAATCAACAACAAATGAACGAATAATCAATTCAACGAGTGTTAAGTTACGCGATTAAATTAGAGTGACCTGGAGAGTCAAATAAAGCATTTTATAAAATTAAAGAAAATGTTTGGTGAAATTTAAAAATTCTGATAATTTAATAGCAAACTGACAGTTTTGGATCTGAGCAACTGACAGTTGAATTTAAGGTTATTTGGAGGCGCTGAATTTAAATCTACATTCGGTTTTTTCAAAATTGTTTTTAGTTTTAGAAATGTATCGCTATCTATGAAATCAAGGAACTGTCACGACATATTTTAGTATAAATAAATCAAGAACTATTCGTTCTATTTAACTAACTAAAAAAAATCGGAGTTTCTTTAAGTTTTTTCTACATTTCGGCGATCGCACAATGCACTGAAACCTAACGAGATAGCATCCCGATTTGTGAACAAAATCAAAAGCTGTTTGTAGATTTTAATGAAACATGGCCCGTTTTCTTTAAAACTTATCTGCGAAAAAAAAATAAAAGTTTTGTTTATTTTTAAATTTTTTATTCTGATTTGAAAATCAAAAACTTTAAAGTATGGTAAGCAAAAAAAATGTTTTTTTTCCGCAATGTCTCCTTAACTATTACTAAAATGATTTAAAAACAATGTAGAAATAGGTAAAAGGCTATTATATTTCGGAATTTTAGTTTTTTTACTTAGTCATATAGAATAAATAGTTCTCGAGCAGGACTTGAATGTGTCGGGACAGTTCCTTGATTTTTAAAGCTAGTTCCAATTAAAAGAAAAAAGGGAATGCAGATTTGAGTTCAGTTCAAATAACCTTCGACTGAACAGTCAGTTGTTAAAATTCAAAAGTGGAAACTTGTGTAATTAGTTAAAAACATCAATAGCGCACTTTAAACAATATATTAATATTTAATATATTAATATTTAATATATTAATATTTAATAATGTCTCTGCAAAATAACTCTGGTCACCCTAAAAGCATTTTACAAAAGCACATATGATCAATATACAGCGATTATACTTAATGAATAACAATGAATGGATTTAAAAAAAAATATATACAAAAAAATATTGCAAAAAGAACACAATACAAACTAATCAGAAGTTGTGGGAAACCATTTAATTTATTTAAAAATAAAACCAGAACAAAGATTTGGGAGGATGTAGACATAGAAAAAAAAAATTAAAATAAAATAAAAAAGTATTAAAATAAAAAAATCTTTTCTTAAGAAAAAAAAAACTTGGAAAAAAGGAAGAGTTCCTTATTGAGTTTTGCCGAATCTTAAAAACCTTTTGTTCACAACTGTTAAATTTTTTTCTCATCTCTAGGTGTAGGGATGCAACATCGTTCTAATAACATCGATGTTAAAAAACATCCCTAATGAAAACGATACATCGATGTTTT
The DNA here is from genome assembly GCA_963583895.1 of Melanophora roralis. NCBI lineage: Eukaryota > Metazoa > Arthropoda > Insecta > Diptera > Rhinophoridae > Melanophora > Melanophora roralis. Next base: position 62,148,823 of record OY757190.1, on the reverse strand, counting down.
TTTAATGTTTTAATTTTCTCATAACTATATGATAAAAAAAATAAATTAAACCTATAAATTCACTCTAGTTATTAAAATCGTATTTGCTTTATTTACTTTCTTAACCTTTTTATATTGAAATAAGAAGAAGAAATTTGATAATCTAGTCTATCAAAGTCAAGTTCTGGCTAATAAAATTTTTTTTTTGCGAAATCATTTTTTGCGCGCTAACTAAGCTGGTTAAATCAATCAAACACTTAAATAAATCGTTTTTATTTTGATATAATCATGTTACGGTACTAACAGTTTAGGCCTTCTGGCTTTGCACGCCTGTTTCTCCCAAATGCTGCAAATGCAAATTTTCTAAATGACCCCAAAGATTACATAAAAACTTGACTGGTTTATTATTTTCAGCTTCGTCAAAAATATCAAATTTTCCTCCAAATTAATATGTTAAAATATAGATATGCTTGAAATAATTTATTGCCTTAAACTTTGAAAGTCAAGTTAGCAAGAAAAACGTGCCTCTTTTTTAAGTCAGGTGAGCACAAATGTATTAAATGTATGATGTCGATGTTTCTAATTTAGAATATCGATGTATCGCCGATATATCGTCTACCAAAACATCGATGTTGATATCAATGTTTATGAATGATATACCGATGTTTTTAAAACAACGATGTATCGTTTGCATCCCTTTATTCTTGTCAGCTTAGTAAATTCATAAAGAAGCAATCAGGGTAGATTTAACAATATTCGTCTGTCCGTGTAAAATTTGTGATGAAAACAGACGTAGAATTTTTGAAGATAGTTTGATAAAACTCAAATCCCTCAATTATTGCTTTATTTCCATAAAATGGTAAATATTTGTACATATGTATAGCAATTTTAATGGCATTAATCGCTATACTCAATTTTATAGTTTTAATGTACTTATGTCTGTCTAAACCCGTAATTTTTTTCAATTGAAATTTTTCTTCTAAATTTAAGACTCATTGATCTTATCTTAATAGGAGGCCTCTACTCGAGCATTATGTTAGCTCCATTAGGTACCTTTTGCATGTTGGTATCGAAGCGTTAATTGGATTAAATGATTTTAATTTAAAAGCAAATAGGTAAGTGTACAAAATTTTTTGACAACCAGTTTGACTTGTCACATTTGCAAATTATGTATAATTTATAATTGGTAACTGCATCCCGTCTAAAATCACCTTAACCAAACTAATAACAATTAGTGTCTTTGATTAAACTTTTAACGATATGAATGACGTGCAATATCTTCAAGTATTTCAAAACTTTTTTATAACGAATTTGTTTTCTTTTGATCTATTAATTGATTAGACTCTTATAAACAACCCCAAAGTTATATTTAATAAAAATTTACAACAAATTCGCATTATCGTTTATTTGCTTGTTTGTGTTTGTTTATGTGCGTGTGTAGTTAACACAAATTTTAAATTCAGACTTAGTAACCAAACTAAACTTTAAATTATCGTAAGAAATGAGTCGAAAAAAGCAAGCAAAATGCCGTAAAAGTATACGTAAAGGAAGTTACAAAAATATATTTAAAACAACAAAATAAAAGCAAAATTTTTAATACAAGACTACGACGACAACGGCAGTCTTTGCATATTTTATAATTTTTTTTTTCATTTTAATGACGGTCAATGTTTGCCATGATCACAACATACTAAAAGTTTGCACGATTTATGTGAGGCGATATATTTCACAGAGACATAGAGCTCATACAACTGCTCTTCTCAATTGAAACCAACAACAATTTCGGCAGCAGCAATATTAAAACGCTACAAAATGTGCGATTTAAAAAAAAAACACATATAATACTAAACTTGCTAAAAAATCGTTCTTTAACAATATTCATACATACAAATGTGCCCTTCAAAATATCTCTAAAGATTAACAACAATAAAAAATTTTTGTTTTGGATTCTCCTGTAATTCTTGTTGCTGTTGTTGTTCTGAAAGATATGTATTTCCAAACAAGAAAAAAGTATAAAGGAATAAATGACCAAAAACAAAGAAATATTTGTACTTAAGAACTCTTAACGACTGGGCCGGTCGTACATTTTATACCCTCCAGATATCGTTGGTAATTTTTAGCCTAAATCGCCGCTTAACAAAAAGTGTGTGCCCGAAGTAATTTGTACCCAAAGCAGCAATTGTTAGGTAAAGGCTAAATTACATGGCTGCAACATTCTACTTAAGACTTCACTGACTTTTCAGATGAAAAATTATTTGAATGTGGGGCTTTATTAAGCAAAATCACATTGAGTATTTCGAGAACTCTGAAATCTGTCAAAGTTTTAAGCTGTTATGGCAAAAGCGAGAAGAAAAATTTAATATATGCCTTAAGTTTTATATAAAAAAATATTTTTAATTGGTGAAAAAATAATTTTTGAATTTGATTCAATTATTTAGAAATATTGAATCTGCTTATATTAAGATTTAAAGCTGATTTTTAATTGTTACCAAAAATTTTTTAATATAATATAAAAACTTAGTAATTGAGTCACTACTTTGTGACAAAAGCCGCCAAAGAAGAGCTTAGTTACCGCAAGTAGCGCGAAAGAAACTAAAGGCATAACGAGGAGAGTAAAGCCACAGTAGCCAAAAATGTGGCATATAGGGGGCGACTTTCTCGCCTAGGGCAACTCGGACTCTGTTAAAGCAGGTAAAACGTCAATCAAAAGACTTACCTACTGGTATAACTTCATGTAAAGTTCAAAACGGGAGTCTGGTGATCGAAGCGCCAATTGTTCTTAGGATTTTGGGACACATTTCATTAGCTAGTTAGCTGTTAAAAGATCTCGTAAGGAATGAAATACAACACGCAACCAAGCATAGGTAATGGAAATTAATGTCTACCTCCTAATCCAAATAAGGTCAAAACATTAATTGGTCGGCTTAAGAACAGCAAGGACGCAGATGCAGACGGATTACCTCCAGAGCAGTATAAGAAAAGCTGATAACGTCCATGCGACTAACTAATGAATCCCTGTCATTGTGGCTTCATGTCGAAAAAATACTTTCCACCAAATCTCCGTCAAAACCTAGAAAGGACCGTGTCTGCGTAAAAAATCCTAACAAAACTTGTACGCCTCTATCGAACGGCTCTCGAATAACACTAGATATCCACTTAAAATTGGAAGCGACCATTCCGAATTATTTACCACTACAAGAGGTATTCGACAGGGTGATAACATATCTTACAATTTCTTCAACATACTAATGGAAAAACAATAAATTGATAAAACTGGCACAGTGAACACCAAAGGCCACATCTATCTTGCAGATGCGAATGACATTGACATGGTGAAGAAGTAACTAGTGTTTTTTTTAGAGTTGAAAAAAAAGCCAAAGATGGGTCTAGAGATGAACAAGGACAATGCCAAACTTAGGCTTATAGCCGCTATGCAAACTTTGCAACAACGGCGATTTCAGACAGGTGGAAGAACAAAGAAGATAAAGCACACGTGAGACTGAAGTGCTTGGAAGGCATTCATTAAGTAGGCCAAGACCTACAACAGATGGTAGAGCCAACTTAAGAAAGTGGTTATCAACAAATATATCTGTCTTTCCGTTAATAACTCACACCTTTCATGCTTCGATAGTCCTATTTCGTTACCAGGTTGCTAATCTGTCTCGCGAGCTGTTTTCTTTCTCTTGCAGTTTTTGAGTTTAAAGTTGTGTTAGAGTTTAAAGAGTACGCTGCGACGCCGTATTAAAGCCGTGGTGGAGCTTTTTTCGTACCAAAATAGGTTGAAAGTTGCCATAACGAAACCTTGCTTACCGGGCACTTTTTTGACCGGAGCCTCTTACAGCAACGTTTCAATAAAATGGATCGCTTTTGAAAGGACTCTCTCTTGAATGGGAGCAGACCTTTGTTTATTAAAAAAATCTATTCAAGAGACACTTTCTTTTATTTTTTCCCCGATTTTTTCAATAGAATTATTTACAAATAAGTTTTCCATTAATTGGCAGCCAGAAAGTACGTCAACTCCCGGATATGATGAGGTCTTTGCTATTACGGTATAATATCGTTTGCTTATAAAAATTAAATCTATTCAATTTCTTGTAATATTTCCCAAATTATCCTGATGGGATTTGTAGGTAAAAAGAAAGAAAGATGGAAAGGAAGTTTGTAAGTTTCTGACAAAACTGATTGAGTCTTTTATCTTCCTTTTGTTTTTTTGCCTTAATCATAACGCCCAAGGTTTGTTATTTAAACAGTTTTTTAATTTAATTTTTCATTTTTAGCTGTCTGGTCGTTGTGGTGACCAGCATGTTGCAGCAAAATTCAACTTACATCAAATATATTAAATATATTTACATCCGTAGACTTTTAGCATTCTGGTCTTACTATTAAATGGTTTTAAAGGGATAAAAAAACTTCAGTGGTCTTCCGTTGCAAATTGCTCTTCCTTATATTCAGCGGTTCCACTTGAAGTACAGACGCTGTTTGCAGCCACCCCAAATGGAACCGACGCTGCTACCTGTTAGTCCGCTAGAAGCATATTATTGCCTCTTACCATCTATATCTGGGTGATGTTCCCTTATCAACTACTTAGGGGGCTCCTAAAGGTACCTAACGATCTCATTATTTACCCCCATTGTTGTTAAATCGCCGTTTCTACCTTAGAGGGTTGAAATTATATATACAAAAACAAAATTTATATCTGTAAAATCTTAAACGCAAAGGTTCGTAATGAAACAACGTATGTAGACAATATGTAAGAATAATTATAAATCACACATCTTTTTCTTACAAAAAAAAAAACACAATAATTTTTGTTTGCCACAGAATTAGAAAAAAAAACATAATTTTGCTTAATTTCAAGCAAACTATTAAGCATGAAACTATTTCGCAACAAATACCAAACAAGCAAAAATACGCAAAATGATTTTATAATTTTTTTAATTCATTATTTTAATAAAATCTTCAATCATTCATTCATTAGTTCATCTAAATTTTTTTTTAATTTTTGCAAAACGATTCTAATAGAGCTTTTGTGTCTTTGAATACTTAACCAGGCAAATATTTTAAAAAAAATTGAATTAAAATTCCACTTGAATATTTCTTTTCTTTGTTAAAGTAAGTTTGTTGAATAATTTGTCGGTTTTTTTGGAAGATATATTTTTGTTTTGTTTTGTGCGTTAACTATTAAAATAAATATTAAATTTTTGCCATAAACTGTAAGAGTTCATTAACCGTTTTGTTTTAGTTTTGTTAATGGATGGATGTTTTTTTTGAGTATTTAGATACATTTTCGAAATAAATTTCCATGCATGTGTTGGCAGAACAGAAGAAAAGATTCAAAAACATACTTACATATGTACATATATTTAAACATATCGCTCATTAAAAGAGAAACAGTCACATTTTAAAATCATAAATTTTCATGAAAGACTTTTATTACTGCTTTCAAAAACATGGTTGTAATTTTGGGACGAAAGTTGTTTTAATTGCAAATCTTTTTCTCATCATCTTAAATTTTCTCCTTATAAATTAATTCTGAGAGCAGGTGAAAAGAAAAAGTGAGGATTTAAAAATATTTTGAATTGTGACCGTTTTTGATTTGGGGTGCGATAAATTGAAATAAAATGTAATAGAATGTATAAGAAGTCACACAACAAAACGGAAGTGTGAATTATTTAACAGTTAAAAATCTTGTAAATTAGAAAGTATTTTTTTCCTTATTTTATTTGTTGATTTGAATAGTTGTTATACAATATTCTAAGAATATGAGTGTGTTATTGCCGCGGGGGTTTTGTGACCACTTCTGTTATATTTTTGTTTAATTGTTAAAATTTTTATTTGCTTTGTTAATTAAAACATTTAGCAAAGCACCTTTAGCAAAATAGCAAGATTCCATAGCCAAAACTAACACAGTGACTTAAGCAGACAGGGAAGAGTAGTTTTTGCACGTACTGTTTGAGGGGGGCGGCACCGGGCAGAAAAAAGGCAAAATTTTTAACAGAAAATAAAACGACATTATTTCTTATTTAGAATTTTTAGTCAAATAATAATAATTCACTGGTGTAGATATATAAAAATAAAATAAATTCCTTGTAGAACTAAATCGAATCCTCTTCTATGTTTTTTTATGCAGGAGTTTTTTATTTGTTACAATCTAAAGCAAACAAAAAAGGATCCATATTCCTAAGTAACTGTTTTTTTTTTTTTTGAATAGCATCTACACATGCCCATTTTTATTCGTTCATCCATGTTTTAGCAATATCATACACTTCAAAAGAAATCCTACATTTAGTTTACAAAAACAAAAAAAAAAAAAAGAAACAAGAAATATTTGACAATCGTTTGAACTTTATCTTTTGTTTATTTTTACTTTTGTTAAATGAAATACTTAGAAAGGTAATAGACGTTAAAGAAAATAAAACCAGTTTTTAGCTAAAAGTAAACACAACAAAATTAAACATTAAGTTTGCATAAAAAAGAAACTAATTTTAACAAAAAACTACAGGCCCATGTGTGTGTAAACTTATCTAATAGTGTTTTGCCAAAAACCTAATGCTGTGATTTTTGTACCATTTTTTGTTTTATTAGACCGGCATACAAACAGACAGACGGACACCAAGGTAGATCAAGGTTTTACGTTAAGTTTATTACTTTTTGTACGTCTCTTTTTTGCTTTTATAAAACGCGTTTTGTGTGAAATACTTTTGCATTTTTTTCTTTTATTTTTAGGGTTTGAACTTGGCCTTGGATAAGGTCAATAAACATTTTAAGTTACTTAAGAAATTTATATTAATGTATGAATTGCCAGGTTAATTACTTTATTAAGTAATTAATTTTAATACTGTGTTAATTTAAAACTTTCTTTAAGGTGTATTTTCTATTAGTTCTATAGTTTGGTTATATTTTATTACTAAAATGACGTTCACTTTTTGAAGTGCTTTCACACGTGATGTTTTTGAATTGATACATATGGTGTCACTGCATTAAAACAGAGCTGGTGGAAACGTCATACTACAAATTTCTAGCAACGTATCTGGCCTTTTGTGTTTTTAGATAAAAAAAATAAAAACAAGCAAAAATAAAATTAATTTTGGTTTGGAGGTTATGTCAGACGTAAATAAATACGGTGTGTAAAAGCAAACAAACACTATTGACTGTCTGAATATCTGTAGAATGACAACTTTGGCGGATAAACGCAATTACATATGGATTAAAAAAGTTAAAAGTAAAATACATACATCCCGTGTTAAAACAACTTGATTGATAAATTTGTGGAGTTCGTAAATAACCACGTTTAATTTTTTTTTTTTTTTTTTTTCAATAACATGAATAAGCTACATGTTTTAAACATATAGGTTACTCCACGCAAAGCGGCCCGAACCGCGAAAAAGTAATTTTCTTATTTTAGGAAAATGTTTATCAATTAACATGATATTACTCAACATTCTCTAGAATATTTTTTACAGGATAAAATTTCAAAATCAAAATTCTCCTTCTCTCACGATTACTACGTCACAGTCTTCTATTTAATATTCTGGGAAGAAATGTTGTTCTTATTGCCTTTTTATTAAAAGACGTTTTAAATTGTCATTTCCTTTTACCTAATTAGGAAATTAATATTTTTTATGTATGTAACTAAAAATGTGAACAAAATTGTCTCACCCGAAACATCTATATTCATTTTTAAAGTATATTATTTCTAAATACTTTTTGTGGTTTTTATGAAGCCAGCCAGGCAGTCCTTAAGGCATTAAAGACGCAATTCTTTAAGTTTATTGTATGAATTGGGAGAAAGCTCTCATAGGGATAATAAACCTCTTTAACTGTTAAAAGATTGGATTTCAAACACTGCGAGATTGTTAATTTTAAGATTGCCGACGAACTCGCTCGTAGTGGTTTGGCCCTTAAGACACGTGAGGAGGGAACAATAAGGTAGGATAGCATTTTGGTAAGATTTAAGCATGGGTGCTGTACATGTGACATAAAGAAACAGGTAGCTGGGCTCTTTGGCCAGGGGTAACCTGGGGACACTAAAGTACTTCTGAACCTAGGAAGTTTAGGGCTGAGAGCCACAATTTGGGTCATTAGTGGGCATTGCACTTCTGATTAAAAAATTAAAGATGACGCTGTCTGTCACTGTCCGAGATTGCAGATCCAGAAGATTCAAGTAGCTGGGTGAAATATTTCATGATAAACTTAGCGATGTTTTGAACCAACAGCCCGATAAAAAGAGAGATTCGCATAGGTACTTAAGTTGTTTTCTTGTTCTCTTGAGGGAAAGTGAAACGTTTATAAATATACATTTATATACATATATACACAGCCAATCCTGTTCAACTACAAACCTCGCTCACCGCCCACTTTATACTTAGTGCCCTTTGGCACGATAGCGAAGTTCTAACGGACGATTAGAGGTTGTATAAAAATATACGAGCGGATCAGCAAATCAGCATACCTGGAGGCAAAGTTGGAAGCTCTGGCTTAATCAGTCTTTCGTCATAAAAAACGCCCAACTACCGCAACCGTACAATTTTCGTTCATGTGCTCCTTCGGGTTTCTTTTACTTTTTCGTTAATTTTAAAATGTTGATCTTTCCTTTTTTTTTCTTCTCTATCTATTCTTCTTTGAAGAGACGCGAAACAGATCCAAGAGGTTGCTATAATGTAAGAGCGGCTTTGCTGGACTTAATCACTTGTCAAAATAACATTTTTAGACGTTGTCAACAAAAGCATTGTTGTAAGGAATGTATGAATCATCTTAGGAATTTTCTGGAGGAACATAAAACAGCATCACTAAGGGTCTACTTAGAAGGTCTAGGCTCGACTTTTCAAACGATTAGCCCTCAAACTCTTAGAAGGCCCGGTAACACAAAACCACCACTGCCTTATCTAAGAGGGTCTTGGGCAAAAAATTCGAAAAGAAACGTGGCCTGTTTTCAAAAAAATCATTAAAAAAAGAAGGTGTTCACTTTCAATACATGTACGGACATGATTGAAATACCGCCTGCTATTGCTAGATTACCTACAGAAACACGATTGCAATTCCTGAAAGAGAATTTTTTTTCAACCTTTCCACCAAAATGGAAAATTTTTTTGCTAAAAATGATTCCTGAGCCCATAAAGGATTCTACAAAGGTGGAGGTGGTGTTACCAAATATGTCGAAGTTGTTCGAGATACTTATTGCTTAAAATCAAGCTAATATCAATCTATAATGACAACAATTGCACAATCGAACAAGCCCAGAAAAGAAATATTGTTAAGCTTTCCCCAAATTATGTCATCAAGGCCTGTTAACCCAATTAAAGTCGACATCCGCGGTAATTTAAAACACATGAACATGAACAAGATTTTTGCAATAATTTTTTTTAACCTCACATTTTTAAACTTATATGTACATATATGTTTTAAATAAACATATATAAGATAAAGGTTGCATCCTTTTTACCAAACATTTGATTGATGTGAACTTAATTTTAGAACATTTTCTTTACAATCAGTTAACTATTTTAATAAAATACTGAATTAGGTTTACATTAAATAGCGTTTACTAAGGCTTTTGTCAGGTTTCGTTTTTATCACCATTTATATATAAACGTTTTTTATATTTTCTCATACAACCACATGTATGTACATTCGAAAAAATCCTTGAGAGAATCATCAATACATTGTTGATATAATTTTTTTTAATATTAAAAAAACAAAAAAAAAACTTAAAACATTTATTATGAACAATGAAAACATTCCGACTTAAAAAAAATTTAAACATACAATGAATACATAAAGAGTTAAAAGTATAGAGCAGAGTCGAGGAGGAAGGACAAACGGATGAAAAAACAAATTTTTAGCATTGTTGGCATATTGTTAAAATAACAAAACAACAAAATATTTAAGCGGAAAAAATGCTTTTAATGTTCGAATACGACGCAACAAAAATAGTCCTTGAAACATTATAGGAATTAATTTCAATTTTGCTAAAAAGGCATGATATGCCCCACACGAACACACACATGCACAAAAGTGCAATTAAAGCAAGCCAGCATATGCAATAACAGTAGAGCATCAGCATACAAAACACCCAACAACAACACCAACAGCTAGTAGTAAAAAAACCAATCAACAACATTTTATTTACTACCCGTACTCTGCCACCAACACCAAAAACTTCATTATTATCATTTTGTTTGCATCATGTTCATAATGATTTGAAAATTGCACGATCAGCAATTTTAAACGATGCTCTTTAAAATTATTTGTCTACTGCCACAACTACTTCTTCTACTGCCACTGTCATTATTTAGTTGCTGCAACATTTATGGACATTGACACATTTACTTATCCAAATGCTTTCCTTCTTCATGCAACATTTTACTTACAATAACTGTTGACAATAATAATCATGATGTTCGCTGGCACTGCTTTAATTTTGTGGACGATTTTTATTTTTGCTGGTGATGCTTTTGTGTGAACTGTTTTCTGTTTGTCATGATCTTTTGGAATTTTATGTTGTAAAAAGAATTGTGGCAACAACATCAATACTGTTCAATGGAAAAAAGTTGAAAATTAAAGCAATGAAAACAATGTTGGCTGGGATGAATATCGTCATTATCATTAAACAAGTATTGTTTAAATACTTAGTTTAAACAAAAAAAAAATTATAATAAATGGATCTCTATTTTTAGGAGTTTAATATCTTGGCAGTGTCAAGGTAAATTTATTTTAAGGGCCTTTTTGTGCAACAACTACAACACTAGAATATATAATGGGGCTCCCGCCTAATCAGTCCTAGATGCCACGTTTATATAATTCCGTACCTAAAATGGGAATTAACGTTATTTCAACACCACAACTCACCCATTGGCCAACTGCCCACAATAAAGTTATAGACATTGTCAACCCCAGGACATTTTGAGTCTCAAGCCTTGTTGAATTTATCTTCAGAAACTAAAATAGTAAAATGTCTTAAGGCCTTAAGGAATATATTTTTAAAAAAGGCTCTGAACATGCTTCTTCTACCTAACGTCAGACTTAATGCAACAGAATTTTTTTTGCCGATGTGGAACAGCTTTTATTTAAAAAAAAAAGCGCCCGAATTGAATGGCAAAATCATAGATCGCTCCAAATTTGAAACTAAGATGAAAGATTGTACAATAAAAAACTTTCTGGAGGTACACAGAATGCTGAAGGAACATTTGGGAGGTCTAGACTCGATTTATCAGACGAATTATTTACTATAGCGATTAGCCTTACGTCTTAAAAGACACGTTATCGCAAAACCACAAATGCGTTTTAAGAACGTGTTTAGGATTACATAGAATATTTTGAATGCTTAAAAAAGTCCTGGTTTTCATAAAGTAAGAAACCAGCTGCCTTAAGAGCTGCCTTGTGAAGCAAAATGAAAAATTTAGTTTCACTTTAAGAACATATTACGGCTTAAAAACTTCCCGCCAATACAGAAAGTTGCTTCAGTAAAGATGATTCCCAAGCCTGGAAAGGATTTTTCGAAGGTGTATTACAGACCCATAGGTCTACTACCAACTATGTCGAAATTGTTCGAGATTGCTTAATAACAAGCTGTCTCTGCTCTTGAATGACAACAACTATGTACATTTAAATTCACCAATTTGGCTTTAAAGTCAATATAGTACCACCAAACAAGCCCACATATTAGTACAGGTAAAAAGGATTAAAGGCTTTCCTGTTTACCGTTTTTCATTGATGTCTTTCAAGCTTTCGATAAAGTATGACATTGAGACCTGTTAACCAATCTAAAGCTCAACCTTCTAAAAAAAAGTACATAGCCAACCGGCAGTTAATATTCAAATAAGGGAACCATTTAAGCCATCCCTAATCAAAAGGGGCTGGCGTACCTTTAAGTTAGTATTTTAGCATCTATTCTGTACTTGTTTTACACAGCAGACATTTCCACAAACAATCTTACGCACACGTCGATATTTGCTGACAATACTGCTACAGCAACATTCGCAAGGATCAGGAAGTTCCACTTGTTAAAAACTATGTCAACAGATATTTAGAAAAGGTGGAAGACATAAGGGACCCGCTTGCCCTCAGATGAAACCATCGGAATTTAAGAAATTAAATTTTAGTCTGGCACAAGCTGGACTAAAGTAAAATTTTTTCATAAAAATTATATTCAATAAAAAAAAAATATTGAAAAAATAACTACAACACAGCACAAACGCATTTAAAATATTTTTTAACTTTTGATTTTTTTTAATAAATATTTAAAATAAAAAGACATGTAAAATTCTTAGAATTTACAATTAATTTTTTTCAAATAGAAAGTTTTTTCATAGAAAAATGACAAATATTTTTATTGAATTACACAAGTGTAGGCTGTTTTGCAAATTAAAGAAAATTCCTTTGGCTGTTGCGTTTAATTAAAATTAAAAAGAATTCAATAATTAAGGAACCTAAAAAAAAAATAAATCAACTTATGTATGCTTATCTAGTTTTGTAAAACTTAAAATTCCACTTAAGTGGCGAACGATATTTTTAAAAGATCTAGATTTAGATTTATTTAGAACCAAGTAGACGACAACGCCGGTGGTTGTGTTTAACTATGCAAGTATCATATGACCTACAACAAAAACAATAATATCAAAATAGCTACAAAAATATTTGCTAAATAGCGCAGCATCAGCCTATACGCTATACGCTACACACACACAACATCATGTGGATCGTGTTGTTGTTTTATCATTTTTATCCTCTCGCTTGCTCTTCATTCAAGTTTTCAAGTTGTGTCTATGGCTGGTCTAAAAGGAAATACGTCTTTTATCTGGTTGTGTCCGTATGCGTTTGTGTCTGTTTATAATTCGATACCACAACGACCTTGCAAAAGGAGGGGTGACATGTCGGAAGTACAACACGAACGTTTTAATAATGATTAAAATCTAGTTTTTTTCCTTGGAAATTGTAAATAAGGACTTGGAAAGCAGAATACGATGACAACAATAGCAAAGGCATGAAATTCATTGTTCGTTTTAGTTACAAATATTTCTCTGTCTGAAGTATTTTCACACACTAAAGAACTTAAGAAAATTTTAATTGAAACTCCTTTTTTGAAGTTTATGCATAAATTTAACCCATTATGCGGCGGTCCCTTATTGGGAAAAATGTTGGTAATTTTCCATGTCCATTAAGTTTTAATGAACGTTTAAATTGAAAAATAAATTCTTAACGAAAAAATAAATTAAAAAAATTCGTTTATAAATCCTTTTCTTTTAAGAACGTGAGATAATTCAAGAAGTATTATGGGACTTTAAATATAACAGCCATAAGACATTACAGAATGTCAAAACTAGACCGGTACAAGCTGGATCGTTAAGTAAAAGTTATTTAAAAAGTCAGAAGACAAAATGGGCAGATGTTACACAACCTGTAAAAATATGAGGAGAAGACGAAACCGAAACCCGTATTACTAAGGAAAATTCTACTAAGCCCCAACCAACATATTTTAGGGAAACAAATGCAAATGGGTTACTCAATTTTATTCGCCCGTAGAGCCTAATTGAAAATATGGTGGAATCAATGAATTAATTCATTACAAATATAACAAGCATGATGCAAGAAAGAACTGCATACTAAATACAACTTTGCAACCAACCTATTGTCCAACTGACCAGAATATAATTCCATACGTTTCTCGGCGTAACGAAAGGTATATTCCGAAACTTTTTGAGGTTCAAGTGTCGTTTAACTTACCCACTACAATAACTATGTACTGACATTCCTCACTAAATCGCCACTAGTGATTTTTTTCTTATCTCATACAGTCAATTAGTTTAAATATAAATAAATATATCAGCACTCACTGCGTTGATAACGTACCGTTTAAAATTTCGGAAGATATTGATGACTGTCAAACAAGATACAAAAGAGTTGTATCAGAGCCTGTTTGTCACTGGCTGAACTAATACTAAGTAGTTGTTTATTGTTAAGATTTAATTTTAAGAATATAAACTAGGGACTTTCATTTAAAAAAATCGCAGTTAAATTTATCTAGAAGTTAATTTTTAGTTTCAAAACAAGTATTAAACGACCCAAGTTAAATATTAACAGTAGGTGGAGATTTTGTTCTTAACGGCCCTTAAAGGATTAATTTCTTTTAGGCCAAGACATATTACCTTAAAATAAAACAAAATCCTGATAACTTTTACAACATACAACCATTGAAAAATGAAGAAGTGTAAGATATTTTTGTTGCATAAAAATTCTAACCTTCCTACGCCTTTGTTTACAATGTAAAATGTATGTGTTGCCTAAACACAAGGCACTTCATTATCACTTACAAGGTTAGTTTGTGTGCAGACACTGCTGCAAACACACAAATCAAAAATTTGCCTTAGGAATCTGAGCCAAAAAGCTCTACAACGTTATGGACACATACTCACACGCGTACCTAGAATGTTATAAACTTAAAGGATTTCAGTAAACATTTATTCTACATTCTACATTCGTTATTTGTTTGTTTGTTTGTTTGTGCACACTTAACTTACATGAAAATGAAAAACATGAATGTAAGAATTAAAATGAAAATAAATATTATGTTGCAATTTTACCTCCTGCTGTTGAGCGAAGCAGGAGTGTGCCACAATGGCTAAAAGCCATGCACATTAAAGACAACATACATACACTGATAAACGGGGGATTCATAAAAAGTTACTAGAGGAGGAATATGTGTTTGTGTGGTTGTGTGATGTAATAAACTTAAAGCCTGGGAACAAAACTTTTAAAAGCACAAACGGACACCGTGTCTGGAAAAGTTCCATAACAGCAGCATACACACAATCAAACCGTTTGATAGACAGACAGGCTGAAAAAATAGACTTAACATTCTTTAATATGAGACTAAGGAATTTCAAAATGACCAAAAACTTAAAGAGAATCACATTCTTGGTCTTGGTTTTTTTTTTTGCCTTACAGAATCCAATTCTGTAAAGCTAGTTTTAAATAAAAGTGGAAGTGAAAATGATTATGTATTAAGAAGAAGTAACTTGTTGTGCATTTGTAATTTTCCTTTCTTACAATTTGTGGCTCATTCGGACAATGGGACAGACAGACAGACAGACAGACAGACAGACAGACAGACGCAAAGACACCATTTACTTACTGTAAGAACAATAACTCTTAATATAAATAAAAGTGTCGAGGTGAGTATATGTTTAGACACGATTCTTGTTAAACCAAGGCACAAACCAGCCAACCAGCCAGTCAGCTAACAAAGAACCTGGCGCATTAAGTAAAATCTTTGAAATTGTAGTCATCAACATTAACATCAGCAGCCATATAGTTTTGTTCTGCAATCTTGGCTTATATCCTTATAATGTCTCATCTTTAAGTAAAATACAAACAGCAACTTACGTAGGTTGCATGCGCAGTCTATAAGAATGTGAAATTGTTAAGTTTGTTTGTTAAGACTGGCAAAAAGCTTAAGACAAGAAAGGCAACTAGATAAAAGATGCCGACTGGGTGAGTTTCGTTTAAGTCTGCACAAATGTAGCCGTCTTCGAGTCAGATTTTTTTATGTCTTCTAATAGATACTTTTATATTTTTGTCTCATTTCATTTTCCTTTCATTGCATGGAGTTTTTGTTTTTTTTAACGCTTAAGATGTGTCTGTTGTCCGTCTGCCGGTACAACTATTTTGTCGTTTGCTTAATATATTTTAAACCCAACAAAATGTGCTTCATTCCAACAAAACAAGGGCATCAATAAAATATTTTAAATATTTATTAGCCAAAACCAGTATGCAGTATAAAGAGGGAAGTATGCCAATAGTTAAAAGAGAAAAATTAGTCAGAAACTAGTTTGGCAACAGCTTAAGGCAGTGAATAAATAGTTTTTAATTAAGTTTTATTTATGTTTAGTAATTCAATGGAAATGAATTCAAACATATTTTAAGACTCCGAGGAGACAAGACATTTGACAGGATAGACAAAACAGAATAAGAAAGAGACATTGAAATTGCTAAGATGATTGACATACGGATTTGTGTGTTGTTTAAAATCTATTTATTTAAATTAATAGTAAATATAGGGCATAAGCACATAAGCGACAGCCAGCTACCGACTGATATACTATGTACGCCATTTTAGCTTAACTTTTGCACGAACACAATTTTACTTTTCGCCAGTTTATTTCGCGTTTTCGCATATACCGTAGCCGGCTTCGAAAATTGAAAAACGTTCGCCACTGACTCGTATTTGAATTAGTTTCGTTTCATTTGGGAGCATTGCGGCATAAAACTAGAACTAAGTCGTTGAAAACAACACCGGCAACCGCCTTACGGGCTATGGTAGTCACCTTGGTGGTGGTGGAGTGTAAGTCCCCGTTTTCGTTGAAACCTTTTGGTATCTTATCAAATCTTATGACTGGAATCACGGAGATTAACGACCAGCCCTAGTACTAGTAGTTATGAGGCCAGTTCGTTGTCTACTTGGTTGGTGGTTGTGGTTTTCTGAACTTCCCGTTTGAAGAGTCGCAGAAACTAATGTCCACCAGCTAAGCCTTTCTAGGTAATATTGCCAAATCAACATTAAATTGATGGTAAACAAGGCGTCTTCGTCGAACTTCTGCTCAACTGTAATGAAGTCATACAGTCAGGACAATCACATACATACTTTATGTATGGTCAGTATTCAGAAATTCTCCTTATCCTGATTTACCTAGTCTGCCCAAGCTTTTTGTGGGCTATTTTAATCACCGTGTATTCAATAGATACCGTGTGGAGAACGACATCTAGTACCGCTTAAGGTATGGACCAGTGGTGCCAAGTAAATCTACATATTTAACCTTTGTAAAAAGCTTCTTATAACAGCTTCCTTCTACCGCCTTTCACCACAAAGTTCATTTATACGTTATAATGGGTCTTACAGCCAATGCAGTAATCCAATTTACCACTTTTGGCCCCACACCCGTATCTCCCCTATGTAATGTTTGCATGTATAGAAGGCGTTAGGGCCAATATTTATCCTTTTCTGTGTATTTCTCTTTCATGATAGTTTACTTTTTACAGTATATCCAAGATATTCAGCCACACATGCTAGCTTCAACTCTACATCTCTGAGTGTTGAGCTTTGAGAACCCCGACCTTATACTTTCTGGTGAAGAGAACTAGTTTTGTTTTGCCAGCACTCACACGTTCACACTCAACCTTTTCCCTGGTCCCTTCTCACCTATTTTTCCACAATCTACCTGTTCTAGCCTAAAACATATAACCCTTCTTTTAGGCATCCAATATATCCATCTGACTAAAAACTTTTTGACTCCAAGATACCTTCTATATGTATCACTTTTAAAAATTTGCAATTTATTACTTTATCAAAAGATACATCGTAAAAATAGGCACACTTAAGCAAGTGCCCTTAAGTGCTTTAACAGCAAACGCAAGCTGATTAAGGTCATGACAGTCATGACTCCATACATTACCATCTCGCATAATGGAATATTCCAACTGCATTCATGCTCTAAAAATACATCAATTTAACCAAAAGGAAAACGTATCACGTTTGTCAGTAAATTTTTTAGACACAATTCTAAAGATTCATTTAGCAATTTTATTAAAGACATATGAAGATACGAAGTAGAATGAGTGAAAAAAAAGGCACGTACACATTCTTCTGTTTGTTGACTGAAAGGGCAACGCCAACAAGTTCTTTGAAAGGCTTAAAAGGCTAAAATACTTAAAAACGAGCAAACATTTAAGGTAAATAATAAAATATTTGTAGCAACAAAGTATTAAAGATCAGCCGAAGCAGCAAAAATAAAAGTTCTCAGAGAATTTATAAAAAATTGTATCAATTCATGATTGCACGTCCATTCTTTTAACCCTGCAAGTCATTTTCATTTGCAGCTTCCAATTACATACTTACACATGTAAATGGTAAAATATTGCAAAAACTAATATAAAGTGTGTTTGTACTTACGATTAAATCGGCTTTATGAATGCTATTGTCAGTGTAAAAGACTAATAGTTCAGCGGATAAGGCACGACAACTGGGTTCACGTAGTTTGGAGGCAAGCAGGAGACAAGCAGCGGCTAAGATTTGTAATTGGGTTTTACGCACTGTTTTTGTTGATAAGAAACGATCCATATAATTAAGGGCCAAAAGAACAACCTCTTCCTGGCACTTTTCTTCTGCGCAGACCTGTTAAATAATTAACAAATAGAAATATTAACGGTTAAGTTGTGTTTTGGTAATTAACTGCAAGAAAAAAAGACTTAAAAATAACGGAAGTTTACTACAAATTGTTTAATTTTCTGTTTTTTTTGTTAATTTCTGCAATTTGTAACTAAAGTGTTAAAATTCTATATTAGAAGACAACAATGGGGTATTTTTTCTCATTACTTAGAATTTATTCGCTTCATGCCTGTTTATTTTCAATGTCTCTCCTAATGTTTGTCTGTCTGTTCCAGTTTTGTTTGTTTTTAAGATGCTGGGAATCCTCCCAAAACAAAGACACACATGCTTCTAGCGACCAAAGTCATTAACACATAATAAATGTTGCACGATGTTTGCAAAATACCGCAATATATTACATATTAGCTGAAAAAAGTGAACAGTGCGCCTCCAGGCTAGAAAATACGAATACAAAGGATACGAGTCCCAATCTCCAACGAGTTAAGCCTGAAGGTAAATGAGTATGAAATGTCAAATGCTGCTGTCGTCTGCAAAGGAATATATACATTATTCGAAGACCGACATTAAAGGAGAGGTACGGACGGAGCCTTGCGGTACCACTTAATTGATTTTAAACTCATGGAAAGAAACCTATTCAATATGATCACGAATAGTGTGATCTGTAGAAAAAGTCAATATAAATCGAAAACATTTTTCCACGACCCCATATGCAACAAATTTAGATTAAAGCGCACAATGCCAGACTATCAAACGTCTTAAAAATATCTCGAGTCACAACTTTATTTTTTTGTTGAAAAGGCCAGTCAGTAGAAGCTCCGTAAAACATCCTTTACAAAAGCTGGTGATCGCCTTATAAACCGTTAAACCCTCGGTAGCAAACAAGGCGGTAGTTCACTCTAAACTCTATAACCTTGGAGAGCGCTGCACAAAAAGCTTTTGAGCAGTAATTTTTTAATATTGTCAGCAATTCCCTTTTTTTTGATTGGCGTAGCATAAGCTACTTTCCAGCATATAGGAATGATATACATTGTTAAAAAGGTTCCCTAAAAACGCGCTAGCGCCGAAAAGCATTACTTTCAATTCAGAACTGGAATTTCATCCGGCCCAGGAGACTTACTAATGCTAAGATCCGACAAAGCCCTTTTTAACTGTCCCAATTCTGAAGAATATGCTTGCCATAGTCCCAGGCACTCTTTTGAACTCTGCCAGTTTTTAGTTGCTTTCCCGGCAAATGTGATTTGTTTGCAAATATTTTAGGTTTGTTCTTTCATCCGGGTCAGTGTAAAATGTATTATTTCTTATTATAGCAGGAATCAAAAAACCAGCGTTGCCCTTTACTCTTTAAACAAATTAACTTAAGCTTTTGCTGCTTTCAATGGCTGCACAAAAAATACTAAACGCTTTCGCTCTGAACGTGACTCCAGTTTTACAAGTCTAATTAAACCAAAATTTTTGTCCAGGTCTAGAGGAGATAAATTTTTTCCCCAGAACAAAGATTTTTATTGCCAGAAGAATGATTCTATCGGTAATTTTCGCCGTGGCATTGGCATTACTGTCTAAGAAACTTTGTTTTCAGTTAAAAAGTCGAAAAAAATCACCGAAATCTGCCCAACTAGCCTTATCGTAAACAAAAATTAAATAAGTTTTGAGCGTTTTCGAAGCGCTTTGAAGTTTTGACAATGAAAAAGAGGCAGAAATGAGGCAACAACCAGAGTCAACAGTAATTTTTTAAAGTAGTTGGGAATTTTCCTCCAGACCTTGCACCAGCCGACTACTTTTTTTCGCTGATCGAAACGAAATTGTTCGGGCAAAGTAAGTACTGAGGAAATACAAAAAAAAAAGCCAATACTTTCAGAGTTGTATTTCTATTTCGAAAGGCTCCGAAATCGACACCGTTCGTTGTCAAAAGTGAGCTAAGCACATTTGTTCTCTATTTGACAACAGATGGTGTCAATTTTTTAAGAACGCCTGGCTCTTATTTTGACAAAACCCGTTCTTATTTCGGCAAAGCTTCAGTATTATTTCGACAGCAGCCGTTCTTATTTTG
Organism: Melanophora roralis; assembly: GCA_963583895.1. Lineage (NCBI taxonomy): Eukaryota > Metazoa > Arthropoda > Insecta > Diptera > Rhinophoridae > Melanophora > Melanophora roralis. Next base: position 62,128,637 of record OY757190.1, on the reverse strand, counting down.
ACAACACTTTGTTCTTAACTTCTTGCAAATAATTAACCCATTAGAGATCAATCAATTTAAAGACCCATATGTATATATCTTATGTATTTCTTTTTTATTTATTTAACGTTTCTGATTAAAATTAACTTTTAACAGCAAAATTTATGCTGTAAATCGTGAAAAACTGTTTGCATGAATCGTAGGTGTTATGTAAGAACAGGCCGTTCACAATTTGACAGCGACTGGTATTTTTAGGTTTTTTGTTCCTGATTTGACAACGTTTGATTTGATATTTATGAACAGATGTTCTTTAAAAACCGTGAATGATTTTAGAACTTCTTTTTCCCCTCTGTTCAAATGACACAGAATGCCGAAAGCCAATTTTTTATTTAAAAATCATTTTATGTGAGAATAATATTGAAAAATTTATTTTCCCGACAAAAGGCAATTGGAATGCAATTTAGAAACCCGCTACAGTTTTTCGTCAGCACTCTTTATTTTTATTTAACTGTCTTCTATAAAAACCAAATTTAATTGAAAATTGAATTCAGGAATTTTTTTCTTGTATTAACTTTGTACATTTAACAATTTTTAGATAAAACTTTTTTAATTATTTTTTTCTGGTAACAATTTTATTATAGCAGTTTATGGATATCAACATTAATCCACCTCAAGCCCACAGTGCAAACAATATGGATAAGCCCCAGCTTGTTGTAGTTAGATTTTAATGTAAATGTTTAATTTTCCCATTGCATTTCTGTGGTAAACACTAAGTCCATTTCAATTTAAATGACTTAATAGTAGTAGACAAGTGAAGACTTAAATGTTTTTTTTATTATTTCTATAAGTTGCACAAGAAAATTGCAGCAAAAACAAAGTACATAAAAAACGAAATGAAACTAAACGTGGAAAATGGGAAAAATGCCATATAAAACAATTAAATTTTTCATTGCACTTAAAACCATTGCACACCCAAGAAAATGAACAACAAATAAATATACATAATTACAATAACAAAGAAATTTAACCCAAGAGACATGTGTTTGTAGTACATAATTGTCCTCAGGTTGGTATTTACTTTCCTTAGTCAAACAAACCAACATAAAAAGTTAAAAGAAGAAACACGAAAAAAGCTTTAAGCATAGAATTCGGAAGTAAAATACACAACAAAAATATATATTGTCTATTAGATAACACTTAAATGGTGCACAAAAGCACATGGTAACAATAGAAATTACATAAATAGTAGCGGCGCAAAACTTATAGGCAGGAAATTGATTTCTTAACGCTATTTGGTGGCTTAACATTCAACGACCACTTTTTATTTCATTTCTATAAATACAATAAAATAAAAAATTAATTCTTACAGCCAAAAAAAGTATTGTAAAAAAAATTTAAACAGAAACAGAAAACAATGTGGTTAAAAGCATAGTAAGTGGTAGCCCATAATTGATTTGGAATAGACAAAGCAGACAGCACAAAAAAAACGATAAGAAATAAATTGAAAAAATATATGGAAATAAACGTTAGTGTATTTCAACACCATAATATAGATATTGGTGTAAATGACCATACAATAAAGCAAAGCAAAAGTGTTTCTTTTTTTCTTTCAAGAAAATTGCTCATTATTTGCACAATTAAGAGTTTATTTGAAACGTTTCGATGATTCTAAAGTTTAACGACATCTAAGAATAGCATGTTGTTGTTGTTTTTTTTATGTTTCGAAAGGAACAACGTTAAAGTCCCCCTTTCAATTTTAAAATCTGCGAGTTTTTTTAATTTTTGCGATCTTAAACAAACATTCAATTAGTTTAGGTTTAAATGCAAAAGTCGTTGCAAGTGTCAAATGCCCATGTTCATAACAGTTATAGTAGGTTTGTTAAAGGCTTATTTGACAATTGCATGGGGGCTGTGGTAAAAAAATGGGCCGGTCTTGTCTATATTCCCTGCAGTAGTTAAAACCATAAAGCTAAGAACATGTGAAAAAATTTTGTAAAGATAAAGCAATATTCCCCAAGCAGCGAAAAACAATGGTAAAGTTTGGTCACGGGAGTATGATTACGGACAATTTCATAATTGTATGGCTACAAATACCATTATTATGACTGACACAACCATACTATGATTGTAGTAAGTTTTTGGCGAGAAATTCAATCATAGTTATAATTAAATTGACCATTATATGTTTGTGATCATAATTATTTTGGTCATCTGCAGTCATATTTTGATTATGGGTTTTCAAACATGTACGTGATTCCCTAAGAATGTGGTTACCTATAATCAATGCATAACATGGCAATTGTAATCATAACTTTGATTGCATTTTTCGCCAAAAAAAAAAAATAATAGAAAAAAACTTACTACAACTATAGTTTGGTTGTGGCAGTCATAACAATGATCTTGGTAACCATACAATGATAAAATTGTCTATGATTATATTTCCTTGACTATACTTAACCATGCTGTAGCCAAAAAGGCTTATTCCGGAAGAATATTTCAAATTTTTACAAATTGTACGGGCAGCAGAAATTTGCTCTATCTGATACATAATACTTTAACTAACTGCAAGTGAAGCGAAGATAGCAGGATCTCTCAAGGCAAAAAAAAAATACTCAATCACTTGCCTTCAACACTTCACTTCAAACACCAAACACATCCTAATTTATATCCTTCTAACAATTAAGAAAATGTTAATACAGATTCAGATTAAGCTTATTGTACTGATCTTCAGCTGAAGAATCCTTCTTGCTGCGTTTGATTTGCTTGATTACAAAACTTTGACACGTATTTAACAGATTATTAATTTGGTTAAAATTAATTGGAATACTTAAAGGGAAACGCAAAAGAATTTTTTTCATTTCACTACAAAAGTCAAAACAAAGGCTTTTAAAATATCAAAGCACTGCAGAGAATGCAAATCTTGCTCTTATGTTACGTTTAAAAAACTCTTTAAAATCTGCACTTAGAAACAATTTTAAATGAATACCCCTATTATTATGATCGTTTTTTATATAGTTGACTGATATGCAATATGATCATCATTATTATTATAAACATCTCCATCGTAGTGTGGAATATTCTTACAACACTTTTTGTGTTTTGTTAAACATCTCTTGTTTACCTCCAATTAAAACATGTTGTAATTTATGTTAAGATCATCAAAGCTGGTAATTAAAAGTTGCAGTAAAAACAAAACTAGAGTGAAATGGAAACATCAAAATAAAATTGCAAACAAAAAAAAAACGTTTATAAAAGAAAATCACTTATGTTGTGAAAGAAAAGAAGAAGAGAAATAAAAGTAAACCTGAAGTTATTTCAATTGAAATGACTCTTTTTTAAAGGAGCTTTGCTTAATTTTACGACATAGCCATAACCATAGAAGCCAACTGAATTTTGATTTTTATGGCAGCAAGAACATGACTATGGCATAACGTTATCGCATGCATAATTTAACCTTAAACACTTGGATTTTTAAGCAAATTAGGTAGAGCATGGTTTAAGACACACAAAAACCCATCTACCGACCAAGAGGTGAGCTACCAACCTTTTAAATTAATTCGCGAAAATCTGCAATTATAAATAATTTGTTAATAAAACTAAAGAAAAGGATTTCATAAAATTAGTCTGTTTGTAAGCGAGATACCTTTTAACATGATATCGAAATGGTCGTGAAGAAGGTTTGAAATCGATAACTGTTACAATTTTTAAAATTTAGCGCATCTTTAAACTTCGGGGGACCATTCCTCTTGCTCCTATCACTTACTTATTTACTTAAGTGGCTATCACAGAACGTTTGTTTCTTTAGTCTGACGTATAATCGATTTCCGAGCACTTCGGTCTTCTGCGTTTCTTTCCGAATTTCTGGCATTAAGTTTCGATAAATCTTCTTCCACTGGAGTTTTGGTCTTCCCCATCTGCGTGATCCATTACCAGGTTTGAATAACTTTATAACCGAGTCATCTTTATTCATTCTCCCAACATGGCCAAGCGAACGTAAACTGTAACACACCTCACTAATTCAATGTAAGCAAATAATTTCTACAGCTCGCGGTTCACACGACTCTGCCATTTTTTACCGTAATTTTTTTTCAAAATTCTAATATAATTATTTATCTGATTTTATAATTTTGTTTATAGGTTGTAACAGAATCGATTATGTTTTTGTCCAATTGCATTCCTATTGACAAAATTGCAAAAAGATCGTCCTCTGGGATTAGTTAAATAATTTTTTCAAATCCTCAGCAAGATTACTTTTTTATCTTTGCTCCTATCAAGAAAATCATTTTCCCTCATTAAGTTTATTAAGTTTCGTAGTATTAGAAAGTTAAGTTACTGAGATATATGTATGAGGATATATGAATAGATTTTGTCTTAAAAAAAATTGGTTGTCTCAGGTTTTTTGCTTATATAAGTAGGTCCGTAGTTAACTTATCTTGCTAATTTTAAATAAGGGCTTTTTTGCCTAAAACTTAATTTCACAGACAAACCTGACTCAATTGACCTCCCTCTATTTAAAAGGACCTAGAAAAACTAAAAACGGAATAAACTAGAAACTAGAAACGGAATAAAAAATTGATGTATACCAATTAGCATTAAACCCTGAATATTTTGTTGGGATAAAAAATTAATTACGATAGTTATGGTTAACTAAAGTTGTTCTAGGAGGGCATTTGTATTGGGGTTATATTAAAGAATGGACCAAACCAATCAAAACCAGATTATTAAAAATTTAAACAAAAAAACCTATTTTATTTTTCATCACTTGGACGGACGAATTTAATGTCAATCTATTCGTCGTTAATGTGTATCTTAAGACTATTCTTTTGGACGCAAAAACGCAAATACCCATATCATGTTGATATGCGGTAAAGGTTTAACAAGTATATGTGGCTGCCAGCGATGCAATTGTTGTGGCTATTCGCGCACTTAAAGTTTGGGCTTTTTTAACAGCTTAAAAATTAAATTTTATTATACTCTTATATACATATCTACACACAACCATGTTACACAATTTTTTTGAATCAACACCAACCGTGTTAATTCATTTGCCCTTAAAATTTTAATATCAGTTTGTTTGACCTCTAATAATACTGTTTTTAAGAAAAAAAATTAAAACTTAAATAACATTTAAAAGAAGCTTTTTACAACTGACTTTTTGCAAATTATTTTACCAATTTGAACAATCTGTTTAAATTGGTTTTTAATTGATTTTCCATGGCTAACACGTGCCACTCGTAAAAAAGCGAATTAAGGGAGACAACAAAGTACACAAAAAAATTAAAAAGCTAATTATGTAAATATATTTCAGCCAAGAATTAAAGTTTAAAAAGTTTTCTAATTGTTCCATAAAACAAGTTTTTAGTCAAGTTTAATTTTACTATTTAAGACAATTAATTCACGCAACTTAAAATTGAAATGTTAACATTTCACAGTTTAATTTCTTTGTTAATTTTAAATGTTATAATTTTGACTAATTAAATAATAATTCGAGCTCTTGTTATACTAATTATATGGCTAATTCTCTAAAATAAAAGAATTTGTTAAACAATTTAAGTAAAAGCTTCCAAGTGTTTTGTTATTGTTAAATATAATTGACGGCTTCTTACAAAATCTCACGCCAAAAGAAATTATTGTATCACGATCTTAGAGGTAGGTGTTGGCATTGTTATACAAAATTATACTTTTTATGATAATTTAATTTATTCTTTATACCATAATTATAAATAGCATTTATTTAAAGTCATTATCATTTTAAAAAAGCTTAATAAAGTTAAACTTTACTAACAACATATTTCCGTTAAGAAGATTAAAAAGAAAGAAGTGAAAAAAATTTGGTTCTATATATCTAAACAAAAAATAAATTAAAAAGGAGAAAAAGAATTCAAAAAAATTGTTGCTGATAAATTTCAGCAACATTTGGGAAGTTAATCTTTTTATTTCTTTTTTTTATTTTAAACTATTTTTATATATTCCATCATCTTTTTGTTTCTCAAATACAATCGCAAAAAAATTTATTTAAAAAAAGTATTTTGTAAAAAAGAAATGTGCAAAAAGTATTATAATAATATTGGGTAGTTTTTTATTAATGTTATACAGACAGACAGACCAAGAGACAGACATTTTGGCCTTGAATTTTGCAATATAAAATAAATACAATTTCAAATACACAAAATATAAATAATATAATTTCTTTATTTATTCTGAATATAAAAAGTCAAATATGCTGGTTTTAGTGGTTATTTTCTGTTTAAGTAAAATAATAAGGGTATTAACGACGTTTGTTTAAATTTTGTGCGATTTATCAACCATGTCAAAATAACAATTTTCATGATCTTTTATGTAAAACCAGTTTTAACAATTTTTTTGCAAAACTTTAAACAACTTTTTTTTCTTATTTCTTCAAAACTCTAAAAAGTTACTAAATAAGCAGTTCAATATTTATGCCAAAATCAGCTGTTAGGCAAAAATATTTATGTATTTTAATACAAAAATTAACATGTAATGTAAAAAAAATTAAAAAAAAACAATACAAATTCTAACGTATAAAAAATTCAAATGTTTTAACAGGCTGCCTAAAAATTAACTGACTGTCGTAAGTTAAATGGCTGATTATCATTTACATAAATATTTATATGTGTAGTTGGAAGAAACTTATTTCAACATCCATATTTTTCGCGCTTTTAAGTTCTAGACGTTTTGGACAAACATTCTTATTCATTTACCATTGAGTCATTTGTTAACTGTATTTGGAAATATTTTTTGGCCAAAAACCTATGTACATTGTAGCAGAAATAAAAATCGATGCGTAATTTATTAATCAGTTTGAGTTTCAAGTACTTATTGGTTCAAAACGAAGCAAATTTCTTTTTTTTATAGTACACACCAAATACTTAATAAGTTGTTTATTTATAATTAGTAAAAATTAAAGAAATACATATAAATTTATACATATTAATACTAACTAAGCCCCGGTGAGCTTCGCTACCCCAATCATAGTAAATTTGTTTATTCATTCTCTATTATCAAAAGCATTTATATATTTTTATACCCTTCACATAGTGATAGGGTATATATCACTTTGTCATTCCGTTTGTAATTTCTTTATTATTCATTTGCGACCCCATAAAGTATATATATTCTGGATCCTTATAGATAGGGAAGCCGATTTAGCGTTGTCCGTCTGTCCGTCTGTTGAAATCAAGTTTCCGGAGTCAAATAAAAAGATACAGACCAGTTAATGGTGTCAAACGATCACAAATATCCCGCTAACAATCGCTATTTAAAATCAGCAAAATCGGTTCACAATTGACCGAGATATAAGCGAAAACCCAGAGTAACCCATTTTTTTTAGGACAAAATCGGTGCATATATCCCTATATATCTCAGTAAGTATAGTCACTCTTGCCACAAAACTTGGCACGGATACTCCTAAAGAAGGGACCTAAATAATGGAAAAAATTTTTTCAGATAGGACCAGGGGAAGGGGTATTTTTTCTACAATTGCACAAATTTGGTGAAATATTTTATGCGCTATATCTCGTAAACTATAACAGCTATCGACTTAAAATGTTCTACAAAAAGTAATTGCACGCTAAGGGCTACGCGTTAAAGAAAAAATTTTTTGAGTGGGGGCAAAAAAAGGGGTAGCTCCCATACAAATCGACAATTGTTATAAAATATTCGATACGCTATATCTCGGAAACTATGACAGATATCGAAATGAAATGTTCTACAAAAAGTAATTGCACGCAAAGGGCTACGCCTTAAGGAGAAAATTTTTTGGGTGGGGGCAAAAAAAGGGGTAGCTCCCATACAAATCGACAATTACTATAAAATATTCAAAACGCTATATCTCGGAAACTATGACAGATATCGAAATGAAATGTTCTACAAAAAGTAATTGCACGCAAAGGGCTACGCCTTAAAGAGAAAATTTTTTGGGTGGGGGCAAAAAAAGGGGTAGCTCCCATACAAATCGACAATTACTATAAAATATTCGATACGCTATATCTCGGAAACTATAACAGATATCGAAATGAAATGTTCTACAAAAAGTAATTGCACGCAAAGGGCTACGCCTTAAAGAAAAAATTTTTTGGGTGGGGGCAAAAAAAGGGGTAGCTCCCATACAAATCGACAATTACTATAAAATATTCGATACGCTATATCTCGGAAACTATGACAGATATCGAAATGAAATGTTCTACAAAAAGTAATTGCACGCAAAGGGCTACGCCTTTAAGAAAAAATTTTTTGGGTGGGGGCAAAAAAAGGGGTAGCTCCCATACAAATCGACAATTATTATCAAATATTCGATACGCTATATCTCGGAAACTATAACAGATATCGAAATGAAATATTCTACAAAAAGTAATTGTACGCAAAGATCTACACTTTAAAGAAAAAATTTTTTGAGTGGGGGCAAAAAAAGGGGTAGCTCCCATACAAATCGACAATTGTTATAAAATATTCGATACGCTATATCTCGGAAACTATAACAGATATCGAAATGAAATGTTCTACAAAAAGTAATTGCACGCAAAGGGCTACGCCTTAAAGAAAAAATTTTTTGGGTGGGGGCAAAAAAAGGGGTAGCTCCCATACAAATCGACAATTACTATAAAATATTCGATACGCTATATCTCGGAAACTATAACAGATATCGAAATGAAATTTTCTACAAAAAGTAATTGCACGCAAAGGGCTACGCTTTAAAGAAAAATTTTTTTGAGTGGGGGCAAAAAAAGGGGTAGCTCCCATACAAATCGACAACTATTATAAAATATTCGATACGCTATATCTCGGAAACTATAACAGCTATCGACTTCGAATATTCTACAAAAAGTAATAATCAAATAATTCATACATTTTGGAGAAAAAGTTGGAGAAGAGCAGGGGGACTAGACATTTAACAAGTTTTATTAACCTTCAAATATGAATAATGTCGAAAACTTTTAAAACTCTCGACCTCAAATCTTCTTCATCTATTTCTATTATTCATACGAACGTTAAAATTTTGTTATTTTTTCTTTAAAACTCGCACAATGTTTTTTATTATATTATTTGCAGTACAAAATTACTCGGCTGGGTATATTTAAAGACCAATGTGAAGGGTATATAAGATTCGGCACAGCCGAATATAGCGCTCTTACTTGTTTATTTACTGTTCCTTCCAGACTTAAAGTAACTCCCTGTAAAAATTTCAAACAAATCTATCCACTGGTGTGGCCAGCTATAAAATACAAACATACATCAGTTTTCAAAAGAAAACTAAGAAAAAATATTTAAAATAATAAATTGTATGAGTTATTGAAGCACACTGGAGTAACAGGGTAAGGTTTCAAATCACCTCTATTCTGTATTTCAATTCGAATTTTTCGCTTCTTTTCATTACTGTGAAATAGTTTGGTCAAAAAAAATGTAAGTTAAACAACAAACCATTTTAGTATGAAGATAGATCCGAACCTAAGAGCAGAATAGGGGTGATTAATTTATTTAAATTAGGACAAAAATTGAAACGAAGTTTTTTTCATAACGCGGTTGTATATAAAAAATTCGTTACTGATTTTAAATAGAAAACTTTCCCTGAACATTTCTAAAAAACCTGAAAGGAAATTTTATTTCACTGGAGTCTAGGGGGGGTTTTATGAATAAACTTTGCTATAACTTTCTAGGTTGGTAATTGAAAGAAGGAAACCTTTAGATATACTTTTTGTGCTATATTATCTCAACGTCTCATTTGTACAGCAAATGATTTAGGTAGCCAATGTCTGCTTAGCGCAAAGAAATATATGGTAGGGATTAACTGGTTAATGTTTTATATAGATTACTACCCAAATATTCCGCGGATGACCAGAGTCTTGTCTGGTGCCACAAGAACCAGAAAGCCCCCGTGCTACATACGGCCTGATTGATAGTAAGATATTCTTTGGAAACACACGCGGTGCCTGTGGTTACCCCAAGCGGAATAACTGAAAACAAAACCTGTATATTGAAGTTCACCATCTTCGGGCTTCAGAGCGATCGCCTTAAACGGTCTTGTACGAATTTTTGGGTTGGCAAAACAAATTCTTTTTGGTATTAATGAGGTTGAGCGTGTAATGTCATTGAAGAATTAAAGTTTTAAAAGCTAAAAATGACGTTTTTGACTTAAGTAAATTGTTGGCTGGCAAATAATGCATGAGAAAAGAGATAAAATTATAAAATAAACGTAAACTTGAGTGATTAAATGGATGGTGAAATGAGAGGGTAAAAAGAGATGACAAAATAATAAGAAAATATATATTTAAGGTCACAAACATATGTCGTAATTTCCCTCTTAACATGTGGAAGAGGTGCCTTGCGGATGCTGATCTGTTTTGAAAACCTTTTGGCGCTTTCTCAAATAAAAGGCAAAAACGGGTTAAGATAACCCAACATTAGACCGAGAGTTTGGAAAAATTGAAACTTAGATTTATCCCTCAAACTATACAGGGGCTTTTGTAATAGCAGAACTCAAACTAAGTGGAAAGACTACCGCCATATAATAACCCTCAGGGCAGTTACTCACATATATATAACGAAAAAACTTTCTTAAAAATCGTACAAAATTATGGAAACTATGCTCATGGGTACTTTTGAATATGGGCAATTGGATGTGCCGTTAACTCGAAGACTGCCTTAAGATCTAAAAGACCTCTTTACCTCTTAACCCCTGTAAAACAGGCAACATACAGAAGGAGTTAAACCCTAAATTAGCCGTTTATTTTGAAAGTCGCATAAGTCACTTTTTCAAAAAAATCCAGTTAATAGGTCTGTCTGCGTACACATATTTTGCATCATTTTATGCAAAATGTTACAAAATCTTGCAAAATGTTGTCTGCGTACTCCAAATCTCTTGCAGTGAGAGAGCAAAAAAGGAAATTTTTTGACAGTTGCAAGTTAGAGAACTTGCAAAATGTTACTGGAGAAATTTCTGCTTGCAAGATTTTGCAACTAGTTTGAACGGCTGTTTTTATTTACTAATTGAATGAAGTAATTTTTGTGAAATGAAAATAAAAATTTAAATTTAACAATAGTTAGAATTGTGTTGATTTTTAACGTCTATAAAAAATTATAATAAACATAACATTTAACTTTATGCTAGAAACGTCCAAATATACAAATAGTTTACCGCGTACACATATGCTAAAATTCTTTTGCTTTGTTATTTCAATTGTTTACACACCGATCAGCTGTTTTCTTGCAAGATTTTACTGGATACTGTCTGTGTACTTTTTGATATATTTTTAGCCGACAGAGTAAAATTGGTCTTACTCTCCCAAAAAAATTAACTGAGTATTTGCTACTGGAAAAGTACGCAGACAGACCTAATGGCAACACAATTGCAATTGAACGGTATCTTTTCATATCTTTATATGTATATCTCGCCATAAAAAAGTGACTTATACTACTTTCAAAATAATCGGCTCATATTTTAAGTTTAACCCTTAACTCATATATTGCCAAAAACTTGCGCCATTATTTAATAAAGTATAAGCCAATTACTTAAAAACATTCTTATTGTTAAGATTTTTACAAGTTAATTGTAGTCAGAAAGGGATTACAAAAACAAATAAAATAAAAAAAAGTCACAAACTAAAACCACTAAAATTTTTTCCTATTAATTTAGCAATAAAAAGCATTTTCCGACTTCATTAACACTTTTTCATAACTACAATTTAGTTAAAATTTAATAAGTTTCTTATAAAATAAAAACAAATAAAAATGTTTGAGCCAAAAGTCTGCTCGAAATGTTTGTGATTCGAAAAAAAAAATAAATGAATAAGTAAATATAGAAAAAATTCAATGACTTGATGATATTTAAAAAGTTGTTGAAGCTTGTTTTTTTTTTTGAAAGTTTAACGAGAGTTTATTACTTGACTTCTTTTTCAGCGAAGTAGTAGAAAAACTGATGGTTTCCCATGGCGTCTCCTCAATGATTTAATATTTTTCGCGCACTTATGGTTTACAATGGGGTTGTTACTCGCTAAAACACTAAAAAGTTTTTATAATGAACATTAATTTTTGCATATTTTTATATTTTTGTGTTTAACTTCAATGTGACACATGTTTTTTTTTGATTTTTTGCTTTTTTAGGATTTCAAAAGAAATACACACACAGAATTCGTATGAGAACCTTTTATAAACAAATCACACCACATTTTAAGCAAATAAATCCATACCGAGTTCTGCCATTACCAAATGATCCACTAAAACATCATCTCCCCTCTCACAAATAACAGTTTATCTTCTTGCTAAATTCATTGAATCTAAGTATTATGAGAACTAAAAGTAACAAAGAAAAACAACAAAAAAGATCGAAATGCAAAGAGATGATCGCATTTATCACATTTCACATTTATTAAACCAAACATAAGCTGAATAGATTCTAGGGAATAAAATAATTTAAAGATTTTTAGATACAAATGTTGTACAATTGTTTGAAGAGTTTGTTTAAACAAATTTTAGAATTTTTAATTTTGGCTTCAATTTTTGATTGGGCCTGCGGGTTTTGAAACCTGCTATGGATTTCGCCATTTTGAATGTACACATTTTTTGCATAGAATCGCACAAGAGGGTAAAGAAAAGGCCTTTGGGCGAAAGTTCCGCATGAAAAAGCTGGGATTTACAACTAAAGGTGGTAAGAACTGCGTTTACACGTTGGCTTTAAAACTAATTTTAACGTATTGATGCACTGTGTGGTGGGAGGCTGTAAAATAGGTCGGTTATGGGAAGCTTTTGAGAAAGGTCCACAGAAATCCTTCACTTGGCATCACTGCTGCTATGAGAAGCACATCTCAAGCGTCGCAAGGCTCAATTTCCCCCACAGTAACTATTAAGTACTGGGTGGTGGGAATGGTGGCAAGAAGCTTATGGGTCGATTACGTATGGCAAACCAACTTAAGTTCGGTTGTCAGTTGCCTATATTATATTACAGATGGCAACTAACGACTAATAGTTGTCACTTTTAATAAATCAATGGTTAACAATGTGACAACCAAGAAGTTTTGGTTGTGTAGGACAACGCAACTAAAGTTTGGCTGCTGTACATAATCGACATATTAATCAGACTGGGCTAGTCAGTATGGGGAAAGATTCTTAATGCTGGCCACACTAGAATGGTAAGGATCCATTAGTCGAGGGACGTGCAGTTTCACTGAAAAATCTTTGATGGATATGAGCACCGGGTTTGCGAAATTTCGGCGCTCCAGACTCTTATACAATGTGTGAGAATGAGGAGAAGTTAAAAGCGATGTCGCTGCTTGGGATTTTCTTCAAAATAAATTTATAAAAACGGTTTTAATTTTTAAATCTTTAACATAATTGATAGGATTATACTTTGACTTGTAATTGGCGAACTTTTAAAATAATTATGGTTCTTTCCCTTTCTAGGTTAAATAAGTAATACCCGGCTGTCCGTCACAATCAATATTTCGAACCTAATAAAGTCAGAGCCTTTATATTTGAATCTAATTAAATTGCTTTTAAAAACCAAAAGCATTTTTTACACCCGATAGGGTTATCAACAAAAAAAAGCGATTCATTTTTATTTTTTACAAAGCTTTTATATCCATATTAAGTTTAAGACAATATTTTTAAAAAGAACTTCTAAACAAATTAAAATAATCACTTCCTGAATGCCTCAAGCACACAAAAAATTGTTCTCACTTTTATTTGCAATTTATTTCATTTTAATGGCATTTAGTGACCTTTATGCATATCATTAACTTAATATAAAAAGGCTCTAACTCATATTTTTCTAATTCGAGAAATTTTTTTTGCTTATTGTGATATATGAGTAGACTATTTATCACAATAAACAAAAATCTTGGCTTATAAAAAGAACACAAGTTAGGGCCTTTCAAAATTAAGAGAACGATATGTATGTAGTATGTACCTATTATACCTTTTTTTAATGTTTATTGCTTTTGCTATTTTTTTTTTTTTTTATTATATTTATGAACCTTATCACCCGATTAAGTTTATCGCTTTTATTTAAATTTTTTTTATTTAAAATTTGTGCAATATTGTACTGATCTTCTTGGGCTTTCTTATTAATCATCACCATGTGATCTTTGATGCATCTAGACTCTTTACACCCTGTACTATCGTTTTGTCATCATTCACATTTTTGGTCGGTTTATAATGTAGTCAACACAAAAGAAAAATTCATTCATAAATAATAAAAATATATTTAAGAACAAAAAGCATAAAAAATAACTCATATGCAGTTCATATTTGTAGGAAAAAAATTAGTATGCGAATATTTCTTTTTACGGTCTTAAGACATAATCAAAAAAATATGCCTTAAGAAAGTCAAAATTTTAAAAGATTGTGGATGTGGATGCGAAGTGCAAAGTTGGTTGTCAAAGTTAAACATAATAAAGCTTAAATTACTGTCGAAATAAGCAGAAACAGCAGGAAAAAAACAACAAAAATTGTTTACAATAATTTTCGTAAATGTCCCCTGACTTTGTGATATTTTTGTCTACATCATAATTCTCATAATAAAGAAAATTATGACGATGGTGATGCTAGTGGTTTTGCAGAATGATTGTTTTAGCAATTATGTAGCGGCATTAAGTAAAATCCTTTGTTTATGCTAAAATAATCTACATACATAGTTATGAGACCAGACAGACGGACGAAGAATGGTCTGTCAGACAGTGCATGCGTGTTTGCATGAGTATAAGTAAAAACATTAAAAACGAACATAAAAATATATGTCATCAGTGCAAAATTGATGTGTCCGCTTGCAAAACAAGACTTTAAATAAATAAATAAATGTATTTGAACGTCCCAACTAAAGTTTTAAGTCAAAAAAAAAAATTACACTATGCAACAAATTTCAACTTTTTTTCTTGACATAAGTTCAAAAACAGAAAATCAGATTTCTATCGATATGATTTGTTTATTTTTATTTTTATTTTTATTTTTATTTTTATTTTTATTTATTTTTTTTTTTATTTTTATTTTTTTTTTTTTAATTTAAAGGTTTTTGAAGAGGCTGTTCCATCCATTGTATCAAATCTCAGAAGAAACTTGTAAAAGGAACATTCAAAAGACTTGAAATAAAATAACCTTGAAGCTGTGCATACAAATAAGTATGATTTTTTTTAAGTTCTCAACGATTTCAGAATTATTTGGCCCGCAACGATAGAAATTGAAAAATTTTTTTTAAACATATTTTAACATAAAAAATTGCCAAAAATGTCTGTTTTTATTACTAAACTTAATATATTTGAAATCTTCTTCCGTAAATATCAATGAACTCAAATTAGTTTTATTTACAATAAAGTGAAGTTACGTGATATTAACAAAACTTTACGTTTCTTAAAGACTGTCCCAACGATTTTTTTATAATTTGCGATCGAATAGTCCAATTTTGTTACAGAAAATACTTAAAAGGTTGAAATAAATCCATTTAATTTCATTTAAAGTCTTTTTGTGTTTTTTTGAAAAATCGGGAAAGTCATTTCCAAACTATGATGCAATCGGTTGAGCAGCTTCTTTAAAAAACTGATATTTTAGAAAAAAAAAAATTTTAAAAACAAAACTTATCCATAGATTTTTGAATTTTGGCGGTTTTTGTACTAAGGGGACCATAACCCATCAAAAAAAATATGGTGGTCATCAAATGTAATTTTACTTGTTGCATAGTGTTATCAATGAATTTTGTTTTCTTAAATACTTTAACAGTGAAACAGTGAAGGAAAAGAAATTACAATGTTTAAGTTTTTTCTATAGAGGTTTCATATAATTTATTGTTATCGAATACAAAAGTATATGCCTTTAGCAATTAACCCGCTGATTCGTTTAGTTTTCACTTAGTTTTTCCGATTCTAATCTGGGACAATATTCTATAATTTTATATTTCTAGACTCATAATCGTCAATCTGGATCAGTAATCCATAATTTCATAATTCTAGACTCACAAAAATAAAAAAGGACCATAAATTTTAAAAAGTACGTATCACTTCAATTCTGTTCCGTAGCTGTCGAATGCAATTTAGAATTATTGCTCTATTTTAATTGGTTAAGAAATTACATTAAAAAGTACCAAAAAATAGTTTTTAACCTTTTTTATCCCTCAGTGTTCAAAACCAAAAACGTATTTTTATTCTTTCGAGACTTGGCGAATGCAATTTGAACTATGTTTCTATGTTTACTTTTTACTGATTCAAAAAGAAACAAAAGTACCCAAAAAAAACCAAAAATAAAGGATCAACCCTTAGGGTTTGAAACTTGTTTTTTTTTTTTGAGGAGAATACAATACTTTTTATATTTTGTTTCGGACTTGTATAAATTAGGAAGTAGCATATAACCGATTTTATCCTTTTCAGCCTAATCAACTTAGGCTCCTAATTTCCTAAAATACCGTATTGGCTTTGCAATGATGGATCAGCAAGTAACGCTACTTCTTTATAATTACAGATAGAAGAGTATATAGATCCTCAAAAAAAAAACTATCAGCAAGATATAAAGACGGACGTTATTATTATAAAAATTTTACGATTAGAAATACACCGAAAACCTGAAATCTACTAGACATCGAAATTAAGAAGCAAATTACAGCATTCGATTCAATTCGAAAATTTTCCCCATCGATCGAGTTGTTACGCTTTTAATCAGGGTTGCCACGGTAAACAAAAACTTATAGTTATTTTGGTGTCATACGTTTTGCTATGTTTTTATTTTTAAATTGAATTGCAAATCTTTATTCAAGCTTTGAACTTATAATTTGGGAATTCGTTACACAGAAGTATTTATAGGTCGTTTTAAAATCCGATTCTGACAGCTATCGGTTTTTATGGCAACCCTGAATATAGGAACTCTAATTAGGATGCTTAAATTTTAATTCAAATCAAATGCCGTTATTTGAGTTCGTTGAATTTTTGCTGTCATTTTCATATATTAAGACAACGTCAACTACAATGATGGTGGAACCTTTAATAAGAATTGGATTCGGCTTTAACTTGTACTTCACTTTAATAATCGATATTTGTTATTATTTTTTATAACGACCTGAACTTTAAACATACGCGAAATCTCTGATCGCTGCCTTAAGTTATAACCGACGAAGGCCTGTACGGCAATGTATGTTAAAGTGTTTTTCAATAAAGAGAAGTTAGTTAACCTGCTGACATGTGTACTTTTGATTAAGCTTATTGTTTTTTTACGGTCTTGCGGTGAGTTTAATAATCATAATTTTATGTGTACGATTGGCCACTGATCGCTTAAGGTTCGCTTTTTAAATTTAAGACAATCTCTCTTTTCTGCTTGATGCCATCCAGCATTTTGTTGACCAGAAAATATTGATTTTGTATAAGAACTAAGGTTAAAGGACCACCATTGGATTTACTTTTATAAGGTTTAAATTGTACAAACTAAACTGTTTAGAGAATTAAGAGTTCTATGTTTCTTTTTTTTTTCAAAGTAAACTGTTAAGCCAATATTTGTTTATAGTATTAAAAAAACGTTTATGGTTGCCAAGGGGTTTTTGTCCTATCCCGCTAAGGGTTAAATTTGTTTTTAAAGTTTTTTTATATGCATTAAAACAGAAGTTTTGTTTGTTTTGTAAAAAAATCTAGCAAACACAAAATAAGTCTGACTTTAAATTGAAGATGATTTAAAATGAAATATTTAAAGAATGGAAAACAGGATTTCTAAACAACAATTTGTTTTGATTCTAAAATAAATTTATAAAATATTAGGATTTTATTTATTTTTTTTTTAACATTAAACGAAATAATCTAGAAGGTTTAATAATTTTAAAGTGTTTTTCAATAATCATTTTTAATCAAAATTTTTATTTAAAAAAAAGCTTCTCATCACTTTTCGCCCCCACTGTTCTATTCTCAAAATTTTTCTTGCAGCAAGGAAAAATATTACAGTGACTGTTTAAATAATTTCGCGTATGACAATATTATTAAACATTGATGCAAAAGCGATATATATATTTTTTTTTCTTTTCTTATGCGTAAAGCATGTGTTTTTGCTGTTTGTATGATTAATCTTAAAAAATATTACTCCAAAATGAAAAAAGCTTCGTACAGACTTATTATAAAGTAAATGACGGACTGTCAGACCGACGGTCTGTTAGACAAGACAAACCACACTACTAACCAAAACTAAAACATTTTGACTTTTTTCTGTCGAAACTTATTTAAGATGAATGCAAAAAGAGAAAAAAAGTGTCTCCACCAAAAGCTGAGGAAATGCTGTCAATTATGTATGTATTGGCTTATTTCTGCCCTCAATTTTTTTCTGTTGCCTTTGATCCGTACAATTTTATTAAGCATTTAAATAAAGTTGTCGTCCGTCTCCTTCATTTAATAAGAGTTTGGTTTATTTAATGTAGTTTTTTCGTTTGTATTGTTCGTATGTTTATCAGTATTTTAGTTGGTTCGTTTTAATTTAGTTTAAATAAAGTTAAACCTTAGTTCCGTTTCGGAAGGAAGAAAAACATAAAAACATGTATGTATGTATGTATGCGCGTATGTATGTATGTATGTATGTATGTATGTATGTATGTATGTATGTATGTATGTATGTATGTATGTATGTATGTATGTATGTATGTATGTATGTATGTATGTATGAATGTATGTATGTATGTATGTATGTATGTATGTATGTATGTATGTATGTATGTATGTATGTATGTATGTATGTATGCGTGTATGTTAGTGTATACAAGGTGTTTCAAAATAAATAATTTGTTTATATAACTTTAGGTCGTTCCCTTAAGTAAGAATTGATATTTAGAAAGTTAATCGCTAGACAATACACATCGATAAACAATGATACGTTATATTTCTCTAGAACTCGGAATAATCGTGACGGCGATAAAGTAAAGTTGTCAAATTCCCACAGAAGAAGCAAAAACTCTAGTTTCTGAAACCCGTGGTACTAGAATTAAACCTCTGGTCGGTCCTTGTAGCAGAAGCTACTATCAGTAGGCCATCAAACAGCTCAGGGACTGTTCTATCACGGTAGCCGAAATTACTTCCATCTTTATGGGTCTGGTCAACCCAGAAAACACATGCAACCACAAAAATACAGACAACAACACACAACATTAAACAGCTTTCACCAGCAACGCTTTTGCAACATGTTTGGCACCGGCAAAGACAATCACGGACAACAATGAAACATACACTTCGTTAGTATAACTTTTATGCCCTCAGTCCTCTCACCACAGGCAAAGTCCGAAATCGCGAGAACGCATTGGACGAGCCGTGCCATGTTAACAAGAATCTCAAAGTACAAACATGCCAGCATAGAAAACCTTTGACACAATAAGACCTTTTTGAAACGCCCAACTTTACACAGGCAACCAACAGCCTTTTGTACATAGACAGCACGCCTGCTGAGGCTCCAGAAACTCCTAAGGATTTGTCTTAACTTACTTACAACGAAGGTCAACTTGTCTCTTACATAAGATAAACCAAGAAGTACATCCTCTCATTAATCGCTATCCCTGCCCTGTCGACAACCTGAATTTTAGCAACATTGTCACGGTCAACTCTTACTTGAGATCTCCATTGACCCACATCATGACCTCCTCATCTGCACGACACTGCCCCTCAACTATAATGATCAAGTCATCCGCATTCGCATACACCGTAAAAAAATTTTAAATGACCACAACAGAAAATTTATCATTAGGTTTCAAATAACTGAACCACAGACAGAACCCTGAGGACACAAGACTTTCTTTCAGCAAAGTAACTGCTCCAAAGAGCCAGCTTACAAAAATCTACCTTAAGCAATCTATCCAAGACACCTTAAAATCAAAAAATATGCCAAGGACATATTTGGTTGTGGAGCTACTAACAGTATTACACACGCTGTGTCATGCGTCCTTAATATTCCTACTTCCATGAAACTCAACTAGAACTCAGAAGGACTCTCAATGTTGAACTTCCTTACTCGATACACCATAGTTCTTTCTAGCATCTCACCAAGAACTAAAAGCAGGCTGATTCCAGCTCAGAACGAGCATAACTTCTCACTCTATCAGAAGACTTGAAGTCCCAAAGACTGATTCCAGATACTCCGGTAAGTATGTGAAGCAATGGATTTACAAAATTAAAAGAATCATTTTAGGTGGCCCAGTTAGGATAGGATTAAGGAAACCCTGAAAATGACCAAACCTAAACTAAGTAGAGTAGTCGGTGCACTAACGGGTTACTTAACCTGCAAGCACACCCCCACGGATGGAGGCTGCAGGAAACAACGGTTGCAGTAAGTACGGGGAGGACATCGAACCGATTAAGCATTTCTTGTGTTACTGCCCAGCTTTTGCACACGGCAGGATAGAACGGTTTAAGTTTGATTTTATACCACATGTGACCTTCTTAAGAAGTATCAAATTTAAAACGTTTAGGTAATTAGTCTTTGAACTCAGAACTATTTCCGATAAAAAAAAATATTTTTTGGTATGCAATTCAATTTCAAAATCAACATCTATAGTATATGATTCTATAGGATAGAATGGGGAGTACTTATTATGTGGAATAATGGACCAATAACCATTAGTTTTATAACTTCTTTAATGCCGCCTGTACTTTGATTACAGCTAAATACAAACGGACGGATTCCGAACAATTGACTCAGGAGGTGATTTTTAATTTATCAGAAGTAAGTTCTTTGACTATATAACAAACATTAACTTTAAAGTATAATCAATACACCTACCACCAGACATGTGGCATTGTTATACAAATTGTGAATACGATTTTGTGCGCCACCCTGTACTACTTATCCACTTATGTATGTGTGTTTGAACACACAAACATAAAATGCATTGAAATCAAATTTTGTTTAAAGATTTTTTTGTAAAATATTAAAAAAAATATTACTTACTTTTGTATAGCGTTTTAATATTTTCATCTTCTCTACCGGATATGTATGATTTTATTAAACCTCTCTTTTTGTTAAATTTTTTAGATCAGCTTTATGGTTGTATGTATGTATATGTAAGTGTGTGTTTAAGCATTTTATATCTGAATGTTGATTTTTCTCTTACTCTTACAAAAAATTATTAAAATGAAAAACGAATCTTAAGTTTATAATTCACCTGAAATCAAATTAAAAACCAACATGCAAGTTTAAACTTTTAGTAAAATAAATAAAAGAGACCCCCTTTAAAAAAAAACATTTAACAATAGTTCCATGTCTTTTTGTCTTCTAATAAATTTTTTTTATTACGTCACACTCTCAGCAAGCAGAAAAATTAAATAAACTGAATAAAAAATTAAAAAAAAATATTGCGAAAAAAGAATTTAATTATCTTAAGACATGCAATTTTTTGTAAGTACATAAACAGTAAGACTTTGCAGTCAAAAGCTAGTTCAGGTCCACAGATAAGTTTTTTAGTTCTTTTTCCTGACTTAACCGACTAAAGTGTTGAGAATTATTTAATATGTGGAAGTAGGAGCGGTTAAGTGTAAGTTAGTTGACTTTAAGGTGTTTATTTTCACTAGATATAGAAAATGAAAGCAAGTTATAAAAAGTAGTAAAATAGTAAATTTTAAACAATAAAAAAAATAAACAAAACAAGCCAAAACTAAAACAATAGAAAATTAAAAAAAAAATTAAAGCAATTTACAAAAAATAATTATTTCTTTGTTTGTAAACAAACAGCACCCCGGTGGTATGACCGTCCGGCAAATATTACACAAATACAACTACAACACAAACAAACTGGCCATTGGCAGTTTTAAAATTTATAGTCAAAACAAATGTGGGGTGCGCGCTTTTGTACGAGTACTATTGTGATACTAAAACTATTACATAGTAAAGCCCATAGGTGTACGTTTGTATGTAAATAGAAAGATTAGGTGTCAAAATTGTCGTAAAAATTTACTACTTCTGCTGATTGTTGTTTAAAGTGTCTGATTACAATTTTTTTTAAACTAATTATTTAGCGCCACAAACTGTAATAGAATATTTTTCATCATATTCCATAATACGAAACTAAAACTTTATGGTTTTAGTTGGTTTAGTTGTTGACGGCCACAATTTTACAACTCAATTAGAAATAAAGCCGCTACTTCGAAGGCAAAGTTTTCTTAATTAACTAAAGCCAACTACTAAATTCGATTCAGTAATATGAGCATAATAAAGTAATATTTGCACGAATTTCTATACAATCTTAACACAGAATCTCTTATTTTATATTTTTAAAATATGCAAAAAAAGTACCAAAAAAAATGAGAAAAGTGCCCTTTATTGACCTTAATTTTGCATTTCTAAAATAAAAATACTTAAAGTATGCAACAAAAACTAAAAAGTACTTCTTGTACACTTAGTTGACTTCTGGGGGGTTATTATGTAATTCGATTTGAATCTTTCGAATTAGTACAAATTGAATCACATAGTGAAATTTTCGAAAATCTATTTACAAAGGTTTGGAAATAAAAATTCTTAGTCAAAATTTTAAAAGCACTACTATGTTTTTTAACATGTTTAATTTACCTTTCATTCGAAAGCCTTTTCGATTCGAATCGAATTACATAATAACCTCCCCTGGCCACAATCGGGATCAAAATACAATACAAAGAAATACTTTTTTCACTTTGCCGACTTCCGACCCCAATCCTAAACAAAAAATGGTTTGGATCACTGGGAATACAAAAAGTCCAATGTGAGCGGCATAGAAAATTTGGAACAACCCTTTGTTTTTAATAATATTAGTGTGATTTTACCTTAGCTAACCCTATCAACAACGTATGGGAAATCTTTCTACTTTCTGATTGCAACCAGGTTCAACATTTTTTACGTCGGTATTGACTTTACGGGTCCGATATATGTAAGATCGTGGAAAAGGCGTAGATCCAGGCAATACAAATGGTGGTTAGCTGTATTTGGTTGCTTAAAAACAAAAGCAATCCATATAGAAGCGATGACAAAATAACCCAAACAGACATTAATGACGTCAATACGTCGGTTTGCTTCCAGGCGTGGAAAACCCCCTCACATATACATATACATACGAACAATGGCATCAATTTTGTCGATTGTAATCAGCAACTCAAAGATTAATATAATTTTCTCCAATCAAATAACTACATCATTCATAAGTAAATGACCAACGATTAAAGAGAATGGCATTTCATACCTCCGGCATTTATGTTTGTAATTTGAAGGTGATGTCGTATCCCTTAACACCAGCTCACTTCTTTACACTCCGCTCGATGAAATCCATTCCAGATGAAAATATAATTGATGTCAACAACGTCATTTGTCTTAGCAGGAAGCAATGCATACAAACTTGGTACAACAGTTCTAAGGGAAAGTGGTCCAAAATTCAAATTCTTAAAATTGGTGACACAATTCTCGTCAGAGATACTAATCTCCCCATACTCAATGGCTGATTGGAAGAATTATGGCTACACATTCAGGTAAAGATGACATCGCCCCAGTGGTTACTATCAAAACAGTCAAGGGACTTATAAAGGGTCCAATATCTAAGAATTTTTTTGGATTTCCTTACCTAAATATAGACCATTTTAGGACATGACAATTAAAGTTCTTGCTTTTAAATAATGAAATGGTTTACCAGTCTTAGCCTTTTCTTCTTTTGCCTACACTTATTCACATCTTTTTTGAGTTTGTTAACCCCGTTTTCAATTATCTTATTCTAATTAAAACTATATTCCATACATGCAAACCCAACAGATATTTACAGTGTCCCCTTTGTAGTCTTTAAAAGCTTAAAAAGAAATCGCTGCAATATTTAAAACAATTTTTAGTAAATTCTACAAAACCGTGTAAAAGTCATATCAGGCAACTAACAAAATTAACCGGGCAACAAATACTAACAAATAATAATAAAGTAATAACTTTATGAGAAGCGTGCCACATACACTTTGGGATTTTCTTATTGTTTCATACTTAATACTTATGATGAGTGTTAAATATACAACAACACACATACTTACTAGACTTTATAATAAAAACGAAAGAAAAATATGCATTAAATAATACTTGAATAATTGTTACACGAAAATTCACTTCGATAACAGAAAAAATTAAGAATTAAATGCACTTGTAAATGAATCAAATTAAAGGGGGTTTCTGTTGCACATGCATGACGTTTTTCTTAAATTTTTTTCTCTCCAGTGAATGAGCTGCATTCTATATTCAATTGCATTTGTAGCTTAAAAAAAGTTTGTTTGTAAAACGATAATAAAGCTAATGAAAAGGTGCACTTGAAATAGGTGCCCACTTGACGGTTGACGACGGACTTGCCTTACTGACTCACGGTGGTGGTAAGTAGCAAATGAGCTTTAGAAGCACTTCTTTAAGCAAGCGACTGCTATTGCTGCTGTAATCAAAAGCATTTTACGCGCATGCAACAAAGCGTAAAACTACAATAAGTTGATTTTCAAACACCATTTTTGTCCAATTGGCTGATTATCTCGTGTTTAAGCTTTTCTACTGCCTGCCTGCTGCTGCTGTAACTAACCTTCCCCACAATATCTTTACTTAGTAAAGAATCTTAGAGCAAGAGATAAGAGGAAAAAAAATAAGCGACTAAACCTAAATAAAATGCTTAATGAACATTTTGTTTAATTTTATTCTTTTAAATGGAATTTTCAGTTACAATTATGAGCATTTTAATAATTGTTAGTTGGTGATTGAAGAGGAGCACAAACGTTTCGGTCATTCACATTGTCTGGTCTTTTATTAGCAGCGAATTTATTAAGGATGAAATTTTTAACAAAAAAAAAATGGATCGTTTAAATAATCTTTCAATATTTAAAATATTGCCAAGTTTTA
Source organism: Melanophora roralis (assembly GCA_963583895.1). NCBI lineage: Eukaryota > Metazoa > Arthropoda > Insecta > Diptera > Rhinophoridae > Melanophora > Melanophora roralis. Next base: position 62,103,845 of record OY757190.1, on the reverse strand, counting down.
TTTTCATTAAGAAATGAGTTTATTATCTGTTATTATCTTAAGAATTTATTTGCATTTTTTTTTTTTGTTGTTAAGCAATATGGCTTTTATTTAAACAAAAAAAATATTTGTAAATTTGGCAAAGACGAATTTTAAAAACACTTCTCAAATACAAAAAAAATATTACTAACGCAACACCCAACCAAAAAAATAATAAATAATTAATTATACAAAATTCATATTAAATCATTGTGTAAATTCTAGAGAACCTTTAACCGGTTCAAATAACCGGTTTTTTATTTTAGTAGGTTTTCTTCCAATGTTTTTAATTTAAATTACGAATAATCTGGTAGTTTTTTTTTAAACGGTTTTCAAATTCATACACTTTTGCTGTAAGAATTTTGAACATTTCATTTTATTTAACAATTTCTTTACCATTTTTAAAAACCTGCAATCGGGTTCAGGAAGAAGTCTCTTTGTATACGTAGCAATCCGAACCGAAAACCTCATAAAATAAAATCATTTTTATGGACTATACCCCCCGTCCCCTGCTCTATACGACAAACTGTAATTGCTAATTTTAAAATCATGCTAGCACTGCATTCTAACAGGCTTGAGGTCGATATCTTTAATTGCTTGCAAAATATGTTCTTTGTAGAAAATTTAAAGAAATTTTAAAGTTTTCATGAAAATAGTCCTTTTTAATGGGGGCTACCCCCCCCCCCCCCCTGCTATATCTAAGTATGTTTTTTCTTTTAAAACAAAGACATCTTTCTAGAACTCCGTTTAAAAGCACTAAAACGAAGGCGTGGCCTAATCGACTTCCTTTTCTAAACGATGCACATAGGGGTATTTTGCCAATCTAGCCGGACATTAAGCCAAAATGGAAATTTAAGATATGTAAAAATTTAAGTGCGCAGCTCGACAGATAACAAAATTCTGTATCGGATAGTGAATTTTCAAATCTTTTGCTTGCAATTTGTCTTTTTGAGGCACTGTCAAAGTCAGGAAAGTTAAGTAAATTTGCCTGCAATTATTAACTTTTGATTTTTTAATAACGCTATTTTATGCAAAAAAATAAATGTACCTGCCTTTAAAACCTTAAAAAACTGATTTATCTCTTTGTAAAGGGTATGAAAATTAAATTTATTTGGCTTAAAAATTTTATATTTTTCTTAAGTGTCGGTTTTATAAATCCCTAGACCGTATAAAAACATATATATATTTATATGTACATATATGAGCCGTTTATTTGGAAAGTGGCATAAGTTACTTTTTTTAAAGTCGAGATATTTAAAGATATGAAAAAATACCGTTCAATAGTATTTAGTGTTGCCATTAACTCGATATTTTTTTAAGTGACTTATGCCACTTTCAAAATAAACGGTCTTATATATACATGTATATAGGGCTATAAAAAATCGGGGTTTTACTAATTTTAAATCGAACTTATTATGCTCAATTCAAAAGTATAACGAATAATGGAACAGAGAGAATATAAATTTTACGGAATTTTTAGTTATTAAATGTTCAGTTATTTTTGTTTTTTTTTTTCTTTCTCTTTTAAGCCAGACATGTCGTTTGGTAAATTTTTGTTTTATTTATTAATTTCAATTTACTATTCATAATTCTCATTTTTTTAATCATGTTTCATGTTTATAATTTATTTTCAGAAACTTCTGCAAAAATTAAACAAAAAATTAATAAAACAAATTAAATGCACAGCCGTATAGATAAATAAAGATAATTTGTTAAGATAATGTTTAAAATATTGAAATATTAAACACTGCAACGAAAAAAAAAACCTTTCATTTTGATATGCCGAATCTTATATACCCTTCACATTTGTCTTTTAATATACCCAGTCGAGCTATTTTGTACAGCAAATAATATAATAAAAATACCTTGTGCGAGTTTTTAAGTCCATAGAAAACTTTACAAAATCTTACAGTTCGTATGAATAATAGAAACGTTTAAGGTCGACAGTTATTAAAGTTTTGACATTATTCATATTAGAAGCTTAATAAAAGTTGTTAATTTTTATGGGATGTTCCACTCCCACTGCTTCTTTCCAACTGTTTTTCTCCAAAATGTATGAATTATTCGATTATTACTTTTTGTAGAATATTCGAAGTCAATAGCTGTTATAGTTTCCCAGATGTAGCGTATCGAAAATTTTATAAAAATTGTTAGTTTGTATTAGAGCTACCCTATTCCCTGCCCCTGCCCAAAAAACTTTTTTTTTTGAATGTAGGTCTTTTTATCCTGTTACTTTTTGCAAAACATTTGAAGTCAATTTCTGTTATAGTTTCCTAAATTTAGCATATCGAAAATTTTATAAAAATCGTCAATTTGTATGGGAGTTACCCCTTCTCCTGCCCCCACCAGAAAAATTTTTCTTCATAGCGTGGGTCTTGTTGTCCAATAACTTTTTGTAGAGCATTTGAAATCGATAGCTGTTATATTTTTCAAGATATAGCGCATCGAAAATTTCATAAAAATTGTTAATTTGCATGGGAGCTACCCCTTCTTCTGCCCCGACCCAAAAAAATTTTTCTTTAAAGCGTAAGTCCGGACGCCCAATTACTTTTTGTGGAACATTTGATGGCGATAGCTGTTAGTTTCCGAGTTATAGCGTATTGAAAAATTCATAAAAATTGTTAATTCGTATGGGAGCTACCTTTTTTTCTGCCCCCACCCAAAAATTTTTTTCCTTATAATGTAGGTCTTATTGCACAATTACTTTTCGTAGAACATTTTAAGTCGATGCCTGTTATAGTTTCCGGATATAGCGCATTAAATATTACACCAAATTTGTGCAATTGTAGGAATAATGCCACTTGCCCTGATCCTATCTGAAAAAACTTTTTTCATTATTTAGGTACCTACTTTAGGAGTATCCGTGCCAAGTTTTGTGGCAAGAGTGACTATATATACTGAGATATATAGGGATATATGCACGGATTTTGTCCTGAAAAAAATGAGTTATTTTGGGGTTTCGCTTATATCTTGGTCAATGGTAAACGGATTTTGCTGATTTTAAATAGCGATTGTCTCCAGGATATTTCTAATAGTTTGACACCACTAGCTGGTCTGTATCTTTTCATTTGACTCCGGAAACTTGATTTCAACAGACGGACAGACGGACATCGCTAAATCGGCTTCCCTATCTATAAGGATCCAGAATATATATACTTTATTGGGTCCCAAATGGATATTAAAGAAATTACAAACGGAATGACTAAACTTATATATACCCTTATCACTTATGTGAAGGGTATAACTAGAGGGGACACAGTTTGGAAGTTGCTTAGATTTAAAAAGACACCACGAACCCCGACTTTATTTGACGAAAACAAGTACACGTGTATTAAAAGAAGTTATGCAAAAGGTAAATTTTATTAGTAAATTATGTTAAACAAAATTCGTAAGTAAATACCATATTATCTTAAACTGACATTAAGTAAATTGTAGATTTTGTAACTGAAATTAAACAATTAAACAAAGATCAATAATGTTGCATCTGAATTGGGAATTTGTGGTTTCTTACGGAGATGTGATAGTTTGTTTAATGTCTTTTTAGTTACAAAATTTCGAAATAAAAAAAGGGAAGAAAACAAAAATTGGAAGCAGCCAAAAAGTTAAATAAATATTTTTTTATCAAATAAAAAGAAAAATGTAGCAAACAAACATTTTCTTAATGGTTACACTTGGTTAAATAGCAGAGTATGTTTTAACCTTATTAAAAATATCAACCTTATGTAAATATTGTCACCTTAATATAGAAAGACCCTAACTCGTATTTTTTTTAATCGACATTTTTTTTGTACATTTCAGTATCTAGGCTTATAAAAGAATACGAGTTTGGGATTAACTGCTTAATTGACTGATTAAAAAAATGGCTGCTTATCGTATATATGTATTTACTTAAGAAAAAAAAACAAAAAACAATAGTATCATTTGTACTCATATACTTACATAAGTATATATTTATTTAGATTTTTTTAACAGAAAACTATAAAAATAATAAAAGTGATATATTAAAGTCATAAACTGGTTATAATTAAAAACAATAACTGTTTGTCAATAGTAAACGAATTTGTAATTTTAGTTACATACATTGTATAGGTATAGTAATAACACAACTATTTGTTTCAATAAAAAATTTTATTACATGAGCTGTTAATATTTGAAAGTGGCAGTATATTCTTTATAGAAAGTGTCTGTACGTGACGCCAAGAATTAAGATATCTGAAATCTTTCAATCTTTCTGCCATCTACAAACTGTATTTATAATTTACTGCACTACATTTGTGGCTCATCCAAATATGACTGAAACACCACTTTCCACCAGTACTGACTACATGCGGAAGCTTCGCGAAAAGCGTAAGAAAGATGATCCCACCTTTAGCCCTAGCGAATCGAGAAGAATAGAAGAGGAAGTCTTCCAAAATCGATTAAAAAAGCTTTGCAAGTTAAGGAAAGGTATAAAAAAGCATGCAAAGGGCCAAATTAGAAATCAAAATATTGACGAACATTCTGTAAGTACCAAAACCTTCTTAAAAGTCCAAACAAACTTTATCGAAAGCTGTTCAAAAGGCTCTAAAAGCCCTTCCTCAATCGCAAAGCAAAAAAATAGCGATGGCAACCGAATTAGCGCTTAAATTGAATATTGCTCTAACCGAAAGTTCAAGCTTGGACATATCAAATGTCGACTCGTGTTACGAGGATGTGAAAGCCTTTTATTATCGTCCAGATATAGTATACACTTGCCCAAGTGCAAATGATTTGGTTGTGCTTTGGGGAAATGGAATTATAGAAAGGCGTTAGAAGCATTATTTAGCTATGTACCTACGGGAAGCTTTCTGCATTTTTACGGATGTAAATCCTAATATAGAAACAAAATTTTCAAAATTTTGTAGTCATAGACCTTAAGATGTGCTACTCATAAAAAACATTCCATCAGATCAGTGCAACATTATGACACATGAAAACAAACAAAACTACTGTAACGACTGGTTGTTGAAAATTTTATGTGATCCTTATTTAGATTGTAAGTTCTGGAAAAATGAATGTGACTTTTTTCTAATAACAAAAAACTATTACTGTCCATAGACTTAAGCATAAGTCTGCATATGGAAAGAAGGGGAAAAAATTCAGATAATAAATCATGTTTGACAACCCATTAAACAAGTTAAGTTGAACTAAAAGACAAACTGAATTCAGTTCATATTGTGATGAAACATGTTAATTTAAAAAGAATCCAAGTAGATGAATTTCAAAAAGACCAATTTAATGAAGGTGTTTTTATCCTTCAAATTGATTTTGCAATGCCTTTCGCTTGTGAATACCAGAATGAAGTTCAAAGCGCACTATGGTCGCGAACGAGTGTCGTGTTGTTTAAGCTGCAATTTGGTATACCTATATGTTTTTAGATTGCCACACTTTTAATTTTGTGACGATTTTGGTATGATTTAACTACTATTAGCTTTACACAGCAGACATGCCCACAGACAACTTTACCCATACATCGGCTTTTGCTGATGATACCGCCTTTCTCAGTATTCATAAAGACTCTAAAGAGGCCTCGAAACTACTGCAGCATCACGTATCCCAAGTAGAAAAATGGTCAAATTTATGGGGTTTTAAAATAGACAAACAAAAATGACCCCATATGTTACTTTTACTTTACGCAAGGAAACGGCCCCCCAATTTTTACTAACAACCATACGGGGCCTCAACGTATTAAATCAAAATATCTTGGCATTCACTTAGATCGCCGCCTCACATGGAAGCCCCACATAGATGCAAAGTTGTCACAATAACGGCCCAAATCCATTGGCTAATTGGTAGACTCCTTCTGTGTTACGTCTTGATTGTAAACCTGTGATCTACACCTCAATTTTGAAACCAATTTGGTGCTACGGGATACAGCTATGGGGCACTGCTTCCGCCTCCAACATAGAAAAGATTCAACGCAAAATCAAAACAAAATTCTAAGAATGTTAACTGGTGCTCCTTGGTATGTTAAAAACAGCAACATCCACAAGGATCTAGAAGTTCCACTAGTAAAATGCAAGACCCTTAATTATGTGGACAAGTAATTAAATAAGCTTGAAAATCATCCCAATCCGCTAGCTCAAAACATCTTGCAACATAGCGGACACACCCGTCTGAAGAAAGGTAATGTGGTATAACATACCAACAGCTGACACAAGCTATACTACAATAGCCGCACTTGTGTTTGATGCATGCAATATTCGCTTGCTTAGTACTTACCAATTGCTTTAATCCCAAATTTAAAATTTTTAAAAAATACCTTTAAGGAAAAAACTTGTGTTTTTACACCAGCAAAATAAGTCGATCACACACCAAAACGATTTTTTGAAAATGACTCCCAAAATTACTTGCAAATATTAATTAAAGTATTGCTTTATTAATTTTTTGAGAGCTGCAATATATTAAGCCTGGTTTTTGTTATTTTTATATTATTAGCTTAAGAAAAAACTTACTTTACCACATTACCAGTCTATACCATGTTACCCGCACTTACTCTACCTTATGTGCTCGGATGCGAATTTTAAAGACAAAGATCCAGTTTTTTATTATTTTAAATAAGCTGTTAGATTTAGTAAATACGAAAAATAAAGATTTACCTTCAGTGGAAATAGTTTGGAGCAACGGCTCGGCATCAGAATTCAAAAACAGCTATATGGTAAAATAAATATCAATGCTGAACGAAGAGTACGCAAAGCCCCTTTTTTGGAATATTTTTCTACAACTAATGGAAAAGGTGTAATAGATGGAATCGGCGAAAATATATGGAGATTGGTATGAGAGAAAATGATAAGCCAAAGCAAACATATTGTCATTCAGTTTGCTTATTTGGCTTCTTAATTAGTTTCAAAGACCCAGGTAATTTATGTGCCGTCCTCAAAAATCTGACAAAAAATTTAATCTGAATCACCATGCCATTAGAGGAATTTCAAACTTGTATTTCATCAAGGCCAATCAGAATATCGTGGACTGCAAAATTATAGCTCATCTGTAGACGAAACTGCAATTAACTTTTGATTTTTGAGTATTTTATAAAAATAATTTCAACTGTGTCCTTTACGTGACGCCATTTTTCCCTTACGTGACAAAATAAAAAAGTTAATTTTTTACCGAAGTTTGTTTAATTTTTGTGAAGACTACCACGCAGTTTAGTTATTAGAAAAAAAAATAGAATTCTGAATTACCAATTAGAAGTTGTATGTAAAATAAGTGCTAAAAAATAGTTGAATTTGTTTGTACGTGACGGTGAAATGCCCCATAAAAATTAAACAAAAATTGAACTAAGCTCAAGCTCAACAAAATTATAAAATATAAGTTATTTATATCAAAGATTTCAGTAATCGATCATAGTTCACGAAAAAGAAAATTCATTATTAAAAAAAATAAAAAAAAACACAAAATATTAAGCAACAATATCTGCTTATCTCCTTTTTTTGCTAATAACATATGTGTGTGAAGATAAATATGCCGAGTTAAATATGTTTTTGACGTAACGACTAAAAAGTTAAATACGTGATGGCGTAAGAAGAAAAATATATTTAACTTAAATATGTTTTTGACGTAACAAGAAAAACATATTTAACTAAAAAACGTATTTAACTAGCAGAGACAAAAACCAACATATTTAGCAGAGCGAATTTGTCAGTTAAGTTTTGGCTGCACATATGAAATTTTTGTGAGGGATGTGCCACTATATGAAAATAGTAGCTAAGGGTCAATACTACTTAGCTGTATTAATGGAATATCCAAATTGTATTTGTGAAAAATGTTATAAATGATTAAAAATTTATTTGGTTGCACATATGAGATTTCTGTAAGGGATGATGTCCATTGTGGGAAAACGAGGTAGAGGCCCCACTATATGAAAATAGTAGCTAAGGATCAATACTACTTAACTGTATTAACAGAATATCCAAATTGTATTTGTGAAAAATGTTATACATGATTGAATAGAATAGAATTTTGCGAAAAAAACCGCATGTTTTTAATATAAAAGTAAAACAGTTTTTGCAAAAGTACAAATATTTGCAACTGAGTTCTGTAAGTATTTAAGTTCAAAAAGTACAATATAACCACTCAAAAGTCTTCAATAAGTTGATTAAGCATTTGACAAGCTTTTCGTTGATATTTGACATTAGCTTAAGTTTGTTTAAGCACAATATAGTTAGGCCTTTACAAATTTGTTTTTACATGTTTCGTTGAAACAGATACATATAAATAATGATGGTTAACTATTTCAGAATTTCCAATTGTATTTTTTACCTTTTTAATTGTATAACAGAAATTTCTAATTCAATTTCAGAAATTTCAAATTCAATTTTAGAAATTTCTAATTCAATTTCAGAAATTTCTAATTCAATTTTAGAAATTTCTAATTGTATTTCAGAACTTTCTACATAATTCAATTTCAGAAGTTTCTAATTCAATTTCAGAAATTTCTTTTTCAATGTCAAAAAATTCTATTTCAATTTGAGAAATTTCTTTTTGTATTTCAGAATTTTCTATTTGTATTTCAGAATTTTTTAATTGTATTTCAGAATTTTCCATTTGTATTTCAGAAATTTCTATTTGTATTTCAGAATTTTCAATTTGTATTTTAAATGGAAAATTCTGAAATACAAATAGAAAATTCTGAAATACAAAAGAAATTTCTGAAATTGAAATAGAATTTTCTAAAATTGAAACAAAAATTTCTAAATTGAATTAGAAATTTCTGAAATTGAATTAGAAATTTCTGAAATACAATTAGAAATTTCTATAATTGAATTAGAAATTTCTGAAATTGAATTTGAAATGTCTATAATTGAATAAGAAATTTTTGTTATACAATTAGAAAGTTCTGAAATACAATTTGAAATGGTGTAGTTGCAACACCTTGTCATCTCCCTTTGCAAGCAAAACAATTTTCACAATAAAATGTAACAACAATATTGTGCCAACACAAAAAGAAATGTTAAAATACATAATTCTATAATACAATATGGAGTGACAAAAAGAAAAAAATAAAAAATAAACTTTTAAACGCCCACTAACAGAAATCGCAATAATCGTCTGCCAATTAATTGTTTTATAGTTAATGAAATAATTAAACATATGTTTGTACTTATGTAGGTACATACTTATGTATGTATGTACATACAACGATAAATGATGATTAATTTTTTAATTTATCAACATTAATACATAAAAATTATATTTTCCAAAAGTATAAAAAATTAAACACAATTCTACGAACCTAAAATAAATATCCTCCAGATCAAGATTTTGGTACTTTTTGAAGTTCTTTAGTTGTTTTTCTTTGCGTTTCAAAAGAGCATTAGAAATAATTAAAATAAATTGTTAAATCATTGAGCACAACGGAAACAAAGAAATGTCTAGTACCTTATTTGTATTTGACACTCACTACAACGCATTCTACCAAACACAATTTAAAGCAATTACATGTTTTTAAACGACAAATCCAACGGTCATTGACCTTAAAAATATTCATCTGCTGCTTTTAAAATGTTTTTGTTTCAGATTAAGATGTTCGATCCTTTTTTTTATTGTTAAATGTCCATTTTTTCGATTTAGTGTAAAGACTTATATGTCATTCTAAAATTTAAACTGTGTTGAGATTTACGATAATGCCGTAAAACTAAAACCGTTATTCCTAAGGAGGAAGACGCAAGAAACAGCAGTTCCCAAAGAATAATACAAATTTTTCAATACAATATATCGTCGAGTGTTTACTGGTTTGCTGCAACGCACATTTAAGAAAAATTTAATTAGAAACTTATTACACATATAGGATTAATGTGCCTTTTTTCACATCCGAAATTAATTCAGTATTTTGAAAATATTGAAAGATATTAAGCTCCAGCTTTGCTCTATATCAACATTTTCAAAGCTTCTAAACATTGTTTTGCTTAATTTTTTTGCGACATTAAACACATTTCAAGGGTCTAAGTAAGTATGTATAATTTTTACTTTTGGCACGCTGCAGGTTACATCCGAAAAACGGTATTTAAAAACGAAAATAAAATACAAAAAGGGAAATACTTAAGAGTAATACACACAAAACAAGTGCACAACTTTGCTGCACTTCAAAAAAAGAAAAACTTATTTGCAATTAAAAATGTTATATGCGGCACAAACATTTTTTTACCTTCTTTAGACAAATCCTTATAACTAAAGGGCTGCTTAAAATTAACGCTCGTAATTATAATAATTAAATTAGGCTTATTAAGGGCTTATTTGGCAATTATACCATAGAAATCTGTCAAATAAGTGCTCAAAAGCCCCGCCAAAAACAGAGCACGGAAATTAAAGGCAGGTTTGATAAAACAAATACTTCTGTACGACAAAACGTATATTTCGGTAGATTTTGCGCAAATTTCGTGTCAGAATCTGTATGATGCTAATGCTTGAGGGAATATTGAAAAAAGTTCAGGATCCAAAAACACACAGAGTTTCTCAAACAATCATTGGTATTGCAAGCAATATGCTGCTGCGTGAAAAGAAGCCAAATATTTACTACAACGGGCTCTATAAATGCCAAAATTTAGATAAAGAAATGTTTACAAAAAATGTTCCATTCAACGGCAGAAGGACGTGTTCCACTTTCTTTTTGACTTAGCATCCTGTCTTTATTGAAAGAAAGCTCTTATGTGGTACAGGAACAATAATGTAGTATTTGTACCAAGAACTGCCCGAAACTAAGGCCAGTAGAGAAATATTGGGGCCTTGTTAAAGAAGAATTGAAGATCACAAAAAAGCACCTACAAGTCTGGTAAATTTCAAACAAATATATACTACAAATATATACTATACTACAAATATATACTAACAAAGTGACAAAATTTAACATAAAATCATATATAAAAGATTTCCGAAAAATTTTCATAAATTTATTACTAGTGATTGGAATCAAAAAATAAATTTTTTGTAAGCTTTATAATAATATCGTCCCAGGACGATGAATACTCGGCTTCCAAAAACAGCACATAAATATTAAAAAAAACTCCAAACTTAAGATTTTTTCGATCTTACTCTTTAATTTCATCTAATAAAATTAAGTATGTTTTACACTTTCTTGGCAAATGGCGTCGTTCTCGTCTTACCAATCCCTAATAACTGCTGAGGTTCTAGGTAGTTTGCCCTGTAGCGCACTAATATTAAAATTTTTACAAAGTTTGAGGGGACGACAGGACAGGATCTTTAAAAAAATATCAATGGGATATCATAAAAATTGTTATGACTATCAATTGTTATGATAATCAGCCTTAGTTGCTGATTTTTTGCACTTCTTCAAAAGTTTTTCATAAACAGGTTTAAAAAAGAACAAATCAAAAAATTATTAAAGGTTTATGGGTGTAAGGAGTTCTTCAGTTGAATATTTGAAGGAAGTTTGTTTAAAAGTTAAAAATTGCGTTAAATTGCAACTAAGTGCATATAAATCGTTGTTTTAATGCTGAAAAAAGGGGTCAACTGTTAAAAGATGGCATACTCTATCAAATCATAGTGGATAGGTAGACACTTAAACAATACTACCAAATTAGTCAAATATATGTTAGTATGTAATTTGAATATCAAGTATTGATTAGCCCAACTTATAGACGACTTTGCCTCCAAGATTTGTTAAAAACCAAATTACTGCATATGGAAAGACCCCAATCCATAACAGACCCTACAGCGTTCATCAAATCCAAGAATATGTTTGGTGAGATTTGCATGCTGGTGGTATCACTGGATCTTATTTCTCCAAATATTTAACCGAAATAGAAGTCGTTGCACCATGATCAACGACTTTTTTTTTAACACAGATCTTTCAAAGCAAGTCGAGTTGTGGTTTTAATAGGATGGTACTGAGTGTTTTACGGCGGTTGTAACCTTATTGCAATAAAATTTTGATGATTTGATGTTTGATTTCTTTAATAAACTATTTAAGCACTGCCACGAGAAGTACCAATTAACCAGCAACAATCGACACTTTTGTTTCCACATTATTTTGTGTTATTCTTGACATACGACCACGATATGGTCGATAAATGGACCAAGTAAGGCGAATTCATTGACCAGGTGGAGTTAACAACACAGCTGACCTACTTTTTCTTGCATAAACCGAGGCTGGGTTGTCAAAATTATTTATATTTTTGACACATCAGCCAACGAAAATCACAACAAAAACGAAAATTTTCTTCGCCGCTAATTAGTTATTGTAAAAACATCACCAACTAGTAATCAATTCGCCTTGGGACCAAAATTGGAAGCCGAAAATGCGATTCGGCGACAACAGCCGCTACTGCTGATATTTCAAATGAAATACATTTTGATTAAAATTCACTTTTTCTATATTAAGAATGTTCGCTTAAATACGCAGGTATTTAATTTAAAATTAATCAATAATTTTCTAAAACTCACAATCTTGTCTTGAGTTTTTTTGCTTAAACAAAAAATAAATCTATACCTATGTACATGCTTATGTATGTATGTATGTACCTATGTTTATAATAAAAAAGTATTTTTATCAAACTTTTCTCGTTTATCAATCGATTCTGGACTTTTTGAGGTCTGGTGAAATTTGCCAACAACGCCCAAATTTTTTGCACACATTGTGATCAAATACAAATTTACTCTTATGCGAAAAAATAAAATAAATTATAAAAAAAAAAATAATATAATAAAAAGAAAGGAAAGAAAGAAAACCAGCAACGAGTACGTGAACCAAAACTTGTGCTTCTGGCTGATTACGCATTGAATTCGGCAAAAGCACCAAACTAAATAAATATCAAAAGTAAAAAAAAGCAAAAACAAAAAATAAAAATACAATAAATAAAAATAAAATACAACAAAAGCAAAAACACAATAATCCAAAAACAAAATATAATGACTCGTTACGAATCGTATTCACAAAAGCACAAAAACAATTCAAATGCCAGAAAATAACTTGGCGACAAAAACAAAAGCAAAATCATACAAAGAAAAGCAGCAACAAGTACAACAGCGACAACAAACAAACAAACATTTTATGCGCGTGTATCACATTTTGTGTGTGATCCAAATAAAATTGATTAGACAAACGGCAACAGCAGCAACAGCAATAGTGTGAAAACTTTTTTGATGTTTTAAGTGTTTCTTTTACTGTTTTGGGGAAGTTTTGGCCTAAATTCTATGTGTAGTTGGCAGCGATCAAAAAAAATGTAAGAAAGTGTAGTGCTAGTGGTGCTTTATGCACTTGTTTGCTAGGAGATTGATTTTCTAAGGTGTTCGAGCTTTAGTGTTAGGGAGATGGAAATTTAAAATAAAAAGGTTTTAACATATCGCCTAATGGCTGAAAAGTGAACTATTTTTTTATTAAAATTAAGTTGGTTTTGTATGCATATCGCACACTAAATCGAAAAAAATGCATTAGAATAATTTTTTCTCACAAGCCAAAGACCGAATCCTTAAAAAGGTCCTACAATAAAGTTATTTTAAATGCAAATTTTGGTTAACTACAGATGCCTATGCAGAAGGGTAATTTTTAATAAGGGTTTGTTGGGAACATATAAGAAAAAAAATAAAGTTCAAAATTCTATATGAAAATTTATTTTCAAAACTATTATAAAACTATTAATCGTTTATGAATAAGGCCATAAATGTTTTTGTGAAAAATTATTAATTATTAACTTTGTCACTATTGCAGCCGGTGAGCGATTTGTAGCCTTAAAAGGTGTCGATAAGAAAGCAATAATAAGTACAAAAAAAATAATTTTTAGTTTTTTTTTTTATTTTTGTTTAAACTTAGGCGCCATTTAACATACGTACGAATGTATAATAAAAATATTATATTTGCTGTTTTCGTATAGGAAAATAACTAAAACTTTTTTAGCTTTATTGGATTAAATTGAAACTGAATACACATGTGTATAGCATATAAGTTAAACAAATCTACAGTGGGCGAAAAAGGTAAAAGATATCTTTCTACTTTAAACAAATGTCTGGGAGCAAATTATGTCATTTGACTCGAATCGAAATTCCACTCGATCGATCGAGTTGTCAATGCTTTTAATATATTAATTCTAATAAGAATTTTTTAATTTCGAATCGAATGCCGTTATTTGCCCCTACTTGGAAAACAAAAAAAACAGCTGTTCGAAACAAACTTATGGGCAACACTGTATTTGATTATAGGTGGCTTACCATTATGCCATAACTATAACCTTAGAAACCAATTGAGTTTTGGTTTTTATGGCAACGGTTATGGCGTTACTTGAATGCGTTCCATATCAAAATTATTCATACACAACTAAAATCAGGAATCGAAAATATTATTTTTTCCAATTTTCAAAGAAAAAAGTGGGCACAGAGAGTAAGTAAATGGCATGCTTCACCTTTTTTTAATTTTTTTTTTTTTGGAATAGAAAACAAAATATATTACTAGGTTGACTCGGTAGATCAGTGGTAAGTGGGCGAGTTTATCAGTCTAAGGGTTGTGGGTTCGATTTCCACCTTTTATTTCCTTTTATCTGCTCCCTTTATATCTTTCTCCTGAGGTAGCACAAAGAGACCGGATTAAGCGGACCCAAGTAAGCCGTACCCTTATAAGTATTATTTTTACGGTCCCTGGCTGAGCCACTTTTTTAACTATATCTCCTTAAAAATTATGTTTTTTTAATTTAACAATATGTATAAAATCCGAGTTCTTTAAGGTTGTAAGTGCCCTTATCTTTAAAACGTCCTTAAAATAATTTTCCGCGTTTAGATTGTTTGGCCTACGTTGCGTATAATTGTTATGTGAGGAGTTTGCCAAAAAATGTGGCATTAAAATATTAACCAAAAATATTTTTCTTTGTTTGTGCTTGTTGTTTTTCGGTAATTTTTTAAAAGTGCCGTAAAATAACTTAGGACCACTGATGGAGATTGATGATCATTTATTACGTCGTTGTGACAACAGCATGCAAACTCCCCCGTCGGACTTTAAAAAATCGTATCAGTTGAAACCATCGCCGAAATTCTTAAACATTTTCCCGATTCATAGATGGCTTTTCAGCTTTTCAATTATTTGCATTGTTGAATAGGATTTGGAACTTCAAGCTTTGAATACAAAAAGGGGGGAAATATACTGAAGCTATATTTAAACCACCTGAGTTCTCACTTGAGTTGAGTGAAAAAAAATTAGTTTAAATTTTTATGACTTTCAAAAAACAATGTGACTTTTTTATTTTTAGTATTACATTACGTCAAAGGAATTAGCTTTAGTCGGCTAAATATAAAAGTTGTTAAACTGGTACGTTCTATTTTCAACTGAGAGTTCATTTTCCTTCTGTATGACAGGAAAAAGTCAGAACGTTTTATTATTCAAATAAGGTATTGAAACTTTCTTAAATCCTTATATAAAATTATGTGAAAAATAAAGCAAAAAAATGTCAAATAATGAATTGAACATTTACCAAACTAAACGTTTTGAAGCCTTGGAATAGGCTACTTTTAATTGGTAGCACAATTCTTCATCCAAATTTGGAACCTGTAAAGCGTGCACTTATCTAAGCAAGGATAAATTCGTCTTTGGCTCGGCAAAGTTAAAAACTAGCTTTGGCGTAGTGCAACTCAAAGAAGTTTCCAACTGTTTTCCTTAACGTGCATCCTATCAAACAAAATATTGATTTAATTCGATTTTTATATTTTAGTTGTTTATTATTTTAACCCCTAAAATATTCAACTTTTTTGATTTGACATCTTTATCTACAGTTTATCAAATTTTTAGTTGTTTTCTTTTTTGTCCTCAGTAATACGTTTTAATACTTTTTTTATGTTTTATTTTGTAATCGCATCACAAAAATATTAAATTAAAATTATAGTTAAATCATATTTAATGCAATTTTCGTTTCAAAAAAAAATGTCGTTGTTATGTTGGCATAATAATAATAATAAACATTTTAATTTACACTGACACTTTTAAATGTGGAGTAGAGTAGTGGGCGTCAATTTTTTATTTGAAATTTTAAAAGTCTGAATAATTCTATGGAATACAGAATTTCAATTGTTTTGCAATGTTTTAACATTTGCATGATTGTATATATGTATGTTCGTATATAAGTATGAGCATACAAGGTTTATTGTACTCACTCGTATCATGGTACAAATGTCGAGCATACGGACAGACGGTCATGGAGAGGAGCTTCAGTAGCAGAAACACAAAAAGTAGGCAGCAATTGAATACATTGAGCGTATGGAAATTACCAAATGTAAAACCACGAAATTTTGTTTAATAAATTTTAGATCACTGGAATGTGCTGAGTTTAATATGATAAATTTCATGTTTTTTTTTTTTATTTTTCTTTAATAGGCATTCTGTTTGCTTCTTCTGTTGTCGTCTACATTCCTCAGGTAACATCACTTTAAATCATCATCTTTCTCACATCATCCTCATTCATAAAACTTTAAAATTATTTATTAAGTTTAAGGTGGCTCGTGTTCTTCTTAATGAATTTTCAGGTGTTTTAAATTTCACTATGAATTGTTGTGATTATCGTTTCTGGTGGAATAATGAACTTGAGATTTTAACAAGAAAAACACTTGTAGTTCTTAACATATGAAAGACTCGTATTACATGGTTTTGGTATAAAATTTACTTCATCTGTATGTAAGCACACATGTTTGCGTTAAATTTTTATATTTGCAGGAATATACAAGGTGGGCAAAAAGAAATCACCCTATTGAAAGATGCTCTTAGTTTTGCAAATGGCGGCCATTGTCAAACCTGTTTTGACATTTGTAAACTAGACAGATGTGGAATACAAGTGAACAAGCAATACACTCCCTAAGAACGCGGAATAATCGTGTCTATTTTTAGCGTAACAACTCGTCTGTGGTGTTAGCGCAGCGCGAATTCCGTCGCCGACTGCGCAAACACTGCGCCGTTTGGCCACCAACCCTGAATAGTATGGGATTACACAAGACGCTGCTAAGAGTGGCCGGCCCCGGAGCGCTCGTTCTGCCGAGAATATTATTGCAGTTGGCGGGGATCTCGGTCGAGCCGTCGCCAGAAACATCGACCAGACGCCGTGCCTCGCAATTATCCGGTCGTCCCTAAGGGAAATTTTGGTTAAAGACCTGCGCATGTTCCCATACAAAGTTAAGTCCGTGTATCAGTTGCTACCTGTCGACCGCTAAACGCATCGCAAACAACATGGGATAACTTGTTTTGGCCCACCTTGTACATACACACGTACATGTGTAAGTATGTATGTAGTTACTCCTAATTCAACACGCTGGCATACTTTGTTCAGGAATTTTATTTTTACAATTTTTGAAATATTTTACTGATAACTACACTTAAAACTCGTATTACCGGGGGTATAATTTTTCAATTAAAACGCAAACAACATCTTAAATATTTGATTTCTTTTTTAAGTTGTTTTTGGATAAGAAATACTTATTTCTTAGGAAATGACAAAATGCTTTTGGAAAAAAGTCAACTTTCCTCTTAAAGCCGTTATTTAAATCTTTGGTTTAATGTTATTTCCCCTTCTGTATTGTGCAATTGTTTCAACTTTATGCAATATCAAAGAAATTAACCACAAAACCGCAACAAATATGTTGGAATTTATTAAGGAAATTTTAACAGCAAACAGAAAATACGAAATTTTCAACTCAATTACATACTTTGTTTACTTTTTATAGTTAATTTGATACAATGTTTTTATTTAGACATTTTTGTACCCTACACCACAAAGATAGGAAGGGTTCAATGCGTTTGGGCAGATGTTTGTAACGGCCGAAGGACACCCTTAATGAATTTGATTAAGTAATATTTGCTCGTCCGTCTGGATGACTATGTACTATAAGTGTTTATTTAACAGAAATCTTTTCGCCAAATTTTGTAAATGTAAATTACACTGTGCAACAAATGAAACCTTTGGAAATATGTACTACAAAAAAGTAGACAGTCTAAAGGGTCTCAAAAATTTCGAAAAATGAGTGAGTGGACCCTCCGAAAAATTGTGGTTACCTGCCATAGTACGTTTTTAATCAAAATTACCCTAGTTTGCAGTGACTTCCACTTAGAGGCCTGTAGACCCACTGTAAATTCCTTTGGAAAATTAAGAGGAAGAACCGTAAAGGAAAGGCAAGAAACTGTGGATAGAAAGAAAAAAAAGATGGTGTAAAGCTAACAACCAGATGTCTCAACAAGTCTATTGTAGAAGCGCTCTGCCAGCCACCTTTGTTGAAAGACAAGGTGTTTCAGTCTCTATTTCCTCATAATTCTCGCACAACCAGCAGAACTATAAAGTAATTCTATCCTATTTACTTGGCATATATTTTAGTGTCCTTTGAACATTCAATTATAAACATTAGATCCCTTCTTCTGTAATTACATTTTCCACTTGCTTCAGGTCACAACTCAATGCCCTGTGCTGATCCACTCACTGCCAACTCATCATCAAATTTAGTACCAGCAAATGTGAGAATGTCCCGGCAACCAACAAAGCCTAACATTGCTTGTCGCCATGATCCCCCTAAGGTTTTCTGTAGAGCTTCGAACGCGACCTGACTATTGGCATAGATTGTCACGTCCCTTTCCCCTCTCGCATTGCCCTATATGAACTCCGCTACCGTAGTTACCGCCAAAATCTCCACGGAAAACGTTAAACTCAACCGGATGTCTCTATGACCTCGAAGTTTCGTATCCAATACATAAACACCAGCCTGGGTGCCTTTAATCATCCATCAGTGAAAACAGCACACCTCTCAAACAGTTTTTCGGGTTCTTTTTAGTTCTGCCTTACCGGAATAACTTTCAAAGTCAAGACTCACGACTCTTTAATCAGTGAAAACCGACTGCCCATGAAGTCAAAATGCAAAATTGGGGTGCATATATTAAGGTCCAATAATACATACATATATACTGTTGTACTAATTAATGCAACATCCTGGTTTAGAAATTGTCTAGCTACAACACCACACTTTTATCTTTAAAGACTTTATTCGAAACAATAATTCGCTGATAAAGATTTAGTGTGGCATTGGATGTATCCCATACTCGACGGATTAAAGCTTATGTTTCTTTGGTGCTACAACTCAAGCAAAAAGTAAATTAAAATGATTCTGAAATTTCGAAATGATTCTGAGAATTGAAACGAAGCTTCCGATTTTTTGTAATCGGCTTTTTGTTGACGATTTTATACTGAAATCGATTATTGAGCAAAAAAAAATCGATTTTACCTAAAAAATTTTGAAATGCTATAAATTTTAAGAATTATTCTACAACAACACAACTTATTTCAAACTATCAGCATCGAAAACTCATGTGTTAACATAAGCGTTAGTGTATTATTTTAAAATTTGTAATATTTGACGCCGAAAGTTAATTAAAACTGCAGTCAGATTTGAAAAAATTGTTAAACAATTAAAGAAGAAAAAATAGTTCAGTACCCAGTTCACTTAAAATAATTTATCGTCTTTGAAAATAAAATATGAATATCTGTTGTTTGTGCGTATTTAAATTTTCACTTATTTAATTTTATACATTGAAATTAAGTATATAATTATGTATGAAGTTAAAGTATCAAAATTTTTTTATGACCTGCGTTTTTTGTTATCATTAAATAGGTACATACATCTCTTCCAATTATACCTTTCCTTGGGAAAATTTCAATTTCCTTACTTAAAAATCATTTTTGAGGGTACCTTATTTTATTAAAGTCGGCTTTGAATTATAATCGATTATGAGCTTCGATTAATCGACTTTAAAAATCAAGATTAAAATAGTTGATCGTAAAATCGAAAATCGATTTTCGGCTTTGCTTACCATTCCCTACTACAGGCATATGGCCAGAGCTAAGCTAAGCAGAAACTAGATAGCTGATGAACCTGGAAAGATAAAGTCTGATTACTTCGTTTGGGGCCATTACTAAACAAGAACTAGCCAATGGGATCGCATATTACTGTTGGATATGCGAGTGGGAGGAGGAATTAGAAACAAACACGTTTCATGTTGTCTGTCACTGCTCGAGCTAACAAAATCATAGAGTAGAATGGTTTGTTAAAATATTTCAAAAAGGAGCTCGGCAGTGTTTTAGAGTACGAACTAAAAAACATCATCGAGTTCATCCTGGAAATCAGGTGGCTAGGGGATAGGTACTTAAGTTGCTTTTTCTTTCTCGATTTTTGAATATCTTTTTTATTCTTGTTAGTCCTAACAACTTGTTTTTTACTTTGCTTTATTTTTAAATTTTTTTTTTTTGAAGAGACGCACAATAGAGGCTTTAGAGTGCAGGTGTATAAGAAGCTGAGCTTATCTTTATGACCTGTCGTAACCTTAACCAGAAAAAAAATTCGGGATATGTCAACTGTTACGCCTAAAATAATCCGCTGTAATGGAAAATTATCAGACAAATTTTAATTTTTAATAAAAACAATTGATGCAAAATGACATTATGTATGCACACCGGCTTATAAAAAAAACTTTTTATAATCTATTTTGTTAGGTTTCCCAATCGGAAATGCAACAATGTAGTTTTATAAGCGATTAAAATTTTTAAATGACAGCAATTACCCATATTGAGTTTATCGTTGCGGATGCTGTAGTCGTTTTTTAGTATTGTGTATTAATATACGCCAATTTCAAATCAGTGTTACCTTTAATAATTTACTTGTTGTATTGGACAAATCTGATGCAACACGCCAAATACCATAAGGTTAAATGTGAAGTTTGTACCTAATTAAAATCTGTAATTAAGATACCCCACTCCTGATAATGTATGAATCTGTAAATATCTATTAAAAATATTGTCCTCCTCTTAAAAAAGTTTGTATTAGTTAATGTTGACATTTATGAAATATTAAAAATGCAATAAAAACTATTAACAATAATTAAATAACAATAAAAAATAATAAAGTAGACATCAGCTGGTGGTCAATATTTTATTTTTAATAGTGTTTGCCAATACATGCATACAAGCATGCATATATATGTTAGTAGTTATTGTCATAAATACATCCCAGCAAATTATAAAACATTTAAGAGATTTTAAAAAAATATATTAAAAAACAAAATCGCTATATTTTTATTTAGGTATTCTTGTTTGCCCAGTCATCTGATCCAGCCAAGGTTTTTTCAAGCCGTATATATTAAAATAATATTACTATTTGGCGGGTTTGAAACCAAAAGCTTGTTTAATTTTTGAAATAAAAAAACTTTACAAAATTACCCTGTACAAACTTTTCTTTTAAAAAAAAATCATAATAGAACTTCCTTGTAGCAGGTTAAAGGTCAAAAGCTTTAACATTTTTTAAGCGAACTATTTTTTTCAAAACATAGGTATTGGTGTATAATTTACTTTATAGTTAATTGTACGTCTTGACGAGACAATTTCATGCCTAGACAAGTTTCAAAATCCAAATTCAATTTTTTTTTTTAATTTGGATATAACAACCCTACGTATAAGCAGAAGGCAAGCAATACACTGCAACGTTTTTGTTGCTTTTACTTTTCATGATTGTGCCATGTTTTGCTTTTTTTGAAATGATGTGAATTGACAACAACCCACTCGGATTTGACTTAGTTCCAAAAACTTGATTTTAATTGTTAAGCGACATATTCACTTTTGCCTCATTTTATTTGACATTTATTTTCGGAATTATTGTCAAATAAGTCGTTAATAATCCTTATAAATATGAGCAATAAACCTATGGGATCGGAAATAGTTAGAACAGGCGGATGCGGAAATGGTAAAAAATGGGGTGCAGCCCACTTGTGTCCGTTTCTTTGATCCCTTTGTGATCGCAAACGAATATTGCACAAATTGCAAACGGAAAGAAATAAAATATATTTTTCTAAGCAGGTGAAGATATTAAAAAAACAATTAAGACACGTTAATTACCTTGCCAGAAAGCTTGCTAAAGTTTCGAACAATACCGTAAAATGTATCTAATAAGATCATAAAATTTTGCTGGGATAAGTGAATGCAGTACATTAATAGACTAGGCATTATAGCAAACTATTTGTGAACTGTAAATATTGCATTAACAGAGCATGCACACACACACGCACAAAATAATGACACTGAAAAATATCTTTTAAGAAAACAAATAAACTAGACAAACAAAATCTTACAAAAATTGCAGAAACAAGTAGAGCAACAACAATAAAAAGTCGTAAACATAATGAATATTGTTATTTGTTTCTACGAAGCATGTTGGCTATATTTACAAGATATTGAACAAACGTATGTTCAAGTTGAAGGTTTTTTATTTTGGCGTTTTTTTTAATGACAATGATGATTTTTGAACATTTCAGCAAAACAAGTTCAATGGCTTTTATTTAAAGTGCTTCGTTTGAATTGTATGTAGTATTTCAAATGTATAAATTTTGTGCATAAATACATACATACATATGTATGTATGTAGGTATGTATGTGTGTTTGTATGCGTTTTGTGTTTTTATTAGTTATATGATGGTGGTAGAGCAGGTGCTATAAGACTTGAATTTTAGAAAGAATTTTTTCCAATTTGTCGTTTAGTCAAATATCAAAAACCTTAGCCATGTTAAAAAATTGAGACATATTGTCAGCAAAAATTAAACGAAATAAACCAATATACCTACCAAAGAACATGTATGATATATGTATGTATGTATATGTACATACATACATGTATAAGATAAGGAGGGCCAAGTTAAAAATATCAAAAAAATAAATAAAAAGTTTTTGTGTTGAAAAATTTCAATAAAGTGTTAATTAATCCACAAAAATGTAAATAAATATAAATTCTAGAATTACAACACGTTTTCAAATAGCAAACAGGCATAAATACAAAAGTTCTTTAAGAACAAGTCAGTAAAAATTATTTCTATAATGCGCATTTATAATAAATAACCTTGATATTAAAAATTAAAACAAAAATATTACATAAAACATGCAACAATTATTTTTATTTGAAACATTATAATGTACATTTGTAAGGAAGTTCGTATCCTTTTTGTTAACAACTGTACCTTTTGCTAAACCATTGTTTAGTTTGATTCAAACAAATTTTGTTTTAAATAGCTTTCTCAAGGCATACATCAATCGTTTTAAGACAAGAACAATGCAACAATATTTTTTTTTGTATAGGGTTGCCACCTCCGTAAGAGCAATTGTCCGGAGTTTAACTTATGTGCTAATTTTCAAAGCCAATTGAGTGATTGTCTCAGACGATTTATGTGTAAATATTTTGTTATTGTAAACAAAATACCCATAAATCGTCCAGGACAATAATTCAATTGGCTTCGAAAAACAGCACATTAATTTATTTCTTTTACATCAAATTTTTTCATATATTGACATTGCTGTTGTTTATATAAGAGGCTTAGAGCACAAGGGCTTTAAGTGACTTATTTTTAATAATGAGATAAAAACGGGTTAAACTTTAATTGCAATGAAAAATATTAGATAATATCTGAAATATTATTTATTGAATAATAACATTCTAAGATATATTTTAATAGAAACAGATAAAAAAAAATACAATATTTTGCATACACATATGTAGAAATATCTAAAAATTGCACCTAAAGTAAGAAAGGTCGCACTTATACCACTTGGATATCGATTTTTTTTCTGAAGTTCTTCAATTCTATTGTGAGATAGTGCCTTAAGCCATTTATAATAAATTGGTAATACATATATATGTATATTTCATCTCTTTCTAACTTTTTTTTTGGAAGAAATGCACAAGGTCTCCGAGCGTTGATGTATGAGAAGGTTTGCCTCTTTTTATCACCACCCCTTTACAACCTAACCTAACCTAACCTAATCTAACCTAACCTAACCTAACCTAACCTAAACTTACCTAACCTAACCTTACCTAACTTAACAACAAATATCTTGTTGTTTTTCAAATTTCTCGAGTTTCACTATGTTTTTTAGAGAAAGTTATGGGAATAACTATACGGCTCCGCCAACTTTTTCAGATTCCAAGTTTACTTTGTTGGAATTTTTTACGTCATTTATAAGGCCATCTTTGTATAAAAGGTTTCAAGGGCCATCCTTCATCCCTTTGAAAGTGTAAACACTGCATTTTTTTGATGTGATGTTTACTACTTTTGAAACATTTAAGGAGGGTTTTCTTATTTTGCATTGTCACTGTAAATTAGTTATTGAAATTTGCCACAAGCTTCACCCAACCCTCGGATACATAATTTTGCACACTTTTTTGAAAATGTCTATATTTCCAAAATGTTTGTCACACGTCATAAATAAGGTTCCAAAAAGTAAAAACGCCTGTTTTATTTATTGAATGACAGTTTTTTGCAAAACACAACTAAAGCTAAACAATGAAAACTTTAGTTTAGAACTTCTATTAGTTTCAAACACTCGGTCCACGTGAAAAAAACTTAATGTACATATATGGTAATGAATTAAATAAAAATAATATAATACAAAAATAATTAGTCGCCATAACTCGGTACCGGTTAAAAATCCCACACTATCCTCCTGTGCACTGAACTTTTACAAACTTCATTTACTAATTCCACATGTTAACTCAATTTTATAAAAAAGTGCCACTTGAACCGCTTGTGCAACCTGGCAACCCTTGTTATTATATTCACACAAACATATCATAGCGGACGTACATATGTACGTAAGGATTTTCGTTCTCTTGAAAACGTTAACGAACATTTATATGAACTGTTTGACAGTAGACCGTTTTTACTTCTTTTCTCAACAATTGCTATGGCTCTTATGCAAACTTCAAAAAGGATATTTTGAAAGGACCTCAAATAAAACACACACACACACACCTTATACAACTGAAGAACGTACCGCCGAACAAAGAAACCCTCCTGCGGAGTTTTGAGCATAAAATTGCAAAAACAATTTCATCTTCCTTTTTCTTCTCTTATTTTACATTCTTTTTAAATATAAAGCAAATAATATAAAAAGAAATAATAAAAAAAGGAAGTCTGTGTTATGAATTTTAAGTATAGAACCAGCGATCAGAAAAAATATGTATTTTAAAAATAACAATAAAGTCTTCAAAGACAGGTAAAAAAAAAATTACCATTTATTTGAATGTTATTATACCTACTAAGAGCGAAATATTTAAAGAACATGTTTATAATTTTTTTCTATTAAGAAATTCTTGATATAGTATCTAAAAGGTATTTGACACTTTTATTAAAAAAACAATTCAGCACAAGGGAAAAAGAGCATAACTCCTAGCTTAACATGGATAAATTTAAAAACCAAATATTTAATTTGTTAATGCAATTGCAATTATTATTTTGATTTTTTTTATTCGGCTTACGTTCATTATTAAAATTGTGATAGCTACAGTCTCATCGTCAGTACTCTTTCCATTAATATAAAATACATTTTAATTACTTTTAAAATTATTATTTGTTTATAAAAATATTCTAAAAATATTAAACTTATACCTATTACAGGTTGCCACTTTTCAAATACCTAGGGTCGTACATGTTACATATATGTATGTATGTACATCCCTACCTACAAACTGTAAAATATATTCCGATAAAGTCAACAAGTTATTTCCTAAAAAAATTGCAAAGTACAAAATCCCAGCCGCTTCTTTATCGCATTCTTTTATTTAAACAAAGTGATGTCATATTTTAACTGGAATTTTAAATTTACTCGTTTTTATTCGTATTTTTTATTAGAAATTTTGCAAACTTGTAAAAATTCAAATATATGTACATATATGTATGTTTGTATGTTTTTATTTTGCTTATCACATTTTTATGGGGACTTGCTAGAATTCTCACAAGTACAAGAAATATAAGTACGTAGGTATGTGCATGCATGCATACATATACATACAATAACAAACAACTAACTCTTCTCCTTAACAGTCAAATAATAATAACAACAATTTGAATTAATTGACAACTACAAATTACAAATACAACAGCTGAAATGCTCCACTAAAAATTATAAAAAAAATACATAATAAAGAGTAATAACGGCTGTCTTGACAAGGGCAGTTTAACTGTTATAATGGGGAGTCAAAGATAGATAAACATTTGTTTTTTTTTGCAAAGTAACAAAAAATAAATAAAAAGAAACTTAAAAAATTAACATTTAATGTAATAGAGATCCAACAACCCCTTGTATTTTTGCTAAAAAATAATAATTTCTGAAAAACATTGTCCAAACATATGAACATAAATATGTATGGGCAATTCCATTGTAACAGATGTAAGCATTTTACTCAAATTGTTCAATTACATTGCAAACATTTCAAAGGTGTAGTTTCTAAAAAGCATATATGTAAATAGTTACCAAGGATTTAATGTTTTAAAAGCCAGAGACTGTAAATAACAAATTTTTCGAATTTCTAATGAAAAAGGCATGTACATACAAGGAAACATCGGAAAGTTAAGCAAGTGAAGTGCACTATCTTAAATACCATCAAGATATAGAATTTTTGAGAATCAAGTATTTTTTTAATTCTTGATTTTTAATTTTTTCTCAAAAAATATATTTTTTTATTTTTATTTATTTGTGAAGAAATTAAATTAAAAAATATTTATTATTATTTAACAAGAAAATAAAAATCAAAAACTAACAAGTGTGATAGAGAACGAAGCCATTTAATTTAATCCATATTATGGATTGAAGTATTTTAATTCATGTTTAAACTTTATTTCTAAAAAAAAAAAAAACATTTTCTCTTAAAGAAAAAAAGTGACGGAAGTGACATTTTAATCAAAAACAAAAATCAGATGTTATAATTTTAAAATTTTTCCCCAAATAATAAAAAAATATATGGACCAATGTATTAATGTTTTGATTATTTGATTTTTTAGATTAAGGGCTGTTTTTTCGTGGAATTGCCCATATATAGTTTTCAGGTTCAAACAAAACTGGCAAAAAGGAAAAAAAATTAAGGAAATAAAAAACGGCAGATGCAAGTAGTGGTTTTCTTTCATTTACTTTAAGATGTTGTTGAGTTACACAATCGAATACTACCACAATAATGCTTTATATATAAACAGCCAAAAACAAAACACACATGTTGCTTGAAACAACAACAACAAAAAAACAAAAAAAAAAACTCAACACAACACCTTTTCCACTTTGTTTTTATTGCACCATTTAAGGGTATAAGTAAATATACATCGGCACCTAGTTCAAAGATGGCTCAACTCAAAATTTTAATTTTTCGGATTTATATGGTTAATCTACCCTGCGGGAAATGTGTTGCAATTGGTCGGCGCACTTGTCGTGTGACTAGTACAAAACACCAATAGTACACAAATTTATGGGTCGTGATCCGTTAAAAAGGCACTAATTACGAACTAGAAAAAAGATGCTAAAAAAGTTAAAGAAAAAAACAGAAATACCAGTCCCTGCATATATACATACACACATCTGTTAATACACACACATACGTAAATATATACAAAGTAGCTTGAACAGGATCTTATGAAATAACGAAAAAGGAGATTATAAAGGATTGACCCGAAACCCTCTCCCACGACAACGCAATCTAAAAGTGGCATGTTGCCTTCATGAAAAGTGTAAGAACTAGAACCAGTCCCTACCCTAAGGAACCAGCCACGTCAATAGTTTCAGGCCGGCTCTCTTCACCGTAGGGTCTCTACAATATACTTATTTATAAACATTAAAATAAAGTTCTTTAGATAATGTTTAGTATGCATTTTCTACTATTTGGGTCAAAAACAATTTGATATTTTCGATTTCTAAAAAATAAAAATTTTGAGTTAAATCAATTTTGAACTAGGTTTGCGATATTAAAATTTATAAGCAAAAAAATATAATTATTTTTCTTTAGGACCCAGTTTTTAAGCGTAGAAAAAAGTACAACTATACTTATATGCATTTACCCACCCGCAGAAAAGTGGCACCACTTTTCCTTTCATCGTTTTTCTATTTGCTAAGTTTGTCTAATGAAAAGGTGTTTTCTTATTTAAAATTGAAAAAGACAAAAGCTAATGGTTTGTGCACAGAGCAAAAAATTGTTTTCAATTGTATCTGAATAACGGGTCCAAAGGAATTTTTTATGCTTCAAAAAATTGCTTTACGTGGCGTACAGCCGGACATTCCTAAATCGACTTGGAAAGCGAAGGAAGCAAAAAAAATTTATAAAATTTACATGAGTTGACAAACTAACGTAGTATAAGCTTATTTATCATTTGAAAGGTTGAAGCTCGAGAGCGATTTTTAATTTTATTTTATCGTATCTGCCATAAATTCAGATTTTTTCAAAACATGACGTATACGGGCAAGGTGTGAATTTTTTTCTTGGGCGTTTAAGTTTGGGTGCTTTTCATCAAGTTTAAAAAAATCTATTTTAATTATTTAAGTATTAAAAAAATTAGCATTAATAATTTATTCAAAACCATTGCCAATCAAACTGATGCACAGGTTTCGTTTATTTAGGCATCGGCTGCAAACCAAAAAAGTTTAGGAATGCCATGACTCTGGATGTTTTTACAAAAGTCGATGTCGAATTTCAATTATTATATCTAAAAATATATTGCACGATTTTTCTTATACCGATTTTGTAGCTAATTGTTGAAATTTAAACTTTAATTTCCAAAAAAAAAGGATTTTGTGAAAATGCGACAAAATAACTTTGGAACGACGATAAAAACTTTGAACTTATATCAGTTTCGAAAATATAGTAAACAAAAGAAAATGTCAATGGGTTGTTGTATTAAACTTCGAAAGAAATTTCATGTGATTTTAAACCGCATCGCATTAATAATTTGCCTTTTTTATTACCGAATATTACGAACGGGCATAGGGCATATATTATTATATATTTTTTCTAATACTGTTTTTATTATAATTTCTATTTATTCGGCTGTAAGTTATTTTAAGTAATTGTTATAGCTTATTATAGAAATTTGTATTAAAAATTAAGTAATTTTGATATAAGTCGAGTGTAACGCATTTTCGAAACCAGCTACGATTTCTCGTCAGCACTCTTTCTATACGGTGCTTCTGTAAATAGAACAAATACAACAAAAAACTTTAATTCATAAATTTTTTTACTGGAAACAGTGTAGGCAAAGAAAAAAACCCTTTTACTTTTAACCAACAGCTTCCCTTTAAGAAACAACAACTGCAGTTTAAAAGTTTTAACCATTTTTGTTATCAAATATTTAACAGAGTCCTTTTTATAATTGTACAATTGCAGCTGCTGTTTATTTTTGTCAGTTGTCTTTTACTTATACTTAAATTGTTTAAATTGGCTTTTCAATAAATAATTATAAAAAGAAATTGGTAAAACAACTACGCTTTGTTAAGTGTGTTTTAAAAAAAGCATTCAAATTAAAGGGTCACAAATTCAAAATTTTAAAGAAATTAAGAGAAAAAAAAGCCCAATTAAAAGTGAAAATGCACTTCAGTCGGCTAGTGCCAGGGAATGCAGTTTTTTTAAATAGTTCAATAACTAATTATCAGTAACTAGAAGTTAATTTCTTTATTAAAAAAAAACTAATATGTAAATGAATTTAGGCTTAAATTATCTGGGAAACTTTAGAAAAACAACGTATATGTCGGTTTTAAAAAATGCAATTTATATAAGCTTTCAGCTCTTGAAATTACTAAAGTAAAGAAGCATAACACAAACACTATAACATTTCATTAATGATATTTAATAACAAAGAACTTAACAAAAATATTTGTATAAGAAATAATTTTTTTAAGATGTTCTTTGCGGAATCCTTTTTTGTGTTTTGCTTAAAACGATTTCAATAAAACAGTCAATAAAATATATTAAGGTATGACCCTGGTTCAAGCAACATTTTTAATACATATTTAAGTACCTCGTGTCTAATGTTTATAGCCATTTGATAAATTTTATTTTTCTATTTTTAAGATAAACAAAATGAAAGAAACAATAAATATCTTATTTAAATTATTAAAATATAAAGTTAAAATTGGAATTTTCAGCGCAATTTATTTTTTAAGAACGCCATATATTTTTGCACACTTTATAAATAAAACTCAATAAAAACTCTATTGTTGTTAAATGAAAAATAAACTTTATCAGAAAATAGTTTTTAAGAAAATTGTATATGTGTGTCGGTTTATGCATGTCTATGTATGTATTAGTAAAGTATTTTCTAAAAAAAAAGCAAGAACACTTAAATGATATGGCAGTTTTTGTTGTAACCAGCTTTTGCCAAACACTCTTGTGTTAGGCCTAAAATTTTTTGTATTTAAATCATTTGTCACATGACAAATTAAGATGTCAAACATCTAGAAATGAGCAAATTGTGAGGGATGTCAGACATACATATACATACATACATATATTTTTTAAAAGCGCGTGTGTTTTAAAAATTTAAAAAGTTTTTCCCAAGGTTGCACACCGAAACGAATAGAGGTAAGAAAAAATTTTGGCATTGGGAATGATATTGTAATTTAATTGATATCAATTACAGCAAACATCCCTGAATTAAGTTTTGTGCATTATTTTTTTTTTAATTAATTCATTAATTAATTCTCAGTTTAAAAAATTAATCCCAAAATGTAATTTTCACGAAGATGCGACTCTCAAAAATGTCCGAATCAAATTAAATTTTACCGCGAGATCATGGAAGACGTCGACTTGGCTGATCAGATATCTAAAAATACGATCGAAAATCGGAAAGGTTGTAGAAGAAAATTTTCTACTGTTTCATAACAATGATAGACGTAAACGCATGGGTCAGTTATAATGACTTTAACCGAAACAAAATGTCATTTAAATTATTTTTAGTTCCCTAAGCTGAGGCAATGAAACTGAAAACCTTACAAAAAGCTGCTTTACGTTAGTCAAAAAGCCCAGGTCGGCTAGCACAAACTAACAATTGCCAGGCAATACATAATCTTGTCAAAGGTTTCGAAAGGGTTAATATATATAAACATTCTTTTTCGGTGTTGATAACGGTATTAGATGGTTTCTTAAAAAAACTTTTTCCCCCTTTTTATCCTAACTGTTCCTTTTTAATTTTTTTTACCAAATATATACAAAGTATACATATACATAGAGTGTACGAGTTAACTCAGTTAAAGTAGCACCGTATGTGTAAAAAAATTTATTAGCGGCTTCATATTAAATTCAATCAAAAATAAGTTCATTTACCAAAATTTTGGAAACTCTTCTTTTATTTTTAAAGTTCTGTAATTGTAATTTTAGCAGCAGTGTCCCTGTCGGACCTTATAATTTCAAAAGTTTTTATTATCTTTATTTAAGTTATTCTATGAATATTGTAAAGAACTTTTAATATTACTTCTTTCTTAATAAACATTATTATGAATTTTAACAGTTATAAAAATATTCTTTTCCAATTAAATTTCGTAAAAAACATAAAAACCAGCCATCTATAAATGATAAACTACAATTTATAAATATTAAAGGCAAAATGCGACTTAAAGTGGGCTGCTAATTTATTAAAAATGAAAGCAAAAAATTGTAAAGAAAAATATTAAAAAATTATATGATATTTAAAAAACATTTGACACTAAATACATAATTGAAGTAAATTTACCTTTAGTTTAGTTCCTTATAAGACAGTTTATGCTTGGAAAGCTCAGTGTTATTTTTTTTAATTTCCAAATAACTTAAAATGATTTAAAAATATGTAAATATTAATTATACATAAGTATCTTAATTAGTTAGACCTCATTTTTGTTAGTAAAAATATATAAAAAAAGTGACATTAGCTTTCGAACATATACAAAACTCTGATTAATGACATACAAATTTACTATAATATTTTAGCAAAGAAAAAAAACGTTAAATTCAAACGCATGTGGTAAAATGTTGCTATCAAGGGTGAAGTGAAGTGTATAAAAAAAGAAATATTTGTTTTAGGATTTGCATAGAAACTTGTCATTTTCTTTTTGCTGTATGTGATCTAGCAAACCAAAAAAAAAACGAATAGTTGTTGATAAAGTATAAAATGTTATAATTAACCTCAAAATATAGAACTCATATTAAGTATTTAGCGGTGGGTAGGTAAGTAGTGCAAAAAAAATATTTTAACAAAAAAAAAAATAGTTTCAAACAAGCAAAGCTAAATAAATAAAAAAAAGAAGAGAAAAAATTTCAAAAGTAAATTAGTATAAAATATTCGCAATAACTTATGTATGTTCATACACAAATGTACATACATACGTACGGTTGACGGTTATAAAAAGAATTAAAAAAACTATAATAAATATATTAATAAATTTGTATCTATATATGCATATATATATATATGTACGTACATAAGTACAATATGTTAAATGTTAAATAAAAAAACAACAATTTAACCACACGGAAGATAATTATTTAAACTTTTATTTTTTGTACAATGAAGGAAAGATGTTAAAAAATAATAAATTTATAAGATAAACTTTTTATTTAACGAAAAAAGATCAAACTACCAACACAACAATAAGATTAATAAAATAAAAAGAGAATTACACAGAAAATTAAATCTTAAGCAATAAGTACGAAATACGAGGAAAAACGACTGTGAGCAAATTGAACACAAAAACAAAGAATTGTTAAAAACGTGTTTGACGCTTTGAAAGATTAAATCAATATTTAACAAAATATACACATTTTGTGTTTAAACATATTCCTATTGTATATAAGGTGTACTTGAGAAAGAAAAGTAAATGTTTAATATATTTCTGTTCTATAGAAAAATACAATTTATTTATTATTTATATTAAATTAAACATAACTTTAATTACAAATTATTTATTTGTGTATGACATATGCAGACGTTGAGCTTATACAAAATTTATTATGTAGAATCGTCAGCTTTAGAGACAGTGCTTGATGTTGTTTGTTTTTTTAACTTATAGGTAGGAGTACATCGTTGAAAAAAAGAGAACATTTGCCCTAAAAAACAGAATACTTTTTTTGAGAAAAAAATATAAGCAAGGCCATAAAAAATCTCGTTTAATTTTTTTTTTTTTGCTTTAAGAAAAATAGCTAAAATTAAAGATATTTCCAAACATTTTTAGACAAATCGTTAGATTTTAATTTTGCCATATTTGTACATATGTATATGTAAGTATGTATATAGAATTATAAAAGTTTCAAGACTATTAAAATCTAGCCTGTGAAACCTTTTTATCCAAGTGCATACATATAATTTTTTATTTTATTAATGCACAACATCTTTCATTGGCGAAATAATCTAAAGTTTCTAAATAATGGAGAGAATAACGCACAATTTGTTCTCGCTAACCTTGGTTCTTTCGATTTTTGCAAACGATGCACTTTTAACCGATAAAAAAGTAGTAAGTTTTAACATCAGCACAAAGAATAAAATTTATCCTGTGCTTACTATAGAACGATAGAAATTATTTCATCTGTAAAAAAGAATGAATATTTTTAAAAGTTTTAAAAATGAGGACTGGCGCATATCCCTAAAAAAAAGGACAATGTCCAAGGAAAATAGGTCGGATGGCAACCCTATTTATAGGTATCCTAATTTATTCACAGTCAAACTGCTCATTAGCCGTCAAGTATACTAAGTAAAAGCTTTAGTTATAAATTAAGTAAATTTATTCGGTTTTTTTCACATGGAGTGTTATATACAAATATTGGTACTAATGAAAAAATATTTTACGCCGTAAAAAATATATGAAAATGTTAAACTAATATACAAGGACTAAAACAGGTTGACTCAAAAGTTGGTAAAATATGTACGTTATTATGTCTTGTCATATTTTTCTTTCATATAACAAAGGTAAACAAATTCGACGGCTAATACCGTATAAACCTTTAAAAATAATTTTTCTTCAGTTGTCTTTATGTAATAATATTAAGCAATATCGTTTAGAAATAAATATTATGTATTATATAAAAAAATTATTATTTACAGTTTTGCCAAGGCACGTAAATGAATAAAAAGAAACAACTACTTTTCATGGGGTCATAAAATTAAGTCACACATTTTTACACTTTAGAAAAGTAAAATAATAGTAAAAACCCGCTCAATTCTTATAAAACAAATGTAAATGTTTAAAATAACAAATAGTGATTAAAATAAGTATATTATACATAATAATAACAAATATTTATAATGTTTTTTTATTATGTTCCATACTAACGTTGTTTGTTTTCATTGATAGCGAAAATTGTATGTTCATTTATACCTACAAACTTATACATATTTATTTTTCTGTGCAGGTGCACCTCTCTTATTTTGCATGATTAGATGAGTGGCGCCTTTAAAAATTCGTTCAACTGATACTTTAACAAAAGACCTTACAATGTATAATTTGTTTAAAAATGTATTATGTATATTTTTGCGGTATTTAAAGTTTATTATTTTTTTTTTCTTTCTGTTATCATTATTAATAGTTAAGAAATAAAAATTTTATTAATGAAATGTATGTATATTAATTAAACTACTATCAAAATGGTGATTATAAAAATAAAAACATACTTAAAATAAAATATAATTTATACATAAACATATGTATGCACATATATGTATAAATATGTGTTGTACAAATGTTTATGGTTTTATACGTAAGTATATACATACATACATATATATATTTGCATAATCAGCAATGGCACATTTTTTGCAAAAGTACAAAGTATAAATAACATAAAATATGTATGTATAAATGTATGTACTTTGTACAAGAATCTTAAGTTGTGCCACCTATAGGTACATTTATTTAAGGTTTCTACTACCCTGTCGGGATTTTATGAGCTAACTTAAAATTTGGCTAACTTAAAGTTAACTCATTTAAAACTAACTTGAAAAATAACTCCAAAAATATGTGCAGATGAACGTGTTTTGAAAAACACATGACTTCATTTTGATAAATATCAGACTAAATTTTAGCTTACTTAAATCTGACGTAGAAATGATCATTAAAGAATGTGAGCTTTACAATTAAAACTGTAAATCGGTGTTTATTTTTTATTTACTTTTTTTGGTTAACTGAAACTTATGGCGAGCGAGGGGGTATTGACTTATTCTGTTATACTTTTAGCTGACTTATCAGTTTATAGCTAACTAATTGTGCCCTCTTACTTTATACACAATAAGCTAACTCGTAATAAGCTAACTTGTGGTTAGCTGAAACTTATGCAGAGTGAGTACTGACTCGCTATAATGACACTACGTGTAAAAACTGAATAGAGTTTTTGATAAATTTTTTTAATTCTTTATAGATTAATTGGATACCTCCACATTTAATGCTTTTTGCATTAAATGTTTTTCTGATCAAAATCTCAAATTTTTTTATATTTTTTAACTTTTGACAATTTTTTTTATATAATTTTTTTTTATTTATCAGGGACTGTAAACATAAATTATTTTCCAATGTTTAATGAGAAAAGTATTTACCTACAAGGAAAAAGCGAAAAGTCAAGTGATAGTTTAAAACTATTTTTTTCAATTTTTGATTTTAATTTTTTTTTTTCTCAAAAAAAAAATTACTTTTTTATTTTTTGCCAAGAAAAAATAATTTTTTGATTTTAATTTTTATCTTATTTTTGGCAGAAATAATTGTTATAGGTATGTAGGTATTTGTAATTAATATGAAAATAAAAAAAAACAACGATTATTGTTATTATAATTGATTTTTATAAAAATTTTAAAATGTCTACATAATAATTATTTTTACCAAAAAAATAAAAATAAAAAAATTATTATTTATTATATAGGTAGATAGGTAAATAATATTTTTTTAGGCTTATTTTTTTGCATAAAATTTATATAATATCTAAAATTTGCATTAAAGAACTGATTTTAGAGATATATATTTTTAAATAAAGCTTTTAAAATATTTACAAATTTAAACCAACATACATATGTACATGCGTACCTACCTACATGCTGGGTATATAAACAACAATCAAATCACAAACCACCTATCTACATGTGGTTTTTAAAAATAACAAAACAAAAATGACGTAAACTGTTTCCTACCACTTGTTGTAACAAATGCACAGGCACACACTTGTTGCTTTGTAAAAACTCCCCTTATTTCAAAAATACTAAAAACTTATGAGGGTTAAACAAAATAACTGATAACTGTTTACACACTTACCTCCATCATCCATTCAGCAACAATTTTACGCATGGGTGGCGTAATATCCTTTTGTACTGTTTTAAAATAGGTGCATATGGGTTGGGGCCTCTTCTCCTCCGTTTTGAGTGCATTTTCTAAGCAACGATCTGTCAAAAATGTTGGATCCTCTGTTGCCGTGTTGACATAGTCTAACGAACGATTAATTATGTTGTTGGCATAGACACTATTTTGTGAGTTTTGTTGCAATTGTTGTTGTTGTCGATTATAGTTTGCGGATAATGTTTCTAATTTAGTGGCATCGCATATACTTTCCACACATTCGTTGCTGTCCTCATCACACTCTAATTTTACCGAGGGACAGAAGTTGTTACTAGAAGAGTTACTTGCGCTGCTGTAATATGAGGAAGAAGTGGATGTGTTAGAGGATGTTAAAGGATTATTATTGCTACTTAAGCTGGAGTTACTACTGCTGCTGCTGTTTGAGCTACTGCTGGAATTGTAGCCTGAAGAATTTGTCGATGAGCAACTCGTCGTTGAGGCCAACAACGTGAAGCTGCTTGAATAAAGTGATGGTGGTGAGGTAGTTGTAATTGTTGTTATAATAGTGTTTTTACTGTCGTTGTTGTTTTTTATATGGAGCGCTGGTTGATGCTCCTCAGAATGTTTATTGGCCGAATTCTGTGGTATATCTTGTTGCTGATGGCACAGTATTTCTGTTTCATATTCATGCATTATATTTTCAGTGCACAAAAGGTCCATGATGGTAGATTTACTCCAAACGTAAAATATTAATGTTTACTTAAAAAACTAATTAAGTTTAGTTTTAATCCAGTATAAAAAAAATTATTTTACAACAAAATTTGTTTAAATATTCTGGTTTAGCAAACTTTCTTTTAGATGCCGGCTTTTAGTCGCATACTGTTGGTATCACTTTTACTTTTAACTAATTCGATTCAATATTTGTTTGTATGTATATCATTTCTTTAAAATAAATTCAAGTTAGTTATTAATACTTTGCATTAAAATTTTTATTTCACATACTTGAGCCTTTACTTCCATAAGAAAAAAACAATAACAGCCACAGTAAATAAAACACAAATTCAATTTTTATTGGTTTTGCTTAGTTTTATTTGTTTTTGCACGCGAAATATAAAAGACAATTTTTAAGAGGTTTATT
Source organism: Melanophora roralis (assembly GCA_963583895.1). NCBI lineage: Eukaryota > Metazoa > Arthropoda > Insecta > Diptera > Rhinophoridae > Melanophora > Melanophora roralis. Next base: position 62,066,642 of record OY757190.1, on the reverse strand, counting down.
GACAAGAGGAAGGAACCGTTTAGTTTGTGATTTTTATTGTATTTGTGTTACTTTTTCACTTAATTTTTTTGGGGAACAAATTTTTAAAGTTTTATTTATTTTGCATTCGAAAAAACGTTGCCAAATTTCGGCAAATAAACAACAAAGTAGTTATTTTGATGAAAGTACTTGAAATAAGACCGTTATTAACCACTACTACAAAAACACTTTTATATTTATATAAGTAACATTAATTTTCTTCAATATGACGTTTTTATATAAATATTTTTTGAATTATCCGCCTAAGTTCCTTTACAATTCATTGCTTTATTTAACACTTTTATCAACTTCAACACCACACTAGACAATTCATTCCTTCCACGCAGTCGAAAAGAAACAGAACAAACAGTTTATAAATCACATTGAATGCCGGCAGCCGGCTTTTTGTGACAGAGTTCAAAGTTTGTTACGAATTAGAACGCCTTCATAAAAGTGATCATTGCTACATTGATTTAATAAATAAATAGTCTGGCTATATTACAAAAAAAGATTGTCAGTGTTTTTTTGTGGATTTTTTTGAAAATTCTACAAGATTAATCAAAATTTAATGCTAGCAAATAAACTTGCACTCTGTACAAATTCAAAAATGTTTTTTCTTAATTTCTTTTTATCAAAGCTGTATTATACTTTTTTAAAATTTAAGAAAAAAAAACCGCCAACTGATTTAATAAAAGAGATGCCAGAGAGAAAAAAACATACTAAAATGTTCTCTAATTTACCAATTGTAAGTTTGAATTACATTAAAAATATTTACACTAGTTGGAATATACAAGTTTTTCCTCTTTTTCTTGGCAGCAGCCTCGTTATGATGTATATTATATGTGTTATTAAAAACAGCTTGAAAAAAGTGTACCCCCAATTTTTTATTATATTGTCATTCTAAAATGATTTACAAACAAATTTTTTTCATTTTACACATTTTACATAGATATAAAGGAGAGACTGAATGACTGACTAATATGTTATTATACACCCCAAGGCACATTCACCCAGGTAATATTAAGAACCCAGCTGATTAAAATAAATTTGACATTTATACGTTATAAAAATTTAATTTTATATGATATTTAAAATTTTTATGTGCCATAAAACAACCCAAGGTACATTCAACAAGGTAAACTCAAGGCGAATTTAAAAAATTCGCCCTCTGCATTTCCTTTTTGTGTTTGAACGGTAGAATGTCAGAAAAATTAAAAATTCCATATAAAATTAATTTTTATTTCGTATAAATGTGAAATTGATTTTAATCAGCTGGGTTCTTAATATTACCTGGTTGAATGTGCCTTGGTACAACGCAAACTAAAACACAAATATGTTAAGAGCGTTGCCGTAAAAGTTAAATTTGCTTTTTTTATATACATACATACATACATATATGAAAAAGTTTTTATAGGTTTTATTTCTTACCCTAAATTTCACATGAAACCACTTTCTTTAAATATCTGTGTATGAATGTATTATGTATAAAAATTTCACCCTCCCCGACTCATCCTGAAATGTCAGCGTTTCCATCTGAAACTGCCATAAATATACCTGACATACTGAGCCTAAACAAGCTTTTTGGCGCAATTCCAGCAACGAAATCCCCAATGTAAAGATGTTGAGAATTATTTAGCGCTGCTTTGGAGGTTATGCCAGATGTAATTACATAAGTCCGTACATGTCAAAGCAAAAATTATAAACCATCTGTAAAATGACTATTTTGACAGACATACACATTTACATTTGGATTGCAAAAGTGACAAGTTATGTGTAAAATACATCTCGTACAAAACAACCTTTAGGACTATGTTTTTAAATGCGTGCTATAAACACTGTCTTAATATTTTAATTTTTTTTTTATTAAAATCTGGCTATCCATTTAATAAAAAAATTTAAAGGATAATAATTTAAATAAATTACCATAAATACATGTTTTTATATAAAAAATATTTAATTATTTTAAATCTATTAATAGTGGTAAAAAATTTTAAAAGTGGTGTTTGCACATAAATGCTTGTGATTAAATGATTAAATCTCGATTAAACAATCACATGATTGATTAAGAAATATTATATGTTGTATTAGGGCCTTAAGACAAATATACCCACATATAACACCACAATGATTTCTTTTTCATGTGTATTTTGCTGAAGGGCGTACTAAGCAAAGTATGGCAGCATTATAATAAACATTTGTTAACTTGGTAGCACAAATATCAAGGCGAATCATTGATTAGGAGGTGGTGTTACGAGAACAGCTGATCTACTTTTTGCTTGCATATTTGTTAATGTTTACATATCTTTTTTGACACATCTGCCAACGAAAATCACAACAAAAACGAAAATTTCTACGCCCAAATATATTTGTTGAAAAGTCACCACCACCTTGTAAACAATTAGGCTGGCTCAAGGTATATTAAACAAGGTAGGAGTAACTGACCAGCTGATTTTTATTTTCGCAAAATGTTTTCCAACTTAGCTTGGCAAATTGTTTATGTTCTATTATAGTTGTGTATACTGTGTACGTGTGATCGCAACATTTTTGACAACCAAGCTGGAATTTAGCAACAACAAATTACATGTAAAATTTTTACAGGAAGTTGTTTTTTTAGGGTCGAGGGCACCTTCTTATTGCGCCATGGGCTGACCTTTTGTGAAATTATGCATACCAGGTGGTGTTACGAACACAGCTGATCTACTTTTTTATGCATAAATCGAGGCTGGGTTGTATAAAAACAAACAATAATATATTTTAAAATATATTTTTCTTAAATGAAAGTATGTTATATCTATTTCTGCCACTGATTTTCATTTAAGCCGCAAATCTTTAATTTTTTTAAAATCGTCAAATTCAGGGCGAATATCGTCCAATCGTCAAAAGACTATTTTTGCCAACAAAAATATTCAAAATGACGATAGCTCGTTAAATCTTGAAGCTATGACTACGACTACCTATTCTGTTGGCACTACATTAAGGTTGCTTTATACGTGACTTAACCGTAACACCTTTCCTATTGAAAATCCAACTAAAATCCAATATATTCCAATTAGACCCCAATCGGAAAACAATTGTATTTTTAATTGGTATGGCTATGGCGTTACTGTTAAGTCACGTATAAAGCAACCTTTAAAACTGCTGCTTTTACGTTTTGCCAGCTTAAAGCCTTAGTAAATATTACACTGAAAATTACTAGTTGTGATTCTTTCAAAACATCTATTTTTACTAGGAGCGCCGACTGTGGGTGAAATTTTTATTTCTTATGACCGATGTAACCTATAAATAAAGAATGATTGTTAATAATGCATAAACAATTCTTTTTTTTTGCACTTACCGAAAACACTGCACAAAAGCCCGAAAATAGAATTAAAATAAGGTATTATTCAAAATAAAACAAAATTTGTTAAAGAAAAAACAAACAATGTGCACAACAAATTTGCAGATAAATATTCTTCTTCTTCCTGTCTGTAAAAGCATAAATGTTAGTTTAGAAGTCTGTGCATATGGGATTATCAATGAAATATATTTAAAAGAAAGAAAGGTTGGTAGTGCGAGAAGGCTGCGTAAAATATTGGTCTGTGTATGTTGGTTTTGTAACGTTGTAAACCAGTAGTTTGTTTACATAATTTGAATTAGTAAAGATGCGTACTAAAATTGCCGAGACCCTGGAGTTTAAGGATGAGAAAATAAAAAGATGAAGCATTCTAGGACAGGAGGGGAATTAATATGGAGGACAAAATAATATTAATATATTTAATATTAATTAGGTGAGTTGAAAAAAAGATGGGGAATGGATTTAAAGTAAAGCGGGAAATTAAAATGAAAAAGATATATGATCGATATGTCTAGAAAGTTCTGTACATAGAAAAATTTTAGTATAGAGAGGTTGGAAGGGGTACATAATCATGGAAGAAAGAAGAAATGAGGTTTTAACTTGAAGAAAAATTAAAATGAAGGGGATTCCAGTTTGAGTTGTGGAGACGAAAAGTTTAAAAAGTAGAACTGCAAAGCTTATGGTTGATCTTAAAATAAAGGAGAATTGTTAAAAAAATAAAAATACTGAACTAAAAAGATTTTTAGTATGAGATATTACCTTAAGTTAAAAGAATTTTTTTTAAACCGTAAAATCTTGTGAAAGGCAACAAAGCCCATAAAAATAACATAAAAAGTTGTGCGAATAAATAGAGACGAAATCTATAAGTTATGATTTTACAATAAAAAAATGAAATATATGAACAAATAAATTAGAACACATCAGAATTCAAAAAAAAAACTAATTTAAAAAAAATCTCAAACGAATAAGATAATAGAATTGTCGTTATAACTTAGTGCTTATACCTAAGTGTTAAACCAAGAATATATCGAACCTGCATGTAATATGCCAGTAAAAGAAACAACTTAAGCCTAAATTAGTGAGACCTCCAATAAACAACTAAAAGCGTTGAAAGTGAAGTCTAAGGAGAAATCTAAAGAATCTAGAGCTTATGAAGGAGAAATCAGGAAGTCTACACAGTTAGATGAAGCTAAATAGAAACCGGAATTCAAACTTGAAGTAGAAGTTGAGTAAATGTATTTATTGTAGTACCTTAAAAATTGTATTGGTGTTTGTGTATATGTATATTAAATTGTGTAATAGGGAACGTTAAGCATAAATTTAAACTCTATAAATAAAGAAAAAGTAAATTATTTTTGATCGGTAGCATAAAGTCTGGGTACCATGAAATAACTCCCAATGAAAAAATGAAATAACTCCCAATTTTTTTTCATACAAATTGGGAGTTATTTCATAATGAAATAACTCCCAATGCGTTGGGAGTTATTTCATTATTTTTCATTGAAAATAACTCCCAATAAAATTTTGTTGGGAGTTATTTCATTTTTTCAAAGTGTTGGGAGTTATTTCATTTTTGTTGGGAGTTATTTCATTTTCTATCATTGGGAGTTATTTCATTTTTATTGGGAGTTATTTCATTTTATTGGGAGCTATTTCATTTTTGTTGGGAGTTATTTCATTTTAATTGGGAGTTATTTCATTTTACTAAAAGCAAATGTATATACCAGAACATTTAAAAAAATTAAATCACGCTAGTATAAAAGGTGACATTTATTTAAAAGTTTTGGGGTTTTAAAACCGTGGGTATATAGCCGGCCTTCGGCCGGGCGCAAGTAAAAAAACCAGTGGATTCGATCCGCCGGCTTCGCAGTAGCCTTCGGCCGGGGAATATACTTTACACTGTAGTGCATCGGAAGTATTTGCAGCTTCATAACTAAAGTGTCATAAAATTCATGTTTTATTTGGCGAAGCTTTATATGGAAAGCAGTAGAGCTTAAAGTCCATTGCCCGGCCGAAGGCTACTGCGAAGCCGGCGGATCGAATGCACTGGAGTTTTTTTTCTTGCGCCCGGTCGAAGGTCAGCTATCTAAATAACTCCTTTTTATTAAAAAAAAATTGTGTAACCAAAAAGGTGCTTAAAGTCCACGCGCCTGTCCTTAAGCTGTAACGAAGCTGGCGGTTTGATCCACGAGAGTTTACTTATCCTGCGTCCAGACGGAGGCCGCCAGTCATTTGGTTTGTTTGTTTAGAAAATAATTTTACGTTAGTGATATCTAATTTATGGATACAAAAGGTGACAATGAATTGAAAATTTTGGGTTTAAAAAAAAATTGCCTTTATATAGCCGGCCTCCGGCCGGGCGCAAGAAAAAAACACTCCAGTGGATTAGATCCGCCGGCTTCGCAGTAGCCTTCGGCCGGGGAATTTACTTTAAACTGTAGTACATCGGAAGTATTTGCTGCTTCATAACTAAAGTGTCATAAAATGCATGTTTTATTGGCGAAGCTTTATATGGAAAGCAGTAGAGCTTAAAGTCCATTGCCCGGCCGAAGACTACTGCGAAGCCGGCGGTTCGAATCCACTGGATGTTTCTTTCTTTGCGCCCGGCCGAAGGCCGGCTATCTAAATAACTCTTTTTTATTAAAAAATTATTTAAACAAAAAGGTGCCTCAAGTCCACGCGCCTGTCCTAAAGCTGTAACGAAGCCGGCGGTTCGATCCACGAGAGTTAACTTATCCTGCGTCCAGACGGAGGCCAGCAGTCATTTGGTTTGTTTGTTTAGAAAATAATTTTACGTTAGTAGCATCTAATTTATGGATACAAAAGGTTTTCGCATTATATATATATATTTTAATTGGGAGTTATTTCGTTTTCGTTGGGAGTTATTTCATTTTCGTTGGGAGTTATTTCATTATTGTTGGGAGTTATTTCATTTCCGTTGGGACTTATTTCATAAAACAATTATTTTTTTGTAATTGGGGGTTATTTCATTTTTGTTGGGAGTTATTTCATTTGGGAGTTATTTCACTTTTTTGTGACTTTTATGAAATAACTCCCAAACATTGGGAGTTATTTCATTTTTACCATTGGGAGTTATTTCATTTTTTTCGATTGGGAGTTATTTCATTTTCGTTGGGAGTTATTTCATTTGGGAGTTATTTCATTTGGGAGTTATTTCACGGTACCTTGAAAGTTAGGAAAATCAGAGTGGTTGAGAAAAATATATTCTAATCCTTGAGGCTAGAGAGGGGTTAATATGTAATGTTTTTTTTTTTTGTTATTGTCCGAAAATGAATTGTACTGGAAACGAAACAACCATAAATTCAACAGATTTTTTTTAGTATAATAAGATTTTTATGTGTTTCAAATTTACAATATTCATATATAAGAGATTTTTTGTTTGTGTAAAGGAAAACTTAATGTGATAGTATTATTTTTAAGGCGTGCAATATCTTTTTTTGTAAGTAAGCACAATTTTTATTATCTTTGTACTAATATACATATGTATATTGTGTAATGTATTATATTATCATATTATAGTAGTAATGACAACACTGGCTGTAAGTTGTTTCGTGACATCTTTATTTTCATTTTCAAGAGGTTTTTACTTGTGCGATTTTTAAGAAGGAGTAAAGTAGTGAAGATAGAGAACGTCACGTGGTAGAACTAAAACTTAGATTGTATTTTCCTTAAATCCTAAAAGTTATGAATTAATTAATAAATGAATTATGGTATTTGAAATATAAAAGATCGCGTGTTGTTTTAATACACAATAAATGGCGACGAGGATTAAAGCAAAAATCGAATAAATAGTAAATTAAAGTGCAACTCGAATACATAAAGAAAAACAGAGTTCTTAGGCAAAAACTTTTAACCTCAAAGTGCAATGGAGGCTCAAGTGCAGCAATTGCTACAAGCAATAACCGTCATGACGACAACAATAAAACAGCAGCAGATTCAACAATCTAATAATACCAGCGTGAATATCATTTCAAATTTCGATGCATTCGACCCCAAAACTGAGTCATTTCGTACGTATAAAGAGCGCCTGGAAATTCATTTCCAAATAAAGAAAGTATTCGAGAACAAAGACCTGTGTGCCAAATTACTTTTGCAATACATTGGATCAGCAACATACTCTGTTTTAACAACATTATCTTCACCTAAAAACGTAAATGAGCTAAAGTACAACGAAATACTGGAGCTTCTTAGTGCACATTTTTGTCCAAAAAAAAATATTTTTGTAGAGCAACACAAATTTCTTTCCGAAATACAAAACATCGAACAAACTATTTCAAACTTTGTAGCAACCTTACAAAATCGAGCAACAGATTGTGGATTTGTTTGCGAATGTGGCAAATCAGTGTCTGATATATTTTTGAGAGCACAATTTATCAGAGGTCTAAGCGATGGAAGCATTCGCGAACAATTATTGCAAGACCCAACGTTAACGTTTACACAAATTGTTGATAAAGCAACAGCATTAGAAGCCGCCAAAATAAATAATAAGGCAATTGAGAACAACACAGCAGGCAACAGCATAAATCAAGTTCAACATAAACAAATTAACAACCGACGTACTGACGGGAATAGAAACCGCAGCATTTCGAAAAACCGGAAAGCCAAATCAACAACACGAGTCAACTACAGTGAATTAGGTATAGAAGGGCTATGTCTTAGATGTGGCCGTAATAACCATCTTTCAAGCGATTGCAAAACAAATAAAAGCAAGTTAAAATGTCATTCGTGTGGCAGGTATGGGCATGTGCAAAAGGTCTGTATTCAAGATAAAATGAAACAGAGTAAACATCAAAGAAGATGTGACAATAATACATCAAACGCCATCGAAACAATAAATACAACCGAAAGCTACTTCGGGGTAAATCAAATTATCGATATTTATAATAATACATCTGTGCCATTTGAAGATTTGAAAAAATTTTATACAAACATATATATTGAAGGAAACAAGCAATTATTTGAGGTTGATTCGGGCGCCGGGTACACATTAATTCCACAAAAAGATTTTACAAAACTAAACGTTAACTCTCCTGTACAGAAAACAAATATAGTGTTTAGATCGTATACGGGGGACATATTTGTGCCACTAGGTGTCGTTAACGTCAACGTTAAATATAAAAACAAAACATCAAAAGAAGATATGTATGTGGTATCGTCGGACCGTACCGCCCTATTAGGTCGAGTATGGATTCGTCATTTAGAAATCAATTTAACTGAAATTGATCAGCACGAGCAGTGTGAAACGCATGATGGAAATAAAGTAAATTTAATTTCAAAAATAAAACAACAATTTGCAGATATTTTTGAAGAAAAAGTAGGATGTATTCCAAATTTAGTAACCAGCTTAAAACTACGTGACAATGCTAAACCAGTGTTTCTGAAAGAAAGGCAGGTACCCTTCGCACTACGTGAGAAAGTTGAACGCGAACTGAATGCGTTGGAAAAAGATGGCATCATTACTAAAGTAAACACAAGCAACTGGGGGTCACCCTTAGTGGTAATACCGAAACCAGATGGGAATGTGCGTTTGTGCGTTGACTACAAGGTAGCTGTAAACCCTCAGCTTGAGGCCGCACATTACCCAATAAGGAAAATTGACGAAATTTTTCACAAACTCAAACATGCAAAATATTTTTGTAAGCTTGATTTATACAAAGCGTACCTACATGTAATGGTGGATGAAGAGAGCAAACAAATTCAAACGATCTCCACGCATAGAGATCAAATTTTGCAAGGTCTTGAAGGAACAATCTCCTATTTCGATGATATAGTCATATACGCATCGACGTTATCTGAATGTGAGCATCGACTGATAAAATGTTTTGAAAGATTAAGCGAATACAATTTACACATTAACAAAAACAAGTGCGAGTATTTCAAAGAACAAATTAAATACCTTGGCTACATTGTGAGCCACAATAAGATTTCAAAATGTCCTGATAAAGTACGTGCAATTGTTCAACTACCACGCCCACAAAATAGAGAAGACGTTAGAAGGTTTCTCGGCATGATAACGTACTATGCCAAATTCCTGCCAGATCTATCTACAACAACGTTCCCACTTCGCCAACTTCTAGAGGCAAACAGGAAATTCCAGTGGACAACAAAGTGCAAAGAAGCTTTCGAAGAATTGAAGCGACAGATACAGGAGGATCGAGTTATAGTGCCGTATGATCCATCCTTACCAGTTACCTTAGCGTGCGATGCAAGCCCAACCGGCATAGCTGCAGTTCTATCTCACATCATAGAAGGGAGCGAGCGCCCTATCGCATTTATTTCCAGATCCTTGACGAAGGCAGAGCAGAACTATAGCCAGCTGGACAGGGAAGCTCTTGCAATAATTTTTGCTGTTGACAAATTTTTCATGTATTTATACGGGAGAGAGTTCACATTAATAACAGATAACCGTCCACTGTCCAGAATTTTCCACCAAAACGCCAAAACACCAGCCATGACATCAATGAGGCTCCTTAGATACGCATCTTTTCTTCAAGGATTCAATTATCAAATACAACACCGTACCGCCCAAAACAACGTCAATGTGGACTGTCTATCGAGAGCCCCGGTCCAGGGGAAGCCAGAGTTCAATTTGTTTTTAGAAGAGGAAATTCAGGACATCCAAAACCAAATAATCAACGAAATTTCAAACTTTTCAATAAATGCTTCAACCATTTCTAGAGAAACAGAGCGGGACCCTGATCTATTAACACTAAAGGAAGCCTTAATTAGTGGAAAAAAAATTGATCCCGAATACACAATTCAAGCGGGCGTTCTGTTTAGAGGTAGCCGGGTTGTAATCCCAGTGAGCTTACGAACAGAAATCTTAAACGAGCTACACCATACTCACATGGGCATCGTTAAGATGAAGCAATTAGCTAGGAAATATTGTTTCTGGAAGGGCATCGATGCAGATATAGAAAACTTGGTAAAATCGTGTCCTAGCTGTGCAAAAGTACGGAAGGAACCTCCGAAAGTAGTTACTCACCATTGGGAAGAGCCTATTGAAAATTTTCAGAGGGTACACATAGACTACGCTGGTCCTTTTCAGAACCACTTTTTTCTCGTATTAGTAGATGCAAAATCAAAATGGCCTGAGATCCGTATTATTAAAAGTTCGCCTACAACTGAAAAAACCATAGAACTACTTCAAGAAATATTTGTCACACATGGCCTGCCACAAATTATTGTCTCTGACAATGCTTCGATTTTTCAAAGTACAACTTTTAGAAATTATTGCGAACGTAATGGAATTATGCAAAAATTTATAGCACCCGGGCATCCGGCAACGAACGGCTTAGCAGAGAGATACGTGCAAACCTTAAAAACAAAGTTGAAGGCGATGGAGGACGATACATCACCACTACACATAAAGGTACAACAAATAATTTTTCGTTATCGGGCAACACCATTGGCATGTGGTAAAAGTCCATCACAATTGTATCTTGGTCGTGATTTTCGTATTAAACTAGACGCCATACGCCCAATAAAACATTCAATGTCTGCAGAAATTACTCCCATAATTCGAAAACTAAATGTGGGGGATAGGGTGCAAGTCCGGTGGTACGACGGCAGAAAACCAACCTGGAAATTTGGTATTGTAAAATCAAAGTTTGGACAGCTTCACTACCAGATAAAACTCGACAATGGTTATGAGCTAAAGCGACACAATATATTGCTATAATTATTTAATTTATTTACGTATGCGTTTTTTTTACTTATTGATTAATTAATTTCAGCATTTGTATAATAAACAAAAATTTTTATATATTTGAATAAATGTCACCATATATTTGAAAGTAAAATGAAGAAAAATATGAGTGGCTAAGATTGTATTCAAAAGGGCTGTATGACGCTGCGGTAAGTGAATAGTGAGTGAGTGCTCAGGGGTTACTATGTGGGGTCATAAAACTGAAAAGAAGTAAAGCTGGAATGGCGATGACCACGGTAGGGATGGGAGAAAGAGAAGGAACACCTAGCTTCCCAGTAGTAATGTGCCTATAGCCATGTTGTGTAACATATATATTCCTTTGTTTTTGTATTGTAAGTATAATTGATACTGGTCCTGGAGCTTGGATGAGGGTTGAGAACTAGACCCGTGATGATCTCCGACTGAGGGCTAGCTGAGGAGGAATCATTCAAGTGTCCGTGGGTCACGAAACATATATATGTAAAAAGTTTTCATTCATGTGCATAAAAAACTGAATAAAATTGTGCAATTTTTCAAAAAAATCGGAAATTGTTCGTACTTTTTTACGTTTATGAAATAACTTTGTAATATATTAAATTTATTTCGTAAAATAAGCAAAACAATTTCGTATATTTTTTATATTATACATAATAATTTCGTGGTGCAAAATAGTGAAGTATACTTACTTATACTTATATGTTACATGGATTTTTTTTAGTGTAGTATAAAAGCTGATTTTTTTCATTTAGCTGAATTTTATTTTTAATGAAGTTTAGCAAGGCCAATGTATAGCTTGTAAAATAACATAAATTTTACACTGGTAAAAATATATGCATAAGTCAAAAAATATCCTATTAAAGTTGTCAGAGAATTTAACTTTTTTGTTTTTCTTTATTTAAACGAACACTAATTGGGCTACGGTTAAATATCTGAGAAATTTTTTTGTATCATTCGATAATTATTCTTAAATTGTGAATTCTCAAAAATAAAATGTTATTGCTGTGACCCAAACACTAAAAAAAAGTTAAGGAGTCCAGCTTAAAATTCGTATGGGTCCGTTAATGACTCATTTAGCATTTTAAGTAATATCAGGGTGCCCTGGTAGATCAGTGGTAATTGCACGTTTCTACCAGTCTGGGGGTTGTGGGTTCGATTCCCACCAGAGACCCTGGTAAGTCTGCTTCATTTTTCTGTTCTTTCTTTCTTTTCCTTCTCTAAATTTCTTCTTTCTTTCCATCTCAACCTAATCTATCTGCCTCTTTAGGTAACACAAAGGGACCGAATTAAGCGGACCTAAGTGAGCTGTATCCTTTCCTTCAACGGCTGCCTGTTCTACCTAACCTAACCTAACTAAGTAATATCGAACTTGTCAGATTTTTTAAACTACACCGAAAGAATCCATGAAACATATGCATGTATAAACGAATTCTTTCGTACATTGTACAAAAACATTCGTTATTTTATTTTATATTATATGTTGAAAATTTTTTTGTACATTATAGAAAAAAACAATGTTTTTAAAAATTTTGAACTGATTTCTTGCAAGCCAAAAAAAATTTATTTCGTAATTATTTCATAAATTAAAAAATTTTCACAATTATTTACGAAACTTTTCATACATTGTACGAAAGCTTTCGTTACTTTGCACCACGAAATTTTAAGTAAAATATACGAAATACATATACAAAATTCTGTTTTATTAAAAAATGTTTAAAAAGCAAATTGAATTACAAATGTCTGGTCTTAAAGTTATCTTTTGAATTGAAACGAAACTTTTATGTCGTTGACGAATAAAAAAATAACGAGAACATATAGTTTTTTTCGGCTTGTATCGCTAGAAAAAGCATGCTATTTTCAAATTAAAGTTTCTTTCAATATTAACAGAAAATAATTTTTTTTTTAATAAACAATATAATGAGCTTAAGCCAAAATAAAAAGCAAAAATTTTTATTAAAAACAATAAGCTCAACAATAAATAAATATAAGCATTTTAAAATTTGGTGATACATTTTTTTCTAAGTAACTACGAAAGTTTCGTACATATACACGTTTGGTTGAAATGGTTCGAAAATGACGCTTAATTGAATTTTTAAAATAAAGTTTTTGTTTTTGGCATTGGATAAAACTAGATAAAATTCTGCATCACTATGTAAATTTTCAAGCATCTATCTTGTCAGCTGACTCCGTAGTGACGTGTCAAAGTACAAAATTTTTTGGCAATTTTTTTAAAAAGCGAAAAAAGTAACATTTTTCATTAATCGAGTCCATAATTTCAAAATTTAACGTTAACAAAGTGTTATTTTAAGAATGTAACCTTCAACTTCCGGTATTAAAGTGAATAAAAACAAGTAAGAGCGCTATATTCGGCTGTGCCGAATCTTATATACCCTTCACATTGGTCTTTAAATATACCCAGCCGAGTAATTTTGTACTGCAAATAATATAATAAAAAACCTTGTGCGAGTTTTAAAGCCCATAGAAAAAATAACAAAATTTTAACGTTCGTATGAATAATAGAAATAGATGAAGAAGATTTGAGGTCGAGAGTTTTTAAAGTTTTCGACATTATTCATATTTAAAGGTTAATAAAACTTATTAAATGTTCTAGTCCCCCTGCTCTTCACCAACTTTTTCACCAAAATGTATGAATTATTTGATTATTACTTTTTGTAGAATGTTCGAAGTCGATAGCTGTAATAGTTTTCCAGAAGTAGCGTATCGAAAATTTTATAAAAATTGTTAATTTGTATGGGAGCTACCCCTTCTTCACCCCCCATCCGAAAATGTTTTTCTTTAAAGCGTAGCCCTTAATGCCAATTACATTTTGTAGAACATTTGATTTCGATATATGTATGTTATAGTTTCTGAGATATAGCATATCGAAAATTTAACAAAAATTGTTAATATGTATGCTACCCCTTTTTCTGCCCACACTCAAAAATATTTGTCTTTGATTCAATTGTTCAATTACTTTTTGTGGAGCATTTGATGTCGATAGCTGTTATAGTTTCCCAGATAAATCGTATCGAATATTTTATAATAATTATTAATTTGTATGGGAGCTACCCCTTTTTTTGCCCCCACTCAAAAAATTTTTTCTCTAAAGCGTAGGCCTTCTTGCCCAATTACTTTTTGTAAAACATTTCATTTCGATATCTGTTATAGTTTCCGAGATATAGCTTATCGAATATTTTATAATAATTGTCGATTTGTATGGGAGCTACCCCTTTTTTTGCCCCCACTCAAAAAATTTTTTCTCTAAAGCGTAGGCCTTCTTGCCCAATTACTTTTTGTAAAACATTTCATTTCGATATCTGTTATAGTTTCCGAGATATAGCCTATCGAATATTTTATAATAATTGTCGATTTGTATGGGAGCTACCCCTTTTTTTGCCCCCACCCAAAAAATTTTTTCTTTAAGGCGTAGCCCTTAGCGTGCAATTACTTTTTGTAGAACATTTCATTTCGATATCTGTTATAGTTTTCGAGATATAGCGTATCGAATATTTTATAATAGTTGTCGATTTGTATGGGAGCTACCCCTTTTTTTGCCCCCACTCAAAAAATTTTTTCTCTAAAGCGTAGGCCTTCTTGCCCAATTACTTTTTGTAAAACATTTCATTTCGATATCTGTTATAGTTTCCGAGATATAGCGTATCGAATATTTGATAATAATTGTCGATTTGTATGGGAGCTACCCCTCTTTCTGCCCCCACCCAAAAAAATTTTTCTCTAAGGCGTAGCCCTTAGCGTGCAATTACTTTTTGTAGAACATTTCATTTCGATATCTGTTATAGTTTCCGAGATATAGCGTATCGAATATTTGATAAAAATTGTCGATTTGTATGGGAGCTACCCCTTTTTTTGCCCCCACCCAAAAAATTTTTTCTTTAAGGCGTAGCCCTTAGCGTGCAATTACTTTTTATAGAACATTTCATTTCGATATCTGTTATAGTTTCCGAGATATAGCTTATCGAATATTTTATAATAATTGTCGATTTGTATTGGAGCTACCCCTTTTTTTGCCCCCACCCAAAAAATTTTTTCTTTAAGGCGTAGCCCTTAGCGTGCAATTACTTTTTGTGGAACATTTCATTTCGATATCTGTTATAGTTTCCGAGATATAGCGTATCGAATATTTGATAATAATTGCCGATTTGTATGGGAGCTACCCCTTTTTTTGCCCCCACCCAAAAAATTTTTTCTCTAAAGCGTAGCCCTTAGCGTGCAATTACTTTTTGTAGAACATTTCATTTCGATATCTGTTATAGTTTCCGAGATATAGCGTATCGAATATTTGATAATAATTGTCGATTTGTATGGGAGCTACCCCTTTTTCTGCCCCCACCCAAAAAATTTTTTCTCTAAGGCGTAGCCCTTAGCGTGCAATTACTTTATGTAGAACATTTCATTTCGATATCTGTTATAGTTTCCGAGATATAGCGTATCGAATATTTGATAATAATTGTCGATTTGTATGGGAGCTACCCCTTTTTTTGCCCCCACCCAAAATATTTTTTCTTTAAGGCGTAGCCCTTAGCGTGCAATTACTTTTTATAGAACATTTCATTTCGATATCTGTTATAGTTTTCGAGATATAGCTTAACGAATATTTTATAATAATTGTCGATTTGTATTGGAGCTACCCCTTTTTTTGCCCCCACACAAAAAATTTTTTCTTTAAGGCGTAGCCCTTAGCGTGCAATTACTTTTTGTAGAACATTTCATTTCGATATCTGTTATAGTTTCCGAGATATAGCGTATCGAATATTTGATAATAATTGTCGATTTGTATGGGAGCTACCCCTTTTTTTGCCCCCACCCAAAAAATTTTTTCTTTAAGGCGTAGCCCTTAGCGTGCAATTACTTTTTGTGGAACATTTCATTTCGATATCTGTTATAGTTTCCGAGATATAGCGTATCGAATATTTGATAATAATTGTCGATTTGTATGGGAGCTACCCCTTTTTTTGCCCCCACACAAAAAATTTTTTCTTTAAGGCGTAGCCCTTAGCGTGCAATTACTTTTTGTGGAACATTTCATTTCGATATCTGTTATAGTTTCCGAGATATAGCGTATCGAATATTTGATAATAATTGTCGATTTGTATGGGAGCTACCCCTTTTTTTGCCCCCACCCAAAAAATTTTTTCTTTAAGGCGTAGCCCTTAGCGTGCAATTACTTTTTGTAGAACATTTTATTTCGATATCTGTTATAGTTTCCGAGATATAGCGTACCGAATATTTGATAATAATTGTCGATTTGTATGGGAGCTACCCCTTTTTTTGCCCCCACCCAAAAAATTTTTTCTCTAAGGCGTAGCCCTTAGCGTGCAATTACTTTTTGTAGAACATTTCATTTCGATATCTGTTATAGTTTCCGAGATATAGCGTATCGAATATTTGATAATAATTGTCGATTTGTATGGGAGCTACCCCTGTTTTTGCCCCCACCCAAAAAATTTTTTCTTTATCGCGTAGCCCTTAGCGTGCAATTACTTTTTGTAGAACATTTTAAGTCGATAGCTGTTATAGTTTACGAGATATAGCGCATAAAATATTTCACCAAATTTGTGCAATTGTAGAAAAAATACCCCTTCCCCTGGTCCTATCTGAAAAAATTTTTTCCATTATTTAGGTCCCTTCTCTAGGAGTATCCGTGCCAAGTTTTGTGGCAAGAGTGACTATACTTACTGAGATATATAGGGATATATGCACGGATTTTGTCCTAAAAAAAATGGGTTACTCTGGGTTTTCGCTTATATCTCGGTCAATAGTGAACCGATTTTATTGATTTTAAATAGCGATTGTCTCCAGGATATTTCTAATAGTTTGACACCATTAACTGGTCTGTATCTTTTTATTTGACTCCGGAAACTTGATTTCAACAGACGGACAGACGGACATCGCTAAATCGACTTCCCTATCTATAAGGATCCAGAATATATATACTTTATGGGGTCGCAAATGAATAATAAAGAAATTACAAACGGAATGACAAAGTGATATATACCCTATCACTATGTGAAGGGTATAATGATGTAGTGTTTTTGAAAATATGTATGAAAATATTTTTGACGATTTTTTGAAAAAAGGTCCAAAATTTTCCTATTTTTGATGTTCCGTAAACCATAACTTCTAAGTTAGTTAAGGTTTGGTTTTGAATCTTATATTTTCTTAAAGTATGAAATCTTAGCTTGATAATACAAAAAAGAAAATTTGCGGTTTTGTTGCTCCATTTTTTGCTATTAACATTTTCTTGTTTGAAGTCGTGTTTTTTCAAAGTCATGTATTTAACAAAACTAACGTTCGTTCAATACTTACTATTGTTGTTATTGTTGTCGGATATAGATGCGTGAACAAAATCAGTCATCTTTATTCACGAGAGTGTCAAAATGGTTTTGTATGACTCCTACAATACATAAATTTTTAATTTATGGTCCCGAAATCATAAAATATGCCCTTTTACCGATTGGAGAAAAGTCAAATGAAGATATTTTAAATAGATTTTTTCTCAGTTCAGATCCATTCATATCTAGTATTAATCAACAAAATGAGCGGAAAGAAAAGCAACAATTATCAAATTCCAAACTACAGCTTTTGCTATCGCCTATTATTTTTCAAGAAATACATGATAATGAGAGTAATGATAGCGAAGATTATGATGATGAAGGTGAGGATGAACATAATATGGTTTCTTTTTAAGTGTATGACAATTTTTGATAAACAAAAAAAATTATAAAAATTTATTTCTTTACTTTTTTAAAAAAGTTGTAAAATTCTCGAAATCCTTCAAAACCCAAATTCAGACTTTAAATTAAACTTATATTTACATTTATGCAAAATATATAATTATTTTTTAGAAAGAAGACAGTATAAGCTTTTGTTTGCTTTTCATTTTTTAAAAAAAATCACTTTCCATTTTAAAATTACGGCAAAAATTCTGAAACTAACTATAATTTTCCGAACAGTAAAAATGTCTATAAAATCGTAAAAAAAAAATTTTTCTTCCGTGTATCTTTTTTTTTAGAATATGCCTTTTCATGCATATTTAACGATTTGAAAAATAAAATTTCAAAAAAAATTAAATTACGGTTCCCTTCAATTAATCGCGACTTTCGCTGTCATCAAACCCACTGTGATATATATGAATTACAAAATACAAACTACGAAAGGTTTTAATTTTTTTTTAAACTCTAATTTTTGTATTATGTAGCAAAAAAACTACAAAAGATCTTTTCGTAAAATTTTGCAAGAATTATTTTTAGTGTATGTACATATTGCAAAAATAATAAATTGTGTCAATGTATTTATACTTCATTGTCAGTTTTTTAGATGCAAATTTATAATTTTTGTTTTAAAAAACAAGATTTTTTTTTAATCATTTAAGGTAATTTTACGTGGAATTGCCCATATATAAGTATTTATCTTGTAAACATAGCCTGAGCACTAATCAAAAAGTACATATGTATTTGTTTTTAATTTTTAATAAAAAAAAATTACAAATGATATTTTTTCATATTTAAACATTTTATTGTTAACTTTTTATTTTATTTTTATTAATAAACTGAATATATACGCATATTATTTTACCAAAATTTGATTTTAGTTCACGAGCATTCAGAATTTTTTTAGTTTTTATACATATAAAATTAAAGCTTAATAAAATATTACAAAAATGTATTTTACATAAAATAAATTGATTAATAATGGTTGGTTTTAAATCACTTAACGAAACTATAAGTATTAATAGACGTTTTATATAAATCAACAACAACAAAACGGATAATTTAAAATTAGGAATATATAATTTTTAATTAATAGGTATAAAATATTTGTATTTACAGGCATAAAAGAAACTCAATATCGAAAACTAGTAAAGAAGAATGGATTTTAAGGTTAAGGTACAAATTAAAAAGCTGGAAAATTAAACCAGGTTAAACTACAATCTCTATGGAGGAGCACCAGCATTGTTGTTACTCTTATTGCCCCAAAGCCAGTTTAATAAAACCGTGGAAGGTGATTGATTCGTTTGATCTGCAATTAAAACATTTAAGTTGGAAAATTTTTTATTTTGTGGAAATGCAAAATTTGTAAGTTTACATAAATCGCTTCCAATTAATTCAGACACGGCCGCCGGTGGCATTTTAGCAACATCCTGTTGTAGCTTCTCAATCTGACGTATACGTTGTTCACGCTCTCCTTTAATAATCTTGTCTTTGGAATGACTTACAGTTTGCAGTTGGGAAAGCCTGTAACGAGAAAAGCGTTAAATGCGTTTCCAGCAAAGATAGAAAATAAACCAACTTGTGATTTAGGTCGTCATCACCAGCAATACCTGAAGTCGAACCAGCGACTGAGGTATTTGCCACATTTTCAGTTAGTGGCGAAGTTGGGACTCCAGTTAAAGGTGTAGCTGAAATATTTAAAAAAAAACAACTATTAATTTTTTTAAGTGATAAAAGAAAACTAAAAATTTACCTTCAGCGAAACCTTCCGTTTGGGCATTTTTCGCTTCCAACTGTCTCAATGTATTTGAAAGTTTTAATTGCAGTGTGTCTCTTTCGGCCAAAAGATTAACAATTTCTAAAGTCATTTCTTCACAACGCATATCACGCTGATGTAGCATATACATTGCCAAGTCCAATTCGGATTTGGAAACCATTGGTGCTTCCACAGTTGTTGAAGCTTGTCTGCGATTATCGTAAAAAGACGATACGGAACTGTGTGAAGAGGTGTCGTGAAGCTTGAAAGGGTCATATTGCGCTGCTAAACGGGCATACTCGGCCGAACGTATGGCCAATTGTTCTTTGAGTGTAACAATTTCCACTTCTTGTGATTCTAAGGCTGCTTGCATTTTTTCGATTATATTTTCAGGGTTTTCAGTTCCTAAACGCAATGGTGTGGCGCTTTGTGAAGCTTGGGCAGAAGTGCTCCCCGAGGCTGGTGTAGATTCCGATGCAGGTGAGGAGGTAGAAGTGGTTTCTACCGATAGAACTGGTGGTACATTTTCCATGGTTACATTAGTTTCTTGATTGTTTCTAAGGGTAGATATTTCTTCTAAAAGACGCTCCTCGGTTACTTTAAAATCTTTTTCTCTTTGAGCCAAGTGTTCTTGCCACATTTGGGCTATTTCACCACAACGTTCCTCAACTATGGCTTCCCATTGCGTGTTGAGGGCTACAAAGTCAACTGAAGCAGTTTCGCCTTTACTAGATTTTAGGAAATCTACAGTCCTACGTAGTTCCGAAATTTCTATATTTTTGGTGTCTAATTCCAGGGTTAAAGCCTTCATTTTATCCTCCAATTGCAAAGATTCTAAGACATGATTATTGAGTACTCGTAGCTCCTCTTCCATGTGGCTTTTTTCTTCTTGTAGGACTTTTAATTTGGTTACCAATTCCTCAATTCGACTATTGTCTTCCTTATTGGCTTGCTTATCCTCCTTGTTGGCAAACATTTCTTTGGTAATTTGCAGTGACAAATTATTTTCCAATTCATGTTTATCGTCTTCCAAATGTTTAACTTGCATTTTTAGCATGTGTATCTCTTGGTTTTTGCTAAGAATTTCCAAAACCAGCTTTTCCGTTTGATCTTCATTCATTAAGTCGTTAATGCGTTCTTTTAAATGTAATATTTCGGATTCTTTTTCTTGCAGCAAGGCACTTAAGTCTTCATTACTGCAGCTCGTGCTTGTGGCACCCGCGGCAGCAGTCTTCAAGTAATCATTTTCTGCTCTAATACTTTGTAGCTTTTCTTCTAAAGATTTAACATTTTCCAATGGTACTTGATCCAATTTTAATGCCTCGTTTTCTTTAACTAATTTGTTTGCTTGCTCCTCTAACGTTTGGCGCTGTGCAGTTAAGGTTTGAATTTCTCGCTTCATTAAGTCAATACTTTGCGTTTTTTCTTCACAACTAATTTCATCGATTTGCTTCTCTTTCTGTTCTTTGAGTAACGATAATTCTGCCTCCAGGTCGATTAGGCTTTGTTTTGTGTTGTTAAGCGTTTCACCGAGAGTTTCAACTTCCTGTTTTAAAATATCTATTTCAGCTTGCAGTTGCCTTTCATTAGACTGTGACAAGGACAGAGCTTCAGATTGAGTTTTAAGTTCTGCTTCGAGTCTTGATTTTTCGTTTAATAAAGTGTTGTAGGATTCTTGGAGATTTTGTAGCTCAATTTTAAGATTGTTTAATTGATAAGTTTCATCATTATGTTCGGCTACTTTTGCTTCTTCTAAGGCCTGCATTTGTAGACGTAATGAAGCTAGAGTTTGCTCAGCTTTGGTAGAATTAACTTTTTCCTCTTCTAATAAAGCCTGCAATTCTAATCTATCACCTGTAAGATCCTGCACCTCTAATGTCATGGCAGAAATTTGCCGTTGAAGTTCGGCCACACCGACTTTTGAAGTTGTCTGAGTCGTTTGAGCTTTATTTAATTGTGTGTCTTCATCTAGTTGCTTGTGTAATTCTTCTGCTTCTTTCTGGGAGTTTTCATCTTTACCCCAGTCGTCCAGTTTGTTTAGTTTTTCTTGCAGTTCTCTAATGCGTGTCTGATACATTTGCACCTCCATATCTTGGCGTTCTTTGATTTCGACCATGCGTTCATTGCCAGCCGTCAGAACATCAATTCTCTTAAGCAATTTTTCTTTTTCAATATTAAAACCTTCATTTTGTAACTTTAGCTCTTCAAGTCGGGTTTCCAGTGATTTTATTTGTCTCTTCAACTCTTCTTGTACAAGATCATCGAACATGGAATCTGATTCTAGGGAAGCAGATTTACGATGGTCTTTATTATGAGCCAACGACTGTAATGTGTCAATTTTCATTTTATATTCTTTTAGTTTTTTCATTAGTTTGCCTGACTTAACGTGTAATTCTTTCTTTTGTTCTTCACTCCGCTCTAAGGCCATTTCCAGTTCTTGCAAACGTTCGTTAAGATCCTGTATCTTCAATTCCAACTGTTGTTCTTTGGGCACTAAAGAATCAGAAATATTTGATGTTTTAGAAGCGAGTATTTTTGCAAAATGTTCTTCTTCTGCCGTGGCTTCGGAATTGCCCCAAGCATCGCCCCAATCTTCACTCAAATCAAAAGCTTTTGTAAGATTTTCTTGAGGATGACAATCGTAAGCCTTTTTAGGTACAATTACCTCCTCCACTACTGGTTCTTTAGACTGTTGAGGTATTGATATGGCTTCAAACTCCGGAGGCTGGTCAGAGTTGCCAAAGAACATGTCCAGGGTAGGCTGAATATTAGGATCTAGGAAGGAGAGTGGCACCACTTGTTTTTCCAAAGAAGGCAGTGTTTTTATTAAATGCTCCTCATTTTGTTGCTCACGTTTAATACGCACTATTTCTTCATCTTTATTTCTTAGCAAACTTTCTAAAGAGCTTACTTGATTTCTAAGCTCATATTGCTGTGCCAGCAATTCTTCCTGCTGTTGCTGAAGTAGCAATAATTCGGCGTGTTTTTTCTGCAGCTGGCTCTGGAATTGTTGCAACTGATGGTCTTTGTCCTGATATCGAGCCTCTAAATCTCTTATTTTATCTTGAAATTCAGATTCTCTTTGATTGCGAGTTGCCAGTTTGTGTTCTAAGTCTTGGGCATGTTTTTCTAAATCGGACACATTTCGCTGCAGGTCTTCAATGGTAGGAGGCTGTTCAAGGGAAGCTTGGCTCGATGGTTCTACTACGTGGGAGGTTTGAATAAGATCATCGAATGGTGAACGCACAGTGGTATCCGATGTAAAGAACATTGGTGGTGCTGGTATGACATCAGTAGTCTGTGCAGTAAGAGCGGAAGCTACACTTTGCAGAACTTGCAGGTTTGTGGCAGTTTGTTGGCGTTCTGTTAACTGGTTTTGCATATCCTGATTAGCATTAGAAATAACGCTTAACTCAGCTTGTAAATTGTTAAGGTCTTGTTGCAAGCGATAGATTTGATGATTTTTATCTTGTAATTCCTGTTGAAGGCGTTCAATCTCATTGCCCATACCTTCACTCATAGGCTGCTGATTGTTTGTGTTATTTTGTGCTGGTAATCCGAAAGCTAAAGCAAATGGATCATGTTGACTTGAAGTGTTTGAACTGGCAGCTGCTGCGGCCATTTGTAATTGCAAGTTTTGACGCTGATAGTTCTCTATGATGACCTCTTTTTCTGCCAAGAGGTCTGTTAGTCGCTTGTTTTCCGTTTCGATAAATACCTGGTCATCAGTTTGATTTTGACCCACCTGCATGCGCAGAGTATCCAATTCGGCTATTTGAGTACGCAAAGCCTGCAATTCACTTTCGTGATTGGAAGAGAAAGTATCTATTTGATGCCTAAGATTCTCGATTTCGGTCTTGTCTTGCATTGACTGCATGCGTAGTTCTTGTAATTCATACAAGTCTTGTTGAGAGTTCTCGTTCTGCATACGCAGCCAAGAAGATTCACGTTCTAGTTCGCTCTTGGCTTGTTCTAATGTATTAAGATTCTCTTGTAGCCGAAGAATATCATTTTGATGATTTGCACAATCATCGGTCAAGCGTTCTACTTGCTCAGAGAGTTGCCTCTTTTCTGCATTGATTTTCTCTAGTTGGTCACTGAGTTCAACTTCTAACTCATCTAATTCGGTAGCCTTGACCGCTAGCTTATTATCATAAACTGATTTTTGCCTTTCCATATCTCCTTTAAGCTTTGCCAAATGTTCTCTTAAAGTAAACAGTTCCTGGTCATAATCATTATTTGATTCGCTCTTAAAGTCTGTGTACTCTGTTTCTAATTTCTGGTACTTCAGTTGCAAGAGATTATAGTCAGTTTGCAATTTGCGATAGTTTTCTTCTATATTTGCTTTTTCATATTGTGAATCAATTAAACGCTGAGCTATGACTTCATCATGCTTTGACAGCATATTTAAACGATTAATTAGTTCATCTTCGACCTTAAGATGTTCCTCAGTCTTTAGGTGAATCTGTTCATCCAAAATATTAACTTTGCATTCCATGGAAGCTCTTCGTTCTTCAAAATCGGATACACACTCTTGCAGACGACAGATTTTTTCTTTGAATGCACTATTCTCTTGCTCAAGAGTTTCTATGTAGGACATGTCTTCTTGTAATTTAGCTTGTATGCCGTCATGTAAAGTTTCTAGTTGTGTGATGGTTTCTTGGAAATTACCTTTCTCGCTTAAGTATTTTTCGTTCAGCTTCTTATATGCCTCCTGTAAAGCTTCTAACTCAGCTCTGACAGGCTGCAGTGCAGAGGCATCCAGCTGGTGAAGAGTGGCTAGCGGAATAATTTCTTCTTCAGGGCAGGTTGCTAATTTTTCTTGCAAGTCTTTAACTTGGGCCTGTAACTTTTGTATTTGGCCATTACGTTCTTTAATGACAGCCTTAGATTTTTCAAATTTCAATGATTTGGTTTTCAATTCTTCGGTTACTTGTTTTAAATTATTTTCCAAGTCGCTGTTTTGAGAAATTTGTTGCGAATTAGTTTTTAAATTTTCCAGTTCCCTATTTAGTTCTTGTATTTTTAGGGAACTTTCATATTCTTTTTCTCTTAGAGTCATCAGTTCGTTTTCTAATTCCTCCAAAGTAGTTTCAGCTCTTTCAAGTTTTGTAGTTTTATCCTGTAAGACTTTGTTAATGTTTTCGTAGTCGGCGTTTTTGACAGACGATTCATTTCCCCAATCAGTAAGTTGTTCTTGAGCTGCCATTAACGACTGTCTTAACTCTTCGATTTCCTTTGTTTTTAATTTAAGGTTCTCTTGCGTACATTGTAAGTCTTCTCTTAGTTGATCAGTCTCATTTAAGACGCCTAAATTAGCATTTAATTGAGAATTTTGTTGGACCATTTTCAAGTCAGTTTCTAGATTTTGTAATACAGCTTGAGTAGATTGAAGTTCAGTCTCAGGGTTCCTCTGAATTTGTTGCATAGTCATTTGAGCAGTCTGTAAATCTGATTTGAATTGCTCATTTTGGAATTTATCAGATATTGCTCCAAGATCAGCGTTAAGTTTTTGAAGTTTGTCAATTTCTACATTTCTTATCGTTAAACTCTTTCTAAGTTCTTCAACTTCTTTCAGTTGTTCCTTATGCTGCTCTCGTAAAACAAAAAGTTCATTTTGCATGGCTTGAATTTCCAATGAAGACTGATGTTGTGTCGCTTCAAGGGCTGATTCTTTTTTTAGCAGTTCTTGTTTTAACTCTTGCGACTGTTTTTCAAAAGTTAATTTTATTTTTACTATTTCCTCCAATTCTAGAGTTTTTTCCTGCAAATGTTGGTTGGCACTTTGAAGTTGTTCCTGTAGTTGTATATTCTTGCTTTTTAGGATCTCTATGTTTTGTAAATTGACACTAGCTTGCGATTGGCCTCCTAGTGCCTTTAATTGACTTTCATATTCCAAACACTGTTGGGCTTTCTTTTTTAAATTGGCGGCATACTTCTTAAGCTTGTCCAATTGTTCTTTATTACGTTGTTCTAAATTTTGCATTTTATGTTGCAAGGTGGGGAACACTGACAGCTGCTCAAGTTGTTGATTCAATTGATCTTTTTGCTGTTTGCTAATAAGCACCAGATCTTGATGCTGCTTAATTAACTCACGATGAGTTCCTTCCAACGTGTACAATTCTTGTTTATTTTTATCGAACATTTCTTGCAAAAAGGAAATTTGATCTTCTTTTTCAATGACTTTTTTAGCATTTTCCTCAATTGACTTATAAAGATGAATGATCTGTTGATTGAGTGTGTCAATGGTTTCTTGCTTATTAGATAATTCCTCAACTTGTTCCTGCACCAAGTGTTTATTGATTTTTAAAGACTCTTTTAGCTTTTCACATTCTTTTTGTAGGTCTTCTGATAACTCCGATCTTTGAAGAACTGAAGTTTGCTTAAGTCGCAAAACTTCTTCTTTTAGCTCGCTGATTTCCTTATTACGCTGCTCCAGCTCCAAAAGCTTAAGATTTATTTCGTGTTCATGCTCTTTGTAGGCTTCTATAAGTTGTTGCTTTTGTTCATTTACTAGTGTCTGTAATATTTCCATTTCCTGCTCATACGTTTCACATTTAGCTTCAAGCTGTTTTCTGAGTCTGGTTAAATGTTCGATTTGTTTTTCATGCGCCATTTCTTTCTCATTAATCAAACGATCAAAATCGTCGGATAATTTCTTAAGCATTACAACTTCTGCTGAAGCTCGCGAAATTTCAATTGTCTTTTCTTCCAGGCTCGTTCTAGCTTCATAAAGTTCTTGAGTCAAATCCTCAACACGAGATTGCAGTTCGCTTAACTGTAACTCATATTGGTGAATTTCTTTTTGGGATTCTTGCAATTTCTTCTCTGTTTCACTGTGCTCTTTCTTAGTGTCTTCCGATTGTATTGCTTGTCTTTCTTCGGCAAAAAATCTATTGTCGGTTTGATCTTCATGTTGGTCTCTGACTTCATCTAGCAAACGACGCAGTTCTTGTACGGTGGCTTTTAACTCACGATTTTGGGCAGTTAATTGTTCATATTCAGCCAAAGCTTTGCCATTAGGAGCAGTTACTGCTACCACAGTTTCAACTACTGTAACAGTTTCTACAGCACTGCTGGCCTCTTTAACCTTTTGCAACAATTCGCTGAGTTGTGTGTGGGCGTTTTCAGCCTCCTTTGCCAGTTTTTTCGAAATGTTAAATTTACTTTTTTTGTCATTAGCCTTTCTGTATGCGTCTAATTCCCCATAAAGTTTTGATAGAGATTTTTCGCATTTCTCAAATAATGTCTCACTATTATCCAAAGAGGCCACAACTTCGGAGGATTGTTGCAGAGATGTTAGCTCTTGTGATATTTCTGCCTTTTGGCTCTTAAACTCCTGCATTTGAAGACTTAAGGAATCATTTTCTTTAATGGCGTTAACTAACTGGATTTGTAGATGATCATAATCCTCCATTTGCTTGTTAAGTTTTATTTCTACTTCTTGCTTTTCTTCTATTAAATTTTCTATGCGCTGTACAAGATTGTGGTTTTCTGCGGTCAACTGCTCCATTTTTTCCAAGACTTCCCTTCTTTCAGTTGAAAACAATTCAATTTTATTCATAAGCTCAGAACTTTCATCGCGCAATTTATTAAGACTTTCTGTTATTTCGGGACTTATGTCTGTTTGTGTTAGTTCGTTAACAGCTTCTTTTTGAGACGCGGATGTATCTTCGCTACCCTCGACTAGACTTTTATTAAACTCTTCCAATTCTTGTTTTTCCTGTTGGGTTAGTCTTTCGACAATTTCAATGGATTCGGCAGAAGAGGAAGATTTCGATAGTTTTTCTAATTTATCCAACAGCTCAATATTCTCATTTAGATAGTGTTCTAACTTTTTGTCTAGCTCTTCCTTTTGTCTGTTTATTTTTTCAATTGTATCTAGGGATTCTTGCAACTTTTGATCTTTTAATTCCAGATTTTTGCGTAGCAGGGTTAATTGCTGCGTCAAATCCTTAATTTGTTCCTCCAACTGAATTTCTCCCAATTCTGTGCTAACACGATTTTGTTCTCCCTGTTTTAAGGATTCTAATTGGAAATCTTTCTCTTTGATTATTGATTCTAACTCTTCAATCCTTTGTTCGCATTGTTGATGCAAAACTTCTTTGGCTATTTCCTCCTTTGTACTTGATTGTGAAGTTTCCATTTGTGCCAGCTGCCATTGACCCTTTTCATCTTCCAGTTCGGTAATATTTTGTTGCAATTGTTCATTTTCTTTAGTCAGCTTTACCACTTCATTATGCAGATCAGAGCCTTTCTTTAACTTCTCCATTTGTTTTTCACTTTGCTTGCACTTTAATTTTAGCTTTATCATGGCTTTATTAGCTTCATCTAATTTCTGTTTTAATTGTTGATTTTCCCATTTGATATCTGGATCGTTAGAATCCTGGCTTGTTTCAGACATTGAGTAAAAGAGTGGCTTAGTTTTAGAGTATGATTCCAACTTCTCTTCTACAACTTTAAAATTGGCATTTAAAACATTAAACTCAATGGTCTTCTCAATTAGCTTCTCTTCGCATTGTCTTTGCAATTCTTGCGATTTTAACAAGTCGTCTCTTTGGGCCTCAATGCAGGCTTCCAGACTGGCCAGTTTTTCTGCTATAGAACTGTCATTGACCTCTAGTTTCTCTTGATCACTTACGGTAGCTTTAAGCTTAAGGTTTTCAGACTTTACTTCCGACAGCTCATCTAACAATTCTTGGATTTGTTTGGCCATTTCAGCTTTAACTTCATTGTCGGTATCTTGTATGTGCAATAAAGTTGATGAGCCAGTTGTGTTCTTATTTTGTTTCTCTGCATTGCTAAAACTTTTTACTCCGTCTGCTTTTAACTGCTTAATTTCCTCTTCAAATTTAGTACATTTGGATGTTAAATCACATCTTGTGCTTTCCAAAACGTCATTGATTTCAATTAACTCTTGTATACGTTTCAATTGTATCTCGGTTTCCTGCTTAAGTAAATCATTTTCATTTAATATATCCAACGTCTCAGCAGATTCTTTAGCTTTATACATCTCCAATTGCTTTTTTAATTCATCAATTTCCATTTGGGGTTGAGACGGAAAAGTTTCTTCATTTTTTAAACTAAAAATTTCCAATTGCTTGTTAAGTATATCAAGTTGCTGTTTAAGATGAAGATTTTCTTGATTCAATGACTCAATTTGTTGCAGCAAATTTGAAATACTTTCGATCTTAAGTTTTAATTCTTCATTTTCTTTTAACAATTTTTCGTTTTCCTCTGAAGTTTCAAAATCCGTTATTTCTTTATTATGTTGCAACTTTTTAAGCTCTTCTTTAAGATTTGTTTCTTTAGTTTCGAATTCGTTTTGTTTCTCCTGAAAAGATGATTTTAGTTTTGATATTTTAACCTCTAATTGCTCGTTGTCTAAAGAGGATATGTTGATGGAGCTGTTGCGATTATTGTTTTGTTTCTCCTTTTCTAACTGCTTTTCCAAAAGACGACATCTGTTTTCTAAGAATTTAATGCGCTCTTTTTCTAGACTAAAATGTTGACTGCTTAAGTCCGTTGCGGATTTGTGTCGTTCTCGGCTGACTGCTTTGTATTGTATTACATTACTTAGATCTGACATAGACTTACCCAACTCGGTAGTATCCTCTAGACACTGTTGCGTAGTTTCAAATTTGTCCTTAAGTTCAGAAACCAACTGCTCTAAATGTTGTTTACTTGAGGCTTTTTGAGCCATTCGCAATTTATTTTGCTCTAGCTGCTGTCTCATTAAAGCGATCTTCTCACTGCTTTGTAGGCTGTACGGAAGGGGCGACAAGGGAGTTTCCTTTTTGGACGTTTGCTGAGGTTTCGATGGAATACGGCTGGGTGTAGGGTTTGGGGTCGAAGCAAAGCTTGGGCTCTGCGGTTGCAAAGAAAATTGCTCCTGCAAAACTGAAAGCATATTTGGTTGTTCTTGAGTCACATACGAGACCTTTGTCGACGGAGTTTCTAGGTATGTAGACACATTTGAGCCTTGTTTACTTTTTGCTTTGGATTTTAACAGTCTTTCGGCAATACTTTTGACTTTTTCTTTAGCGGCCGATTTACTTGAACCGTGAGCTGCTTCTGATTTGCGAACCAGTTCTTTTAATGCAGAAATTTTTTCCTAAAAAGAATTGGTAAGTTAGATGTTTCAAAATCATTCGAACATAAGCCAAAAAGAATTAAAGCAGTTTTAGTAAATAATACTTCTGCTAGTGCATGCATACCTATGACAAGATTCACACAAATCAAGTCCGAGTCGTCAAGTCTTGATCTTTTAGGAGGAACGGGAAAAGGGAACGAAAGTGTGTACATTCTTTAACATTACTTGACAAGTTTGTTTTTTCCTTTTCTTTTTGCGAAGTTGGCTTTTTGTTGGTATTTTGACTAAACTTGATGAAACGTGTATGAACGTTAATGCATGTTCAAAAGATAATTGAACAAAAACTGACCAAGTATTCTTGATGTGTGTGAATCTTGTCTATGTATTAAAAAAATGTTTTTAATAAAAAAATATCTTTATATTATAATTATCAATTTATGTACAACTTCTGTTGTATCGAAACATATTTCCCAACAAATATTTTTAAAAACTATAATCAAAGTTTTACCCATGGTGGAATAATTATAGGAGATTGCAGTTCAGAGAGAATTCGATCATTTGATTTGACAATCGTAAATTAAACAAATAAGAGCGTTATATATTAGACTCTACCGAATCTTATATACCGTTCACATTGGTCTTCTATATACCTAGCTGTGTAACTGTAACTGTAAAAATAATAAATATTCTTTGTGTTGGGCTTAAAGTCGATTGCTGGTCCACTTTTTGAAATATAAAACTTTAAAGTTTAAACTTTACTTTTCTTTGTATGTATAACATAAAAACACCATGTAGAAGTTTTGATGTCAAGAGTTTTTTAAGTTATCGACATATTTCGTATAAAAAGTTTAATAAAAGTTGTTTTGTTTATTTGTATAGGAATACAAATTTGTGAAATAACTATTATTTATTTGCATAAAGTTAGCAATAAAAATAAACAAACAAATTTCACAATAAAGCAAAAAAATTTAAAACTGTGTTGCTATTGATTTTTTGGTTTGGCGATAGTAAAGTCCAAAGACAAATACCATTTATGTAAAATTGGCATTCAAAAACGAGTTGCCTGTATTTGGGGATAATGATGATGATGACAAACTATAATCTGGCAAATCGTAGTTTGCAAACAGATAGAAATATTTTTGAAAATAAATTATTGAATGAGTTTAGAGAAGTAATTGAATTTTAAAAAATTATCAAATGAAACGCCTAGAAGCTGCTTAGCATATAAAGAGGTACGCTCAAATCTTCTTAGACCATAGACATAACGTACAATATTAATAAAAAGGACGGAAAGTTTACGCATACTAGCCATGTCGCATTTGGCAAAAATTTCGCAGCTATGTTAAAACAGGAATCAAAAATGATTTGGCAAGCATGATTTGAATCTAAATGGGTGTGTAAAACTTAGCAATATATTTTGCCCACAAGGCTGTTGATATTATTAGACCATGTAGGATTGCTGTTAAATACTATACCTAGATTCCTGGCAGATCGAACAATGTTGATCTTAGCGTGGTTCATTGTTATATCTAGCACAAAACGCTTGTTACGAAAAATAATACATTTAGATTTGGAAGGATTGAGACATAGACCATTGGCAGTTGCCCAGAGGTAAGTTCTATCCAAATCATGAATCAACTTTTCGATATGATGACTTATCATTTGCATTGAGCTACTTAAGTAAAGCTGCACGTCATCTGCGTAAATATGTAAATTACAAAAAAAGATTTGTTTGAGCATATCGTTTATATATAAAGAAAACAGGAGTGGTCGAAGAATGGATCTTTGTGGTAACCCCCCCTCCGTTTAGGATCACGGGATTTAAAAAATTCACCAATTGCAGATACTGATTTTGATCGCCCATGTAGGTAGGAAGAAACAAGCCTGACGCTAGAGGAAGAAAAGTTGAAAAAGTTTTCAAGTTTCCAAATTAAAGTGGCATGGGCCACCGTGTCAATAGCCTTGGTGTGATCGAGGAGAACTAGAAATGTAATATTTTCATTGTCGCGTTCCTGACGTATATTTTCGGTAACATTAGTTAGGGCTGTAGCACGAAACCCAGATTGCTTTACGAACAAAAGGTTATCTTCCTCAATAAATTTTCCTAGCTGCTGGAATAGAATTCTTTGAATACTTTGGATAAGAAACATCAAATGGCAATTCGTCGAAATTCAGTTGTAGTTTTTGAAACTGGAATAATTTTTTCATGCTTCCAATTGAAAGAAAAAGTACTTGCCATGATGATAGTATTAACAAGAGGCGTGATATTTGGCAGTAGTAGCGGAAGTATTATAAC
Source organism: Melanophora roralis (assembly GCA_963583895.1). NCBI lineage: Eukaryota > Metazoa > Arthropoda > Insecta > Diptera > Rhinophoridae > Melanophora > Melanophora roralis. The sequence continues at coordinate 62,034,709 of OY757190.1, read as the reverse complement.
AACAAACTTTCTACAGCTCAGGATTCAATAGCCATTAAGGCGGTTGGCAAACACAAGTAAACCCAAAGCAACCGCTGAAATTATTATCCGTAGGTCCAGTAAAACTGTAAAAGAACAAGCAAATCTGTAAAAGTCTTACTTAATTCATCTACGTTAACATAGTTGAGGTTAGAAGTACCTCTTTCTTTACTAACTCCGATTTCACGTATTGTTTTCCAAAATTTCTTAGAGTCAAGAGCGGACTCAAATCATTTGGCGTTTCTAATTTTGTTATTTACAGTACTTCTTGCTACATGGTAATTTCAATGTAGCTTAAAAAACGTTTCCATCTTGCGTATGCAATATTACGTTGAGTGATAGATTGTGCAATTGCATTAGAGAACCATGGTTTATAAGTGTTAGCTAATGTATGAATTCATACTGGAACAGTACAATTAACCAGCCCCCCTGTTCTGTAACTTGTGAGAAGTTTTCGCAGCGAGAAATTTTTTTTTATTGTCATAGTCTTCCGATTATTAACAGTGTGACTTAGATAATACGTAAACTCTCATTATACAACGTTAAAAGTTAAAATAATTAGGTTTATCGTTTTCATCCTGTCTTTTACAAGGCGACTATAAATTTCTCGATGCGAGAAGTTCTCACTAAAGTTACAGAACACAGGCACAGATTCAATAAATTAGTCTCCAAAAAAAAAAAATAATTGTTCGTCCACAGAAGGCATGCAAAGGGAGACCATTTGTACTGATTTTATCAGTACATGTACTGATTTTTTTATTTGGTGTACTGATTAAAAATTTGTGTACTGAAATGTACTGATTTTTTTTTAAATGTACTGATTTTTAAAGATTAATTAAAAGGGGAAAAAGAAAATGAAAACAGCGAATAGCGAATAATTGTTTGTTGGATTCTTAAAAAACTCTTGAACGTTTTGGTTTGCTTATAGTAATTCTTAAAATTTTTTTGAGGTTATTTTATAAAGACAGATAATATTCATACGGTCTTTTTAAGAGTCTACTGATCATTTGATGTAAGAACTAATGAAATGCATATAGACAAACTCAACCTACAACAAACCCTGAAACTATTAATTGAAAATTTAATTGTTTTTCTTAAGCAATTGGTTAAGTTATAAAAAACTAGAAAGTTCGGTATTTTTAAAGCAGCAAAAAGTGTATTAAAATTATTTTAATCTTTAAAATCTTGCTTTGTGTCGGTCGACAGCTCCCCAAAAATGATAAAAAATGGTTTGAGAATTTATTTTCCGAATCACATATTTCCTTTACAATATTACATAGACACCCAGACGGATGGAAAGGCTTTAATCGACTCAGGAAGTGATTTTAATCGATCGCTCTAAATGAAACCGATTCTTAGACTATAAAAACTTAAGAGCCTACTGATTTCGGACCAGGAATAAATGGTCACCTTAGGCATGTAGAATTATCCCAGTTAATATTATAAATGTGATTCAACAGAGCATTGAAAAAATACACATTACTATCGTAATCAACGTGGTGCAACCGAAGCATTGTCTGGTTTTTGCAACAAAAAGAAGCCACAGATTTAAGAAAATAATTTTTTTCGTATGAAGAATTGAGTCTTACGATAATTGGTGGACTATCAATATCTCCAATATTTTTAAAACGTTTAGCCCGAAATATAGTTTTGACTGCAGACATAGAAATATTAAAAGAATCACGTATTTTACCAAAAATATTTAGATTTTCGCCATCATTAAAAGGTGGACCAGTAATTCGTAGATCCGCATCCACTACAGAATTCTCCTGTGTTAAGACTCCAATTAATTTTTTTCCAAAATGTAGGCATTACTGTACCTTTTATTACCTTTTGTAGAACATTTAAAGTCGATAGCTGTTACAGTTTCTTAGATTTAGCACAAGAAATATTTTATATCACTTCTTTTGCTCCTATCTGAAAAAAAGATTTCCCCAATTTAGGTCCCTATGTTCAAGGTATCCGTCCCAAGTTTTGTGGATAGAATGGCTGCATAGATATATAGGGATATATGCGCGATTTTTTTTTCTAAAAAAATGGGCTATTTTGGGTTTTCGCTTATATTTCGGTCAAAAGGAAACCGATTTTATTGAGCTCCGGAAACTTGAGTTTAAAAGACACAGATAGTCATGGCTTTATCGACTTCCCTAGCTATAAGGATCCAGAATTAAAATTAAAATAGGTACCCTGATATACTATTACATTTTTTTAGTTTTTTTTCTAAAAACGCATACATTTTTTTAAAAACTTTACATGGTTTCAATTGTCAAGACTTTTTTATATTAATGTAAGAAAATCCGTTATTTTTAGACATTTTTGTTAGCGTTCAGAGCAAAATTCATTAAAAAGAAGACAATTTTTGTGGCCAATAAAATAGGTACTTTGCTAAATATTTTCGCATAATCCAGAAATTAAGGCCGAACTGAATATTTCAAGGTTGGCTATCTAATTTTAATACAATAATAATCTAATATCTATACTAACATCAATAATAGATGGGTCGAGCACAGCATTGCACTGGAGAAGAGAGAAGACTAATTAAAAAGCTTCGGGAACAGAATAAATCCTATAAATTTATAGCCGATTCAATTGGACGGTCTAAAAATTTTGTTGTAAATGCCCTTAAGCCCCGAAACACAAAAGAAAAACGTGGCGCTATGAAAAAAACCAGCCCAACTACTGATGGGTACATAGCAATGCTTGCGAAACGAGACCCCTTTAAGTCCTCTAAGTCGATTGCAACTGAAATAAATAATCAAATTTCAGCAAGAACTGCGCGACGTGGTTTATGTGATATTAATCTTCCGGGACGAATAGCTCGAAAAGTTCCATTGCTAAGAAAAGCAAATTTACAGAAGAGGAAAGAATTTTCAAATCGCCATAAGACATGGTGTGGCCCAGAAGGAGCTAAAAAATTGCATAACATACTCTGGAGTGATGAAACTAAAATTAATTTGTTTGGAAACGATGCTGGGCGGAATGTGAGAAGACCAAAAAGTCAAGAATTCAACCCACGTTACACTAAAAAAACAATAAAACATGGTGGCGGCAACATCATGGTTTGGGGATGTTTTCTTGGAGTGGCGTAGGGCCTATTCACTTAATTTCAGAAATAATGACAAAGGAAGGGAACAAAAATATTCTGGAAAATGTTATGTTGCCTTATGCTGAGGAGGAAATGCCATTACGTTGGTGTTTCCAACAAGATAACGACCCGAAACACTCTTCTAAGTTAGTAAGTGGATGGTTTCAGCAAAATAAAGTTAGTGTTATGGAGTGGCCAAGTCAATCACCCGATCTCAATTGAGAATCTTTGGGGAGATCTCAAAGTTAGACTTCGAAAAGAAAATGTTCAAAACAAGACTCAGTTATGGCAAAAAGTGCAAGAAATATGGTATGACACTCTTCTTGAGACCTGCCGCAAGTTAATCTCTTCTATGCCCAACAGATTAGACAAAATTATAAGAAATAATGGTGGACTTAGTGGCTACTGACGCAAGAAAGCTTAAATAATGCAATTTATGTTGAAAATTACTTAAAACTTATTTAATTTTCCACATTTCCTTTTAAGTACCTATTTTTATGACCAAGTGAATTTTGCTTTTTTTAGTGTAGTTTTTTTTTTTTTTTAAATAATAACTTTTTTCTTATTATTTTTATTTATTTTTATGCTTTGAATAATAAGAATGCACTAAGAACAAATTTAAGTTAAAATAAAATTGAAAAATATGCATTTTTTATAATTATAAAGATGGTACCTACATATTAAAAATTAAAATGTGGCCATTAAAATAGGTACCATCTTTATAATTATAAAAAATGCATATTTTTCAATTTTATTTTATATACTTTATGGGGTCGCAAATGGATAATTAAAAAATTACAAACGGAATGACAAACTGATATATACCCTTATCACTATGTAAAAGGTATAATTAAAAGAGAATTCTGACATAAGGGGAGTATCAGCTGACAAGAAGATTCTCTAGTGAGGCCAGCTATACAATTCTACATTATTAAAAAAAAAAATACATTGAGGCCAGCATGGTGGAATTACATATGTAGAAAGGCCATGGTACAATTACCTTACAAAGTAAAGTCAATTCAACAACTACTATTTTTTGCTCGAGTTTGATTACGCTGTCAAAACAGTATGTTTTCTTACATTATCAACCGAGTTTTTACAGCGACATCACACATTTGGTATCGTGTATGTTGTATTTGTTGCGTAGTGACTATATGTACCTTGTAAGGTGCTTCATCGTACAATTACAGAAATAGTCGATTCAGCAGCTGACTTTTTGGTGCTCGAGTTTGCTCACGCGTAAAAACTGTCGAAATAGTACGTTCTTTAAAATTAACGATGTTGTTTTTACAACTTCATAAATTTGGTATCGAGTTTGTTGTAATTTGTTGCCATAGCGACTATACCTTGTAAGGTAATTGTACCATGAGTATTATGAAGGAGGCCTTAAAACACACAGGCTCTGGGTGGCTTCGTTTAATCAGCTGAGTAACGGTATTTCGTTATATAAATGTCAAATTTTGTTTATGTATATTTTCCTTTTTTACAAACAACAACTGTAGTATTATAAGAACAACTAAAAAAGAAGAAGGGAGAATTTGTCAGTTTTTGTTATCTGTCTTTGACATTCTTATGAAAGTTTAGTTTAGTAAATTTGTTATGTTAGAGCTGCAAAACTATCGATAGTCGGCCCGTTGGAGTTTCGAGTTTAAAGGTAAACTATCATTAGTATCGATACTATCGAACTTTTAGAATACTGTTTAAGGTCTACCGATTACCAAATAATATATGTTTTCTTAATACAAGATTCCTTAAACGAATTGTTAATTTGGCATCAATTATAAATTATATAATTTTTGTTTATTATTTCTACTATTTTTTTCAAGAAAGCAGAAATATTAGGTGGTTCATTTACAGAAAATTATCACTAATTTTCGATAATTATTACTAGTAAGTGTTCACGTACACAAAAAATTAGCAGCTAGAGAGCCAAAAAAGAGCGTAATATGTTTAGAAACAAAAATGTTTCTGATAATTTCTGCTAGTAAAAATTTTACTATCAGAAATTATTCAAAGAGTCTTTCTGTCATTTTGCTTTGAAAAAAAATTTAAGTGTAAAATTTTTATAAGTTTACAATAACAAAATACATTGGCTTGCAAGTTTTGACTGTAAAAGTGTTCATTTACTTTTAAATATTTTTGAGAGCAATTTTGAAAATATTTCTTTTTACTCTCTCGTTGCTAGTAATTACTGGAAAGTTATTGAACACAACTATTGTCTGTAAGCATAGATGCCAGATTTGACGATTTATCGTCATTTTGACGATTTTTGGCCACAAAAAATGGCTTTTGACGATTGAACGATTTTTGCCCTAAATTTGACGATTTTTATAAAGGTTTTCGACTTTAGCCAGAACCTACAAATTTCGTTATACATAAGTATAACTATTAAATTTTATATAATATCATAAACAAGTGTTTCAGAGAAAATGTTTGCAAAATTTCTTTCAATCTTTCGCTACTTTAATCACAAGTTGCTATTTAAATCTCGGGGCATTTTTAGCAAATGAAATGTTTTTCAAGGCCCTTCAGTCTTAATACTCTACAGTACAACACATACATATGTATTCATATTAGTTATTGTAGGTGCATTATGTGCTTGTCTGACAATGGCTCCATAGACATTTGCCAAATAAGCCCTTAACAAATATACAATATCTATTTTGAATACGGGCATTCATGTAAAGTGCTATTTTTTCAACCTTTGTCTTAAACTATCTTTTGTACAATCAGTTTCTAACTTAATATTATACCTAGGTATTTAACTATTAAACAATCAGCTTTATTGTGTTTGACGTTGTCGTGTCGATTGCTATCGAATTGAATTTAAAAGCGAGAAAAACGACTGCGACAACGCCAAACATAATTTTTAAACAAAAATTTATGAAGAAAAATAATGTATGAATGTAAATATTATTTACATATACAAATATTTAAGGTATGAAGATAATAAAAAATGCAAATTAATAAAAAGAACAATTTCTTACCTGCTGCTGTAAAAAACTCTCCTGTAATTGCTGTTGTTCATTCGGTTCGGACGACATGATTTAAATGTTTTATATCGCTTCGATATTCTTTTGTTAATACAATCCTCGGAGGAAAGTAAAAAAGAATTATTTTTTAAAAATATGTAGGTGTGTATTTACAAATAAACTAAAAAATCATTAATGCTTGTTCGCTTTAAAATTTCGTCTGCTGAGCATGAACATTGAATTGGCACTTGTACTGTAAAAGAATAAATTTTTATTATTTCAATATGCAATATGATTAAATTACTAAACAAAGTATATCTTAAACATAAAACAAATAAGATTTATTGCAATTTTAAAAGCAGTTTTATCTGACGTGTTCGCTTTTCACCTCAAGTTTAATTTACGTTTTTGCTTTTAAATTTGGAATGTTACAAAAAATTTCATTTGTTCCGATAGGTAATAATTTTTTGCACATTTTTCTAATATTTTTATTAATTATTTTTCTGTTTTTAATGATATTACCATAAATTTTCAAAGAGCAAAATTTATTAAAGAAAAAACACACAAATAAATTCCATGTCAGCAAAATACTGCGTTGTAAAAATTTAGTACCAAACTATGACAATAGATGACAGCTCGCACGTATATCAGGTGGCCTTAGTTAAGCTGGAGGCCCATACCGCACGTTTTATGCGTGGCTGCGTTCTATGCGTATCATATTTCTGTACGTTTAATGCGTTTGTTATTGCCAAGTTACATGCAACAAGAGCAATCAGGTTTTCTTCATGACACTTACATAAATAAAAACACAACAGAGATGACACTTAAAATATTAAAGTAGTCGATAAAAACAATATTAACTTTGGGTACAAATTATTTGTGTTGAAAATTAATTTTAAGGTAATTTATTCTTAAAATTATTGGCAAAATTTATAATAAAAGCATTTTCTTTCATAACATACTATTTTTACACAAAATATTTCAAAAATAGAATCTACCACACACACACATGTTTTTTGATAGCATTGAAAATTTGTCATCACTGGATAACAAAACATCTGTCATTTTTTCATTGCGCATGCGACGTATGAAAAAGTAAAGCTGGAGGTCCATACCATACGTTATATGCGTGGCTCCGTTCTATGCGTATCATATTTCTGTACGTTTTATACGTTTGTTTTTGCCAAGTTACATGCAATACGTTTTGTGCGAAAAGTGAAGAGAAGAGAAATCAGATTTTCTTCATTACACTTACATAAATAAAAACACAACAGAGATGACACTTAAAATATAAAAGTAGTCGATAAAAACAATATTAACTTTGGCTACAAAATATTTGTGTTGAAAACTTATTTTTAAGGAAATTTATTCTTAAAATTATTTGCAAAATTTATAATAAAAGCATTTTCTTTCATAACATACTGTTTTTAACACAATATATACCAAAAGTATAATCTACCACACACACATGTTTTTTGATAGCATTTAAAATTTGTCATCACTGGATAACAAAACCATCTGTCATTTTCTCATTTCGCATGCGACGTATGAAAAAGTAGAAAGTGAACCTACTTTATACGTTACTTGCGCAGATGCGTTCTATGCAATTTGTTATGTTTTTTGCCACATACAACTACACTGATTCTACTTTTTTGACAGGCGGAGAGAACGCACTGCGCATAGATGATATGGTATGGACCTCCAGCTTTACACAGGTAGGTAACGTGGTTTTTTGTTAAATTTTGTTTATGTTTATGTATTTCTTTCTCTTTTTACAATCATCAACTGTAGTACTCTAAGAAAAGCTCAAAAAGAAAGAGTTTGTGAGTTTTTGTTATCCGTCTGACAGTTTTATGAACCTTTAGTTGTTTTTGCATAGCTTATCCCACCTGATGCAAGCTCCTTGATAGATGCATACAGGTTGGTCAAAAGATTAAAGGCGGTGGCACATAGAATCCGTCGTACGTCATACTTCGCCTTTTTTAACTGAGAGCTATGTTGAAAAACATGTTTTATTATGAAAAATGTCACATTCAGTACGTCTCCTTCAACACAATGTACTAAAGTTGGGGAACTTTTAACGTACGTCAAGTACTTTGACAACTACCAGCTGGTTCATAACCTTAATTTTGATTAGTTGTTTTTGCACGCAACCATAAAATTTTTAAGTAAATTAGCTGAATTAACATCCGTTTATAAAGGATTCTATGTGCTGTCCCAAGGCGCATTCATACAAGGTGGACGCAGGCGAAAAACTCGTACCTAAAATGTCAAACACAAATGTGGCATCATTGAAACAAAATACAAATTATTTTCAGAAGAAAAACGTGAATAAAATTAATTTTACAGTGTTTTTTTTTGCACAAAGCACAAGAACGCATCATTTGGTTTTACTATTTGTTAATTAAAAACACTTTTTTCAATTTTTAGTTTAATAATCTAACCGATGCGTAATTTTTTTTAAATCAAGAAGAAGCACATAGGCAACCTTTTGACACATTGTGAGGAAAATTGCACGAGCAAAAAATAGTTAGCTGATCTGTCGAGCCCACCTTCTCTATGAATTCGCCTTGGTGCTAACCTCTTGCGTTTTTACGTTAATGTCAGTTAAAAACAGTGATGTTATAAGTAGGGAAAAATCCCTATTCGTAGGTATTTTCGTCTAAAAAAATCGAGCGTGGGGAAAAAAAGACGGATTTTTTTAAAATCGTCAAAATGTAGGGATTTTGCAGAAATATATTAATCTGGCACTCTTTTTCAATTTCTGCAAGCAACGCGTAAAATTTTGTAACGGCAACATTGCATATTGTCATTTCTTTTGAGTATTTCCCGCCATTTGAGCAGTGATATTGAATTAATATACATTATGTTTCTGTAAAATGAATTTATCATCTTCTTCAGACTCCTCGGCTTGCTTTAAGGAAACAAAACTTTAAGTTCAATATGCATTGTCCGATCTTTTTACAAGATGAATTTTAAAATTTTTGCACTTTCCAGAGTAACGAATTGCATTTAAAATAAATGGCTTTACAACTGTACAGTTATGAGGAAACAATCGTTCAAAACAAGCGTTATTTTTTTTATAAGAAAACACAACCCAAGAGTACAAACTACAAATTTCTGTTTCGTTTAATTAACAATTTGTGACTCGTATGAATTTACATCCTTTGCTTTTATGTTTATTATTATTTTCGTTATTTTATTTTAATTACTGATTTGTGTACAAGGCAAATTCATACTAGGTAAAAGAAAAAATGCCTAGTTACATTGTCAAAACCCAAAGCAAATTCGCACAATATAAAACACACACTTGAAAAAAAAACTATTTTATTGCTATGAAAATGTGTATAGTTGTATTAATTGCACTTCAGTATAAATTTATTTTAAAATTTAAACAGTTTAAAACAATTTTTACAAAATTTAACACAATTAAAAACAAACCAAATTTATTAGACACGAAAATAAACCACTTTGACTAAGTAACTTGATCAAAATCAAGAAGTCTTGTTTATGTGTTTATTTATAAGTGTTGTGATTTAACGTTTAAAATTATATTTTAAATGTAATGAACCAATTTATTTAATTTAATAATTTAGACAAGAATGAATAAAATATAATTACTCACAAAACAATGACTACTTAGATCTGAAAATATTATTGAAAAACAAGTATAAAATGTTGTAAGTGTTTCTACTACAATATCTCCTTTCCTTTAAGAAGTTCTATAGTCCTTTAACCATCCGGGAGCTTTACAACTTCTTTTAGGTCGTAAAGTTTCCACAGTTTCAGGAACTAATGCTATTGCTTCCGCTTCTGCTGAATCAGATGCTGAATGAAACGAAGAATCAGGTTCAATATTGACATTAGAATCAATTTCAAGATAGACGTCTGTTTCATCTACTTGATTAAGTTCTGATGAAATCGGTTCTACTATTTCTGCTGTAACGTTTTCTGGTGTTCCATATAAATCAAATAATTCAAACAATATATATCTTGAATCAATTGTCTCCTTATCTGATACAAATCTTTTCTTAATTTGATTTGCATGTGAACCAAGGCGAATTCAAATAAGGTGAACTCTTTAGCTCAGCTGATCGTCAGCTGTTTAAAACATTTATTGCCAAATTGTCAAAAATTGTGTTTTTTTATCTGTTTATATCCGCCATGTTTTTAAAAAGTTGTATTTAAAAAAAATTGTGTTAAAACTTAACAAATTGTTTAAAGATAAATATTTTGTTGTTCAAAACGAGTGCTAAAAGTGTAAGAGTGAAAATTTTGTTATTTTTAAAGTGAAAGAGTATGCCAAACTGCTCGCTGTGCAAAAAAACAAATATTTCAAGGGGGATGGAACTTTGTTTCGAGTTCCCAAAGACGAGGGAAGTAGAAGGAAGTGGAGTGAAATTTGTGGCGTAAACTTTTCTGCAACCGCTCGAATTTGTACCGACCACTTTTTGGCCATAAGCATTGTTAAAGTTGGTAATAAAACAACCCTAATGCCATTTGCTGAACCATTTATGGAACAATAAATGTATAAAAGTTTTTTTCTCTTTGCAGATTTTCGTTGCAGCATCATCTGCATATATATTGCTTACGGCAGCAAGTTTACCTCCCAAGAAAAAAAGTTCTTTTCAGAGCTACAAAATTTTTTAAAAAAGAGAATGAAAATTTTTTATATACATATGTATGTATGTACATTAGACCGAACATTTTTTGTATGGGAAATTTTTTTTTTTGCAAAAAAAGTGTACCGCCCCCTCAAATTGTTCCTTTTTATGCCAATAGTGAAATTCCAAAATCTAAGACTGATTGCCCTAGGTTAAGGCGTGGCACATGCCCACTGAAGTGGCTAAAACTGGTTTATATGGACTTTTCACATGACAAGGCAAAAAATTATAAGTAAAATGTTTCATATATGTCTGTAATATATTATTTTTTTGAAATTAACTTACGTTTAATGATTACTATTCTTCGGCAAATGCTCACGATTTGTTTTTTTTTGTATGCTCACGATTTGTTGTTGTTTACGTTGATTACTGACAATACCAAAGCGTGTCTAACTCAGTACATCGAACACAGTTCCCCCATTCTTACCGTCTATGTAAACAAATATTTGATTTGCTAAATAAAGTGTTGGCAACAACAGAGTAAAGTCAACCACGGGGCAATTAAAAGTGTGTAAAGAGTGAAGCGCAGGTATTTTGAGCTTTTAATCATAGAAACATTATTGCTAAAAAGAGAATTTATATTGATGGTATTTGCAAAATGGACACAAGAGCTAGTGAAAAAATTTATTTATTAGGATATGACGAAAGCCAAATTGTTGGATCTAAGCTGCCTTCCAATGGACAAGTTTTGAAAGTTTTGTTTTATAACATGCGCAAAGTGAAATTGGATCTTCGTTCAAGTGCATATCTGGTTATCAAAGAGGTCGAAATTTTTTGGAATAAAGCCCGTATTCCATTTCGTCAAATTGATAGAAGTGTTCAAAAAGTTGAATCTTTATATCACCAATGGAAAAATCTGCAAAAAACGTGCAAACGCAGCACACCACTTCAAAAAAGGCGAGAAGATGAGTTTATTAAAAATATGGAAAACTTATTTGACATTGCGCACGGGAATGCGTTAGATTTAATTAAAATAGAAGAAGATAAAGAGTTTTTGAAGAATCAACGTAAAGAAGGTAGACCTGGTGCAATGGTGGGATGCGATCGTTCATTATTTGAAAAAGAAAAGCGAAGAAATATTCGTATTGAAAAAGAGGTAATGCGAAAAGAAAAGCAGGGCGAAGATCAATTCCAAGGATTCCTGACAGCGAATGATTTGAGTGACAATACAGAAGAACTAATTGATGAATACGATAGTGATGATAATACTGACCAAACTGCGAACTCGAACTCTCAACAAAAAAACAGAAAACGAGGAATGAAACATTTTATCACTTCCAAGCTTGTTGCGACCTTAGACAAGGCCAAGGTAAGTGACAGGGATGCAGTACGTATTCTGATAGCTGCGGCTGAAGCATTGGAACATGATATCAGTACACTAGTAATCAGTAAGACATCGATTCGGCTTTGCCGTAAACAATTACGTTCGGAAACTGCTGCAAACCTGATGATGGATTTTAAAAACAAAGATATAAATCAAATTACTGTACATTGGGATGGAAAAATTTTACCATCGATCACAGGAAATGCAAAAGTAGACAGATTACCAGTTGTGATAACAACAAATGGCATTGAACATCTACTTGGAGTACCTGCCCTGTCAGCTGGTACTGGAAAAGAACAGACAGACGCCATACTCAAACTATTAAATGAATGGAATCTAACAGAAAAGGTATTTAAAAAACAATTTCTTATAACAGTTAATATAAACAACATTCTTTCCAAACAAGGTACAAGCTTTATGTTTTGATACTACAGCGACAAATACAGGTAGATTACAAGGTACTTGCATTTTATTAGAACAACACCTCAATAGAGAATTGTTATATCTCCCTTGCCGTCATCACATATATGAACTCTTGCTGAAAAGTGCTTTCGTGAAATATGATTTAAAATTAAGTGGACCGTCATTAGATATTTTCCAGCGTTTCAAAAAATATTGGCCCAAAATCAATCAACAAAAATTTGCAAGTGGAATGGTGGATAAAAAAATAAATCTTGCGCTTAACATAACTGAACAAGACCAATTAGCCCAATTTGCTCAAAACTATGCCACTAAACAACATCCCAGGGCAGACTACAAGGAGTTATTGGAATTGAGTCTTATATTTCTTGGTCGAAACACAGAGCCTATAAGGTTTAAATCACCTGGAGCGATGCATCATGCCCGATGGATGGCTAAAGCGATATATACGCTCAAGATTTTTCTTTTCCGCCACCAATTCTCAATGTCATCAGATGAGGCAAATGCTATACAAGATATAAGTGTGTTCATTTTGAAAGTTTATTTGAGGCCGTGGATTGAGGCGCCAATTGCCGCGAAAGCACCTTTAAATGATTTAAATTTTATTAAAAATATTATTAAATTCAACGAAGTGAATGAAATAGTAAGCAATGAAGTAACGAGCAAGTTTTCGAACCACTTGTGGTACTTGACACCAGAAGCAGCGGGTCTTTCATTTTTTGATAATGCTGTAGACGTTGGAGAAAAGAGGAAAATGGTTGAAAATCTCAAAGAAGAACAAAATAATGAGAATAAAAGAATAGTTACCAACATAAATGATTTAAACCAAAAAAATATTTCAGACTTTGTTAATAAAAAAACATTGAGCTTTTTTGAAAGGTTTAATATTGAAACTAACTTTCTAAAACTTGACCCTTCCAAGTGGCCCAATGAATCCGAATTTCAAAAGGGAATGAATATTGTACAAAACTTACATGTTGTTAATGATACTGCAGAGCGTTTTGTAAAACTTATGGAAGAATATAATGCAGCTTTAACAAAAAACGAAGAAGAGAAACAATATATCTTGCAAACAGTAACTGATTATAGGAAAAAGTACGGTAGCATTAATAAATCAGACCTTTGCGATTAAGTTTAAATGTTTATTAAGAATAGTAATCATTAAACGCAAGTTAAATTCAATAAAATAATATATTAAAAACATATATGAAACATTTTACTTTTAATTTTTTGCCTTGTCCTGTGAAAAGTCCATATAAACCAGTTTTAGCCACTTTAGTGGTCATGTGCCACGCCTTAACCTAAGGCAATCAGCCTAAGATTTTGGAATTTCACTATTGGCGTAAAAAGGAATAATTTGAGGGGGCGGTACACTTTTTTTGCAAAAAAAAAAAAATTAAGTTCGGTCTAATGTACATTGTATAGATTTTGTTTCGCAGTTTGTTCTAAAAACTAAAGCTATAATCACATTACATGAGTTGCCGCCTGAGTTTCACAACTAAGACTCATTTGTATAGTGTAATGACATGTCTATTTTTATTTGTTAATATTAAAAATAATATACTCAATTTATACTAGTGCATAGAAGTATAAATAAATTATAAACATAATATGTTTAGTTTTTTCAAATAAGGCCCCAGTACTAGTGCGTTTCAATTACCTAAACGACTTCTGATAGAAATCCCTCTGATTGCTCGGCAACAATAGTATCTATGTTGTAAAAGATTGCATGCAAAGAAATGGCAAAACAGGAAGCGCCTATAATAAAAAATATAAATAATAATCAGGTTGGGTTTTCATTGTTTTTAGTTACCTAAAGTCCAAAATAGTGCAGAACCTGCACCTACAAAAAAAGTATGGGAATAGAAGCAATGTTTAGCGCCATTATTTGATGTGAAGTGGACAATTAATAGCCAAACACACTGACTGGGGTTTTAGCTTTTCTAACCCTGTGACTTGAATAGGGTACACCGGCTAAGACAACCATGATTAAAGGTGAAGTAATGCTTAAAACACAATTGGTAAAGAATGTATTTAATTCGAAGTCGAGAACAACAATCTCCAATATGTATATTATGTTCACTTACAGGTTATAAATCATCAAAACAATAAAGACAAATTTGTAGTTGCTTTGAAAATAGTCCAGTCCAGGTAACTTACAAACCGACTAGTCATGCGTGGCATACTAGCGGCTGTCTTGAAGTTTTCGTATTTAAAAATACTGAACAAAGTTTGATATATTGTCGTGCCAATTGCACCAATTCCATTGCTGTAGGATTTCATCAAATTTCGTAAAAGAGCTAAAATTAAATTGTGATGTTGCTGGTGGTTTCGGAACATTCATGTCTCCAGACATATCTACCTTTATTTCTTTCATGATTTGCAGCAGGATGTATTATTTAAATTTCCTGGATTTGCAGACAGCAAGGTTACAGTTTTTCAGTTTGCTTTAAAAAACTTTATTTAAATAGTTAAATTTTATAATTACTAATATCACTGTTAAATTTTATTGTATTTATTTATTTATCTTCCACAACACAAAAACCAAACAATTTTTGACATTTTGGTAAATTTTACACAAACAAAATGCCTGCAGATTTTTCAGTGTTGTAGTTGTTGCCGCGACGAATTCACCTTATTGAATTCGCCTTGATGTGAACGAATTAGCTTTTGTTTATTTTGGTTTTTTACTAATACATTGTAATTAACAGTTCCTACACGTTCCACTATTGAACCAGATACCCACATAAACTTGTTTTTTTTAAAAATTTGTACAAATACTGTTTCACCCGTTGTAAAACTTTTAGCCTTTGCACCATGTTTCTTGTTAAACATTTCCTCTTGTTGAACATTCCGTTTAATGGGTGTTACTTCCCGAGGTCTCAATAAGTCTAAAGTGGTTTTAATTTTGCGATTCAGAAACAGTTCTGCTGGTGATTTGGAATCAAACTTTGGAGTTGACCTATAAGTTTGAAGAAAAGTTTCCAAGTTTTCCTTACTTGTTCCCTCTTGTTTAAGTTTTTCTAGAGCACGTTTTAAAGTTCCAACAAACCGTTCAGCTTGACCGTTTGATTGTGGATGATACGGCGCTGTTCTTAGATGTGTGATCCCTCGTTCTGTTACAAATTTGTTAAAATGAGCACTTACAAATTGAGTACCATTATCTGATACAATCGTATCCGCATCTCCATACCTAGCGAACATTTCGGTTAGTTTTGAAATTATAGTTAATGATGTTATATTTGAAATTTCAAAAATTTCAGGCCATTTTGAATATGCATCAATAACAACAAAATAATATAGTCCATTGCAGGGTCCAGCAATGTCTATGTGAATACGTTCCATAGGTTTATTTGTTAGAGGCCATGATTGTAGAGTGTGTTTTACTGCTGCTGAGCATGTTACAGCACATTGGTGACAATTACGTACATAAGTAAGAATATCTTGATCAATACCCGGCCAATAAACATGACTTCTTGCTAAAGCTTTCATTCTTTCTTTACCTGGATGGCCACGATGAAGTTGCTTTAAAACACAAGTTCTTAATTTTCCCGGTATCACCATCCTATCATTAAACATGAGACATCCTCGAACCACACTGAGTTGATCTTTCCTAGCATGAAAAGGTTTGAGTTCCGACGATACGTTGGTATTCCAACCATTTTTTAAAACTGATATGACTGACTGTAGTACTTTACATTTATTTGTTTCTTCTAAAACCATACTAAATGTAATTGGAAGTGAGCTAAAATGATCATTTAGCGTTGCCGAACACTCTTCTTCTAATCTAGCACAAGCGATAACTATATCTTCTTCAGGTTTCATTTTGCTATCGATGAGTCTTGATAAAACGTCAACACAACCAAAGTTGTTTGTATTAATGTATTCAATTTTGAAATCGTACATCATGAGTGTCAACGCCCAACGTTGAAGCCTGTTTGCGGCAAAAGCTGGAATACCAGATTTTTTTCCAAAAATTTGTAAAAGGGGTTTGTGGTCAGTGCACAATGTGAATTGTCTACCGTATATATAACGATGAAATTTTTTTACAGCAAAAATTAGTGCAAGGCCCTCTTTCTCTATCTGAGAATAGTTTTTCTCTGCAGGGGTCAGTGTTCGTGAAACATGAGCAATTACCTTTTCTGACTTATCTGGAAATACGTGACATATGAATGCACCAATACCTTTACCTGATGCATCTGCTGCAACCTTGATGGGTAATTCCGGATTGTAATGTGTTAAAAGCAAATCTGAGTTTAATAAATCTTTGAATTCTTTAAATGACCTTTGACACGCCACAGTCCACTCAAATTTAATGTTTTCTCTCAACATATTATCAAGTGGTGCTCTTAAATTACTCATTTGATGAATATATTTACCATAATAATTTATTGATCCAAGAAATGATCTTAACTCTGATTTATCTTTTGGTGGTGGTAAATTTATAATAGCTTTTATTCTGTCAGGATCTGGACGTAAACCATCTTGTGACATTATGTTGCCAAGGTATTTTAACTCTTTAGAGAAAAATTTGCATTTTTCAAACTTAACGTGAAAATTGAATTCGCGTAATTTTTGAAAAACTTTGTTGACATTTTCCAAATGTTTTTGAACTGTAGAGCCTCCAATTATGATGTCGTCTATGTATGCTGCTGCATCATCTATACCCATGAGCATTGTGTCCATGATTTGTTGAAATGCGCCAGGAGCACTTTTAACTCCAGGTGCTAAACGATTAAATGTATAAAGACCTTTATGAGTATTAATGGTTAGAAATTTCGCTGAATCGGACGTGACTTCCGTTTGTAGATATGCGTCCGAAAGGTCAATGTGAGTATATAAACAGCTATTAGCCATTTTAGCATATAGATCTTCTGGCCGATGAAGAGGGTATTTATGAGGTTCCAAGCTGTCGTTCAGTCCAGTTGAATAATCCCCACATATACGAATTTTCCCATTTGGCTTCTTCACAGCAACAATTGGCGCTGCCCAATCAGAAAAATCGACAGGTGAAATTATTCCCAATGAATGTAAACGGTTAATTTCCTCCTCAATTACTAAAAGCATTGCATATGCCACAGGTCGTTTTGCTCTAAAAATTGGTTTGACATCTTTCTTGAGATGTAGCTGAACTTTTAGTTTTGTGCATTTTGCTGGAGTATCTTGAAATACATCAGCAAAATCTTGTCTCAACTTAATTAAGATATCGGAGCTGACTTTATCTTGCTTGATTTGGCAGCAAATTTCGTTCAGCGGTTTTTCCCATATGCGAAAAATATCACACAAATCTGTACCAAATATTAAAAGCGTATCAAACTCTACAACGGAAAAACTACAAAGATGTACTTCACCCATAAGCCTAACTTGACAATCAAACTCAGCTAAAAGTTTTATTTTGGTATTAGAGGCACTTGTTACGTAACGATTACAAAATTGTTTTCCTGGTTTACCCATTTTGATCCAAAGAGATTTTCCAATCATTGATATGTCTGAAGCAGTGTCAACTTGAAGATTGACATTAAAACCAGGATGATGTTCAATCAAAGGTAAAAGTTGTATATTGACATTTACATATTTACGCCTTGATGCGTGCGAAATTTTGTTAATCTTAACCACATTTGATTGTGGAGCGCTTGCTTTCTTCTTGTAATTCTTGCCTTTCTTTTTATATGCGAATTTAGATTCGTATGAATTGTTTTTGCCTGAAGTTTTGCAATATCCTTCTTTATGACCAACAATATTGCATTGACTGCACTTGTGATTGATGAAATTACAATACTTGGAATAATGCATTGAACCACAATTCCAACAAGGAGTTTTTGGAGTGTTCTTTTCATCATCTTGTTTGGATTTTTGAAACCTTGATCTGGATTTGATGGTGTTGACGGATGTTGTGCTTCCCTCGACCATAGCAGCATCGTGTTTCAAATTCATCATTCTCTGAGCTGTCGTTACCAATTTATTTACCGTCTGATTTGAATCATCTTCCAAAATTGATAAAGACTTCAGTCGAATCCCCATATCTGAATGAGATTGTAATCCACACACAAAAATAAGACATTTGAATTGATCCGCATTAATTTCTGCTAATTTAAAATGTTCACACAATTCATTTATACGGGCTGCGTAAGACACTATATCTTCTTGAGGGTTTTTAACTGTTTGAAAACATTTATATCGCATATTAAAAGTAGATTCTTGCACACCGAACATGTCCTTTAGGATCTTGATTGTTTCAGCGAACGAAATATCCCTTACATTCTTAGGAAGAATGTATGCTGCATATTTACTATAAGCGACAGCGTTTAACTTCCTCATTAGAAGTCTTACACGAGCTGCGTCATCCAAACCTTTACCATCCACTAGGAATATATCCTCATGACGGCTGTACCAAACATTGAAAGTAATTGAATTTTCTGGGTCAAAAACAAATTCGGAAATTGAATTTGATAATTTGTCCATCAATTGTTCTTGACTGATCGAAACTCCCATGGATAATCTTGCTAGGATTTCTCCTTGCTTTTGTAGTAATTCCAAAATCTTAGGATCTGTTGCCATTATCCTCGTCGCCACAAATATGTTGTGATTTAACGTTTAAAATTATATTTTAAATGTAATGAACCAATTTATTTAATTTAATAATTTAGACAAGAATGAATAAAATATAATTACTCACAAAACAATGACTACTTAGATCTGAAAATATTATTGAAAAACAAGTATAAAATGTTGTAAGTGTTTCTACTACAATAATAAGCGTATATAGAATGTATGTACGTTCAAAAACTTTAAATATATTTTACTTATACAATATTGTATAAAACCTAAATACATACGTATGTTTCCTTTTATTTGTGTTGATTTATGTTTGCATTAAGGTGTAGGGATTTTTGTAGTGACAAATTTTTGAGCGCGTAGGGAAAAATAGGGATTTTTTTCGACTGTGCAAAGACTTTTTAAAAAAGTGTATAACATCACTGGTTAAAAAAGGCTACGCTTGAAGTACGACGTAAAGACGTGAACAGTTACACCAAAACGTACAACCTTTGTGTGTTTGTTGCTTTGAGTGCATATAGATACATAATTTTTTGTTACAGTTCAAGTTGTTATTATTCTTTTCCTTAATTGGTGGAGTGTAACAAGATAAAAGAGAGCAAAAGAACTACACAAGTTCTCATTTGTTTGACTAGAACAAATTAAATAAATATTGATGGTTATACAATAAGTATCCATGTTACGTTGCTTTTAAACGTAAGCAAACACATACATTGTATGTAAACTGTGAAAATGATTTTTGATAGAGAATAATTTGCATTTTTTTCAAAGTAAGAAATTTATTTATTAGTAAGATAGATATACATACGTACATACATGCATAAACACATGCGTTCATACATAGATACATACATACATACATTCATTGTATGTCATTATGTATGTTTGTAGGTATTTAAACTGTAAAACAGATTCGCCACAAAAATCAATTTATAATAATTAAGAAGCTGTTAAACAGACTAATAAAAATAACAAACCTTATATATCGTATTTTATGTAAATAATTAATTATATTCACCAGTAAAAAAAAATAAAAAAAAATAGTTTTCAGGCTCTTTGATGAACATAAGTACGTGAGAAGAAAAAAATTGGTTTTTGCGCTCACTTTGATGAAATCTCTTCCGTGATGAAAAATAAGGTTTTACTACTTGTTACAACAAATAAATAGAAAAAACTTAGATACAACAGTTCTTAAAAGGCGACAAACATGTATATATTGTTCTTCATGCAAAAACCACAAGCAACTGTACCTGCTTTTGTTTGTAGAGTGCGTTTGTCAAAAGACAAGAGTACAATATTAGTTACATTTGTTTTCTTATGTATACCAATACCACCATGTATTTATTTGGTATATTTGTTTGGGCAACACTTTAAGGTATACGACTGCACGTCTTTAGTACGACGGATTCTATGTACCACCGCCTTAGCGGATAATCGTAAGCATTGGTATGCTTGATGAGAAATCCCTTTCACTTTGAATTTTCAAGAGTATGTAACGTGTGTATACGTTCTAGAGATGAGCGATCTTGTGTTTTTTAAAGATTACAGTGAACATTGAACGTGATTTTTAAATAAACAATGACGTTGATCACTGTTTGTTATTTTTTTTACAAACATATACATATGTTACTTTAAATCCCATATACATAATTAAAAGTAGCAATATCACAGGTATATTTTACTTTACGGGCAGACCCAGAATTTTTACATTGCAAAACGTATCAAATATTAAGTAAAATCACAGTTAAAAGTTACTTTCCACACCAAAAAATGTTATAAAAGTAGAAGTGATTCATTAGTCATACGTGCTGCCAGTGGTGATTTCTATCGTTGTTCACGCAAGATAAAAAGCCGATAAAAACTTTAAATCACGGGTGATTCACCAGTCATATGTGCTGCCGAAAATGAGTAGTATGTGTACCCTAAACTTAAAAGTGGGTGCACTGAGCTAAAAAATTATTTTTAAATCAAAAATTCGGCGTTCTTGTTTTTTAATTGCAGCATTTTTATGAAATCGTTTTTAAACGAAAGATTTTCTCTTTATTTTGAAAATAAACAATCTTATTTAAAAAATAAAACATTTTAAAAAAACAAAAATAGTTTTTGTTTTTATAACAAAATTTGTTTGTGAACATGTTAAGGAATAAAAATTTTTTCTTGTTATATTAAGATTTAAAATTTTTATTTTTACAATGGAACAAAAAAAAGCATTTTTAAATCAAAAATTTTACATTCTTGTTTCAAAACTAGTGTATTTTAAAAATATAATTTTTGAAAACAAAGATTTTTTATTACTATTTGAAAATTTAACATTGTTATTTACAAAATGATGCTTTTATACCATGTTAAAAACAAAAATTTTCGTTTTTGTTTTATTAACGAATAGCTTTTTGCTAATTATAAAAATGTTTTCCTTTTGTTTTCAGATTTAAAATTTTATTGTTAACACTTTAGTTTTTGATTTGAAAATACATATAATATTTTAGTCATTTTTGAGCAAGCGCCATTTTGTAGATTGAAAAGTTCAAGCGAATACATAACATTAAAGTGCTGTAAAAATATAATTAATAAACAAAAGTTCTTACAAAATGGAAGAAAGAAATAACATTTTTGAAAAATTCGAGCTAGGGGAAAGAGAAATTTATACGAAGCAATATGATCACTGTTGGATTTGTTTTACTGTTTCGATTTGGGAAGAATAATGCTATTTTTAAAAGGTAAGTTTTTTGTCCAACAGTTCGGTGGCAACAAATTTTAATATGATGATTATTTTATTTTTTATAAATTCAGATGCTGAAATATATTTTAGAAGCCCCCGCAGTTGTAGGTACATTATTATTACTTCCAGTTGAATGTCGATGACGCAAATGTTTGGGTCCCTTTAAAGTGAAGAATTGTTTGCAAGATTCGCGACCTCTTTCAAGTAATTTCCTTTTAGCTTAAGACAAAGTAAGTTTTGTTAAAACAATATTTCATTTACATTTTTGCAAATACAGTCAAATCCCGATAATTCGTACCCCGATAAATCGTAATTCCCGATAATTCGTAATAAACCTTCGGTCCCTTGAAAAAATCTCGTTAATTCGTAAAATTTCCATACATTTTGGTCCCCTCGGTAATTCGTAATTTTTTTTTCAAATAAAATCTTCTTTACCTCTTATAAATCGTAATTGTTTGCTAACTACCACTTATAATTCGTAATTAAAACAACAAAAACATGGAAAGAATGATTTTTTGTTTACCGCTATTTTTTTACGTGGCTTTTGCTTGTGTGTGTGTGTTTATTTTCTTAAGTTAAGTTGTTACAAAAATACTTGTAAGTAAATGAATTTGCTACTTTATTTTTTGTATTTATACCTATTATTTATTTTGTATTAATTATTTTTAGCAATTGTTTTTTATGTTTATTTTTATCGTTTTAGTAAATAAATTGAAAAACCCCGTTAATTCGTATTTATTTTACTTTAACCCCGTTAATACAAAATAAATAATACCTATAAATACATAAAATAAAGTAGCAAATTCATTTACTTAGCGTAAAATGTACTCACTACCAGACCATTCTCACATACACTCGCGTCTGAGGGATCGTATCATTAGGACACGTGGAAGCTGTAGGGGGGATTTATTACAATTTCCCAAACTCTGTATAGGAGCCCCTTTAGCGATGAAAATAGGGGGTAAGTATGCTCTAGGAATATGATTTAGATGGAAAACGATTTGGGGTATGTGATACATTTTATTCCTCTAAGGAAAACTCCGGGAAAGTTGTAAGGATTTTCACCCTAATTTGTCAAATTTTGTATGGCAGCCCTGTTAGGGGCTGGAGATAATGAAGGGTAGATACGTTCATCAAATCCTAATCACAATGTAGTAATTAAAACTAGATTCATAATTATAAATAATGAATAAATAAAACGTGAGAGCTTGCTCTTTAACTCTTATTTTCATTTTATTTTTTTACCATTGTTTTTATCACATTATTACAGTGCACTGTATTTATATACATATGTACCCGGCGTTGCACAGAAGTAATCTTAAAGGCGGTGGCACATAGAATCCGTCATACGTCGCCTTTTTTAACTGACAGCTAAGTTGAATAACATGGTTTCTTAAGGCAGTGGCACAATGAATCCGTCATACGTCGCCTTTTTTAACTGACAGCTTAGTTAAATAACATGGTTTCTTATGAACAATGTCACATTCAGTACGTCTCCTTCAACGCAACGTACTAAAGTTGGGCAACTTTTAACTTTCAACGTACGTCAAGTACTTTGACAAGTTGCATGGTGAAATTATGTGTACCAGGTGGTGTTACGAACACAACTGATCGACTTTTTTCATGCATAAATCGAGGCTGCGTAGTCAAAATTATTTACTTTTACATATCTTTTTTTGACAACTGAGCCAACGAAAACTATAACAAAAACAATAATTATATTCACCAAATTTTGCTGTAGAACCACCACCACCTGCTAATTTAACATCCGTTTATAAAGGATTCTATGTGACAACCTCTTGCGTTGTTACGTTAACGTCAGTTAAAATAGGCGAAGTATGACGTATGACGGATTGTATGTGCCTCCGCCTTTATGAACAATGTCACATTCAGTAAGTCTCCTTCAACGCAACGTACTAAAGTTGGGCAACTTTTAACTTTCAACGTACGTCAAGTACTTTGACAAGTTGCATGATGAAATTATGTGTACCAGGTGGTGTTACGAACACAACTGATCGACTTTTTTCATGCATAAATCGAGGCTGCGTAGTCAAAGTTATTTACTTTTACATATCTTTTTTTGATAACTGAGCCAACGAAAACTACAACAAAAACAATAATTATATTCACCAAATTTTGTTGTAGAACCACCACCACCTGCTAATTGAACATCCGTTTATAAAGGATTCTATGTGACAACCTCTTGCGTTGTTACGTTAACGTCAGTTAAAAAAGGCGAAGTATGACGTATGACGGATTGTATGTGCCACCGCCTTAAGAAGTAAAATTTAAGAGCAACTGTCTAACTTAAAAAATTGCAAATAAAACTTATAAAACATATAATAAACTACGGCTTTCGATTCAAATTGCAATTTTGCTCATTTTAAATATTTTTCAAAAGGAGTACAAAGTTATTTTATATTGTTATATTGCCGGCTAGCCGCTTAGCCGATATTTTTAATCAATCCAAGCCGCCGCAGAAAAGCTCGCCTGATCAGCGGCTTAAATTTAAGCCATTTCTATGTATTCATATATCTTTATTTTCTGTTGTTTTTTATACCCTTTACATAGTGATTATGCTATATATAACTTTTTATTACGCTTGTAATTTGTTTAATATTCATTTGCGACCCCACAAAGTGTTTATATTCTGGATTCTTATGGATAAGAAAGTTGATATAGGGTTTTCCGTCTGTCCATTTATTGAAATAAAGTTTCCGGTGCCGGCCAAATTCTATTGAGCCAAAAAATCATAAACATTTCTAAGAAAACAGCTATTAAAGCACTATGGAATTAAATACAGGCATAACCTTTTTTGAGGACTAAACTAAAAGTACGTTTCCATTATTAGCAAATTAAGTAATTTTGAGGAAATCATTTCGAAGTGTTTCCATTACGTTGTAAGTAATTTTATGTTCGAATTCAATCTGACACATATATCAGGTGGCCTCGGTTATTCAGCTGAAACCGGTGTTTCGATATTAAAATTTCAAATTTTGTTTATGTTTATGTATTTGATTCTTTTTTACAAACAACAACTGTAGTTTTCTAAAAAAAGCTTAAAAGAAGGAAAAAGATTTTGTGAGTTTTTGTTATCTGTCTTGACATTCTTATGACAAATTAAGTTGTTTTTGTAGAACTGCTCCCACCTGATGCATGCTCCTTGCAATCAGCTGTCATTTTTTCGCATTTGCTACTCACCAATAATGGATTCCCCAAAGTTGCATTTGTAAAAATAGCCTCCGCGCAGTGTTGCATAGACAAATTTCGAAATAATCTTGAGCAAATCAAGTCATTTGAGATGATTTGCTCATATGAAAAATATATGGGAAATCATGTAGCAAATTAATTAATTTGAGCAAATTAAATGATTTGGCGCAAATCACGTAGATGGAAACGTAGTATAAACCTTTATAACTCTGTAACTACGGCTACTATTGCCACAAACCTTAACACGGACCCTTTACAGACTGGTGGCTAAATTATTATTTTTTTTTTGCGTTATAGCAAGGGGAACGGTAGTCCCTATACAAACGGATAATTTAATTAAATTTTTAAACTGCTAGATCTCGAAACTATAACAACTTTTGGCTTTAAACCTGCTATGAGAAATTTATGGCATAATTTTAACGTTTTGAAAAAAAAACATCGTTAGATAGGAGCACGGCGAGTGACAGCGCCTATACAAACGATCCAATATTGCGAAAATTTTGACCAATTTAATGAAGTTTTCGATACGCTTTCTCTTAGAAATTTAATAGTCATTAAATTTAAACCTGGGACAAAGCAATTTTATTTTGATATTTGGCTTACTAAGAAAATAAGAGACTAATGCAAAGGGTATATAAGATTCGGTACAACCAAATATAGCACCGATCTGCATTTAATTTAATTCCTGAAGCATGTTCGTCCGTCCGTCCGGCTGGGCGTGAATGTATTCTTGTGAACAAAGAACAGGCCGCATTTATGTAGATATTTTAGATAAATTTGGAACAGATAAGTTTTTTAGCATACGAAAAAAGCATGTTGTTTGTGGTGCATTTTTTGGCCTAGCTCCCATACGAATGTCCTCACGGATTACGAGTTAAGGCTGTATCTGAATTGAATATAACTCTACAACATTTTACATGTGTGCTTATATTTATGTCACCCACTATTGCTCTAAATAGAAACATTATCAGCCCATTTTTTGACATAGGCCCCATAAAAATGTCCTCCCGGATAAAGCGTTTTGAGCTATAATTGGCTTAAATATTACTCTATCTTCACAAAATTTTGCATGCGTGTTTATCTTTCTAACCCACTTTTGTATTGAATACCAACGTTTTCGGCTTATTTTTTGACAAAGGCCCAATATAGATGTTGTTCCAGACTAAACATTTTGGCCTTAGTAGAATTACCAGTTTATTTTTAATGAACATGGCACAGCCTACTTGTTTGCCTTAAACATTTCTTCCGTTAGACACCATGCTTTTGTGTACAAAGTCTTAAAAAAACCGGTACAGCAAAAGATTCAGTATTAAAAAGTTACATTTTTGCAGCCCTTTATTACAAAAAAGTGTAACTTATCGTACACTCAAGGCTTAGGAGTATTTATATTTACGAAAATCGGTCCAGCAGATTAGGCGTGATTGCGTGACAAGCAAACAAACAAACTTACATCTTGATTTTACAATATATATGTATGGGATTATATAGATTCCAAAACACAAAACCCCTTTAAATAATCTTTTTTTAAGTTTTTTCATATAGCCTCACATATATTTGTAATAGCAGCACAAAAATACGAACTTGACATTCGTGTTTGGTAATCTATATAGGTTAGGTTAGGTTACGAAGGGTAGTGGCGAGTCCAACTCGCCACCTCCACTCGAAGGCCCTCAGGCTTCCGCAAGATATTTAAGAAAGTCAATAGTCATAGGCCCTGAATCACCTATCTGCCCAGCCACCCAACCCCCTTAATGAAACCTATGATGCTCCCCAGCCCACTGCCAGGTAGCTCACCAAGTCCATCTAAGAAGCGCCCTCCAAACCACCTCTGTCGGCGAATCCGCTGCCCAGGACAGTGGCAGACAAGATGTTCTACCGTCTCTATCTCCTCCTCGTCCCCGCATACCCTGCAGGAATCTGGAGAGTTCCTGTCCCATTTACTCGTCCTAAATCTCACATCGCAGTTCACTGTAAGAGTCCCAATAATGCACCTCAGAACCCCCCTACTCTCCTTGAGCAGCAGGTCAGTGCCCATCCTGTCCAGCCTGGGCCATAAAAGTCTAGAGATCCTGCAATCAGCCCTGTCCCTCCAGGTTTGGCCCACCTTGTCCATTATCCATGTCCCTATCAGTCCATAATAAAGAAACTCAGTGGTGGTCTCACCGACTCACAACTAAGTTCAATATCCCGGGCCGATCCCTTCCTCGCCAGTTCATCGGCAATCTCGACAGAAACGTCATAATGACCCGGAACCTAGCAGAGCCTGACCCTGCGTGTCCCCATGATCGCTCTAAGAGCGCGTATGCAGTCGCCCACGAGTCTAGACCTGACATAATGTCTCTCTAGAGCCTTAAGCGCTCCCTGACTATCAACGTAGACTGTCACGTCCCCTCTCTCAATCGCATTATCCCCTATCAATTATGCGGCCTTCACCACTGCCAGAATTTCAGCCTGGAAAATGCTGCATTTGCCCGGAAGTCTATAGGACCTTCCTTCCCCAGTGTCCATTATATAAACACCAGCCCCGGTGCCTACCTCCATCTTCGACCCATCAGTAAAGACTGCACTCCCCTCATACAGCTTTTCTGATCCCTTCCATGCCTCCCTATCCGGAAACACTACTTGGGGCAGGATCCCAAAGTCAAGTTTCGCTACCATGTAGTCCGTCACACCTGACTGCCCCAGGAGTCGACCATCCCCGACCCTTCCCAAAATGCCGGCATTTCCATCCGAACATACCCCACGCATACCTGACACAATAAGTCTAAGCAAGCTCCTGGCCGCCATTCCAGCAACAAAATCCTCCATGGGAACAAGATGTAGAATGATGTCCAGCGCTGCCTGTGGTGTATTTTTCCTGGCCCCTGTAATGCCTAGTACCGCACATCTCTGGACCTTTGTCAAGAGCCTTCCTATGCCGCACCTTTCCAGGGCTCTCTACCATGCAAGGCAACCGTACGTACTGGTCTTACAACGGATGTGTAAATGCAATTTACCATAGCCGGTTGCAACCCCCAGTTCCTACCTATGGTGTTCCTACAGGCATAATATTCATTGAGAGCCTTCCTGACCCTCTCCTCTGCGTTCGCCCTCCAAGATAACTTGCCTTTCAAGACGATACCCAGATACCTGGCCCTATCCGCTAGTTCCAACTGAACCCCGTCAAGCTCTGACAGCTCAAATTATGCCACCTTGTACTTCCTGGTAAAGAGAACAAGATCTGTCTTCGCTGGGTTTACTCCCAGTCTCTTGTCCCTGGCCCAAGCAGACAAGACGGATAATGCACTCTTCAATACCTCGCTCGTAGTGGACACGAATTTCCCCGTCACCAAAACCACAATGTCGTCCGCATAAGCCACTACTTGGATTCCCTTTAAGTCAAACCGTCACAATATCCCGTTGACTACCAAAATCCATAGTAGTGGCGGCAATACCCCTCCCTGTGGCGTTCCCCTAATCGCACCTATTTTCAGACGTTCATTTTCCCACTCAGAGTTGATTATTCTGCTACCAAGCACAGAAAAGATCCACTCAATAAGGATGCCCTGAACTCCTACTTCTCTCATTGCGTTTCCAATGGCCTCCATCGAAACATTGTTTAAGGCTCCCTCAATGTCCGAAAACGCGTCCAGTGTGTACTCTTTCCTGTAAAACCCGCGCTCTATGTATCCCACCACATCATGAAGCGCACTCTCAACAGATTTACCCCTAAGGTAAGCATGCTGAACATTACTAATGACGTGCGTATCAATCGTGTTTCTAAGATAAAGATCGATCAGCCGTCCTAGCGTCTTCAGTAGGAAAGACGATAGGCTACAACCGTCCACCGTGAACCTCAGGAACTCCACAGACTTTCTATTTCCACAGTTGACAATCTTAACACCTTTTGACCAG
The DNA here is from genome assembly GCA_963583895.1 of Melanophora roralis. Taxonomy (NCBI): domain Eukaryota; kingdom Metazoa; phylum Arthropoda; class Insecta; order Diptera; family Rhinophoridae; genus Melanophora; species Melanophora roralis. The sequence continues at coordinate 62,005,848 of OY757190.1, read as the reverse complement.
TCCGCGCCATTGAAAATACGCCCTCTGGATCAATATTGTCTAAAAGCCTGCCTTCAACTTGCTGCGATCGAACCGTATCTATACTTCCGTCCGGATCATTACGAATTATGACAGCCACTTGAAAACTTTCCTGGCTCGTCATGAGTTTCACCATTTTGGAAGTGGTTGGCTGTTCCTCTTCGGGCTTAGCTCTTGTGACCACTTCTCCTCTTACCAACGGGTTTCTTGGTTGGGCAGCTCACTCCGTAGACCTAAGCACCTTCCCCAAAGAACCGCTAACTTTATTTACTGCAACCCTAAAAACTGTCGGGGTTGCCCCATTGTCTACCTGGGTAGGCAAATCAGTGGTTCCTACACTTTCCATTTGCATTACTGGGAGGGAAATGCCCAGAAGCTCAACGGTGGGGCCATAAACTCTTTCGAATTTCCTCACGTCCAGCCGATGTCTCCTGATTATTCGCCTCTCCTTTACGGTAAACGACCTTGGATCCCTCTCGCCATCTTATACAGATAGGCCAAGGAGGATCTAATACCACTCAACGCCTTTTCCTTCTTTGTTCGGCTACCTGTGCCTTAATATGATGCCAGATCTCCCAGGCTGTGCGTGGCACCGGTCATATGCGGGGAAGCTCCCAACAAGTGCAGATGCATCTCCGTCATTAGTTGCGTCCGTATATCATCTGCTTGGTCATTAATACTGTCATCAATGACCGTCAACAGTTCGTTCAGTCCGAGGGAATCAGAATCTGAAGAGTCTGATTTGTCCGATCTAATGCTGTCCGATTTTTTCTTTAAATTTTTTAGTTTCCCATTCAAGACCCACGAGTACGATTGGTAATCTATATATATCTATAGGATTCTCCAGTAGCTAGATAACAAAATGTGGCAGCTAACTTTTCTGCTGGCGATATTGAATTCCCACATAATATGCCCATTTGTATGTCCTAGAATGAAGTAAAGAAATCATTCATTCTTAAATAGTAAAAAAAATTAAATATCCAATTAAAGCTTATTCATAAGAAATCACAAGTAAGACCGCTATATTCGGCTGTGCCGAATCTTATACACCCGTCACATTGGTTTTTTGTTAACCCGGTCGTTTGATATAAGCAAGTTGCGTAAATATTATAATTATTTGTGGCAGCCTTATTTAGAATTAGCATTTTTAACACCTTAATTACTTTTTTTATTTTCTAACATCTTCCAGTTTTGGTTGGCTTGTAATTAGAGAAGCAAAATCTTGAATAGAGGGTTTTATTGATAGTTTTGAAATTTGGAGGGAAACTTTGGCACTATCGAACAATTAGAATACTATTAAAGTTTTAAGTGATCATCAATTTTATTTTTTGCGATGCCGTCGTTTAGAAATGAACTTAAAAATGCTAGCTTTGCGACAGAATAATTTTAACAATTACGAAACACAACAATTGTTTTATATATATGTATTTTTATCACATTTTCTTTTTATTTGCAACTGCCTATACAAATGTCAAAATCCAAATAAAAAAAAAATCCGGTATTTTTATACTGGGTTTTTTATATACTGAGTTTGAAGTTTGTCTAGTCATGAATTTGTCTCATCAAGACGTACAATTACGCTGCAGACAGACGTTTGAAGTTTGTCTAGTCATGAATTTGTCTCATCAAGACGTACAATTACGCTGCAGCCAGACGTTCAATTTTTGCCTTTCAAGTTGCAATAAACTCACCAAATTTTACTAACACACTCAAACTTTTCGAGCTTGAAAGCAACTTGATCAATTTTTTCATTCAACTCGCCTTTTAACTTGATCGTCAAGTTAACAGCTATTTATAGTTATTTTTCCATACATTTTTGTTTTTTAACATGTTTGCTTACACAAATTTTCTATCGCAAATAATTTTAATTAATTTTCGTGCATATTTCGTATATTTACATTTATAAATAAATTAATGCAAATAGTTTGTGTGTCGTTGTATCAAAACTCAGTCGCAAATAAACAAAAAATGTAATAAAATAACAAATTGAATATATAAGACAATTTTTGTGTTTCGTTTAACAAATATTCTGCCTAAAATTAAGCATTTTTCATTTATTTCTTGACGACGTCATCTTAAAAAATGAAATTGATAATCAAGTTGATTATCAAGTTGCGTGCAGCCTACGTCACGATCATCAATTCGAATGAATTTGACAAATAATAAGTTCGTTTCTTTTACTCAAAGTTTTTAAAAATTTTTTAATTTATTTTACTGGATTGCGTTCGTTTACACAAAATCCAGTAAATGAGAAAATAAATTGAGAGCGCAAAGTGACAGTTGTCTTACTGAGTATTTAAAAGTTCTTACTAGACAAAATTTTACTGGTAAAATTATCTTGTAAAAAAAAACATATGTATGTCATCTGATGTAAACAAAAAAAGTGAAAAAACAAACAGCTAACAAATTGAATAACTTGAGTGGAGTTAATAATGTAGCCTTTTTTGCAGAGGTTTTCTGATATTTTTTTCCACATTTGTTTTTTATGTTTAAAACTTATTGATTTGCCAAAAATGAGTAATTTTACGTCAGAATCAACCCACGAATTGATTTTTTTTACATTTTGTTTATCAACGAAATTATCTGCCTAGTCATTTGGCGTAAATATTATTTCATCGAATTTGCTGTGCAACAACGTTATTTTTCTTTAAACAATTATACTTACTAGTTTGTATGTTCCGAAATGTTACAGGTGAACATTTCGTTTAATTTCTTGTTGTTTGGTTCCATGACAATTTTGTTGCGGCTTTTTCTTTTTAATATTTAAATTTTTTTTTAATTGAAAAAGTACTGAATATTTAGGTACTCTATGCAGTCAATTAATACCCAAAATTAAATATTCGTAATTTTTTATTAACGCTAAGTCTTTCCCTAGCAGTATGTATTGCTCCAGGTAACGCACAAAAAGAATACTCTCAAACTCTACTTAAATTATACCGATAGATTCAGAACCAGTTCCTTAGCATTTCTGAAAAAAATATTTTGGCATAGGGAGCGAGCAAACCCACTGTTTATGGCGGTGATCGTAGTAGACCCCAAAACCAAGGTAACCCCACTCACAAAAGACAGCTCGTTTTTGCTTAAAAAATTTAATGCATTTTTTCGAGTAATCAAGTAACTGAAATATATTTTAATCCATCAGCTGTTTTGAGTAATAAAATTTTGTGTAAAATTTTTCCGTTCGCGTACTATTTGAGTGAGAGAAATTTTGAATAATTAGTTAGTATTTGCTAAGTTACTGGACTTTACTGGAAAAGTAAACGAATTAACCTAATATATGTGATCATCTTGAAAGCAAAAACTTGAACTTGTGGCCGCAGCGTAAAAGCAATGCCATGGCGCAAAATGCATCAGGTGGTGGTGATTCTAAAAGAAAAAATTTTGGTGAATAAAATTTCCGTTTTCGTTGGCTCAGGTGTCAAAAAAAGATATGTAAAAGTAAACAACTTTGACAACCCAGCCTCGATTTATACAGGAAAAAAGTATATCAGCTGTGCCCGTAACACCACCTGGTAACATAATTTCACCATGGGCAATGCAATATCAATAGGCTTGCCACATCCAATTTGCCAAAAAGCTTGACATTGGCAAAAAAAAACTGTATTTTGAACTTGACCAATAAAAACACCCATGCTATTGTTTTTTTATTTAATTATTTATTTTTTTCATAAAAATTATTAGAATAAAAACAAAAATATCATAAAAATAAGGCCAAATCAGGCCCGTCTGGCAGCTCTAAATAGCAATGAATATTTGAATAGGCAGTAACAAGATACATTGAACAAGGTAGGAGTAACTGATCAGCTGACTTCTATTTCCGCCATATGATTTTTTATTTGCTTGGACAATTGTTTATGTTAAACAATGGTTGTGTATACTGTGTGTATGTGTGTTCGCAACATTTTCGACAACCAAGCTGGAATAAGCAACAGCAAAATAAATGCTGAATATTTGCGGAAGTTGTTGTTTTAGGGACGATTCCACCATGCCATGGGCAATAAAAACGAATTTATTCCTTCCGTTCTATGGTACAATTATAATTGTACCATGTTCTGTTCTAGAGTGTAGACCATGGCCCAGGTCATTGTACCATGGTGTAGACCAAGCAGGATGTATATTAGGGGGCCTCAGTTATTCAGATGAATAGCAAATTTCCGTATCTAAATGTCAAAGTGTTTATGTATTGCTTTCTTGTATACAAACACCAACTTTATTACCCAACTACGCGAGCAATGAGCAAGCCAATTTTTTCCAACACAAAATATTAACGTGTGTACCGTACATACTTAAAAGTATTCAAATACATGTTTAGCGAAAGGTATTATAATACATTGCTGAGCAATAATCTTTTAACGCAAGTTGTTAAATTCATACATGTTTTTGTGCAAAACTGAAAATAAATGACAGCAAAAAAATAAAAGAAACTAGCAAAAAATAGTAAACTTATTGCAAAAATTAGTAAATTAATTGAAATACAAGTAATATAAGTTGTTTTGGTGATATTTAAATGCATTTTAAAGTAAAATTTGATTGTTAAAATTGAAAAGTAAGTGCAACCTTTCTCCCCAAGTTTTTTATTTTGTTTTCAAAGACATGTCGTACGTTTTTCCATGCTCTTAAACATTAACGTTATGAAGAATATTTTCTGCTAGCGTTATTGCTTGTATTTATTAAGACATATAAGATTGCATGTGTATTCGGGGCGTTAGTTTCTTTTAAGGAGTAATCATAATTGTACGACTTGACGAGAGAAGTTCTTGCTTAGACAAACGTCCAACTAAGTATATGAAAAACTAGTATAAAAATACCACATATTTTTTATTTGGATTTTGACATTTCTCTAGTCAAGAATTTGTCTCGTCAAGCCGTACAATCAAGAATTTGTGAGTTTTTGTTCTGTTTTTGATATATATAGGAAGGTTTTAAGTTCTGGAAGAACTAAGGCCACCTGATATAAATTTGCCTTGCTGAAGGCCATAAGTAAAAAGAAGAAGCAGAGAACCTAAAAGACCGTTAACTGTTGTATTTAACGTAAATTAATCTAAAAAATAGTGTTAGTATTAAATTAATTGTTATTAAAGAATTTGGCAAACTTATTAAATAAAAAGTGTTTTGTGTGTGTGTCTTATCTAGTCTATGTGTACATATGTATAGTGCTGTGTTAAAACTGTTTAAAAAATTAAAATCTAATTATTGCCAAAATTTTTTAGCATCACAGCGACATTCTGCTGATCTGCCTTTTGGGCGTAATCAAATGCGGTAAGTCCTAAAATATCTGTTTCATTTATGTCTTCCATATACTGCAGAAGATATTGTACTAATTCTTCATGGCCGTGTAAGGCAGCCACATGCAAAGCTGTTCTGTCGGAGGGATCTGGTTGGGATAGTTCAGCGCCGGCCAGTTGATAGGACTTAAGGCGCGTCAAAGAACCTCTGGCAGCTGCAGCGCATAACTGTTCGCCAACTGCTCTAGAGGAACCCGTCAAATGGGCACCACAATTAATAAGCAGGTTTATAATGTCATGATTGTCATTGGTAACGGCTTCTATAAGGGGTGTGCGTTCATAACGGTCTCTAATGTGCACCGAAACCCCATTAAGTAGTAGATGCTTAACAACTGGCATATTGCCTTCAACACATGCCAAGTGCAAAGCTGTACGATGATCTTGATTTACTCCAGAGAGATCAGCGCCGTAGGCTTTTAAGTTGTTAATCTGTTGGAAAAATTCGTTATTTATTTTCGTTTTATATTTCTTGCTTATTGTTTTAACCTTTTGTATGTCTCCGGATATAACAGCTGCATTTAGCATAGCAGGAAATAATGTAGCTCCTAATTGACTTAGTTCTTGGGGTGATGATAAATGCAAAGATCTGGCAACAGCGTCGACAAGATCGTACTCTTCCATTTTGGGGCCAGAAGTTGAAGTTAATTCACCTCTCAGATTCGATTGCATCATCTGCATGGCAAAAAATAAATTTATTTATATATTTATTATTTTAAAAATTTATAGACCAATGTTGATTAAGGACAGCAGAATTTATATTCAAAAATTATAAGAAGGTATTTACTTGTTTTTTAATGTCCAATGGCCATTCACTTTTACCCAAAACGTACGACAATTTCGTCAACGCTGCCTCAGGTGTCATATCGAAGCCAGGCAAAACACCCAAGTCAAACAATACTTTTCCTGTCTGATAGATTTCGGCCACTGATCCCGTAGGACACTGGGTGCAATTAACAATTATAACACCTCGATCGGAGGCATTTTTTAGTTCTTTGAGCAAATCTTTTCGATTAGCAGGTACATTACCAGAACCAAATGACTGCAAAACAACACCTTTCATGGGCGGTGCTAAAAAGGCTCTGAACGTAGATGTTGAAATACTGGGAAATATACGCATTATACCCACATTTTCATCCAACGCAGAATAGACATTAAATTTAGAAATTTTACAAGGCCTAAAAATTAATCTGTAATCAACGTCTACACTAATGCCTATATGGGCCAGTGGTGGGACGTTTGGAGAATCAAAAGCATCCAATGAACATGAACTTATTTTTACAGTTCGATTGCCCCGCATTAGCTTATTACCAAAGAATACACAGACTTCGGGTATAACATAGTTGCCAGCAATTATTAGTGCTGAAGTAAAGTTGTCTTTACCGTCAGTACGAGTTTCGAAAATAGGTATTTGAGAGCCAGTAATTATCACAGTTTTACCAAGATTCTCTAACATAAAAGATAAGGCCGAAGCGGTATACGATAAAGTATCGGTGCCATGTAAAACCACAAAACCATCAAAAAATTCATAGGATTGCTGAAAATAAAGTTAAATTTGTGCATAAATTTCCTGTTATTTAAATAACTTACAAAAATATCGGTGGCTATTCTGGCCCAGTCGTGCATGGTCATATTGCTGGAGTCCAATAACGGTATATATTCGGTTATTTGGTAAATAACTCTATTACTTTCGCCTTCCACATAAGGCAAGACCAGTGGTGCCATAGGAGCCGATTTTCCAAACCTTTTTTCAGCGTAATCCTCATCGTGCATATTGGGGTATTTACGTATACGTTTAACTAAAGCATTAGGCATGGGAACTAAAACTGTATGAATGTTGCTTAGGTCTAGATTTTTAAATAGTTTTTTTTTAGTTTTCGGTCAGTTATTTACCGTTTCTTTCATTTCTCACCATGCCTATGGTACCACCTGTATAAATTACTTTAACTCTAGTCTCTTTAGTTTCTGCCGGCATTAGATTCCCATAACTGGTATTACGTTTGAGTGAAGAGCTTTTTGTTGGTGATGGTGGCGTAGGTTGATCCATTGAGGTTATTTTTGTAAAAAGTAATTTTGTTGAAAATCCAACATCATCGAAATTATCTGTTTGACATGTGTCATCTTCATTTGTCAAAGGTTCGCTGTGGCCACTACCATTTTGACAGGACATCTTAAAAATAAAAAAATCCTTTTAAAAACATACATATGTAAATATAGTTAACATACTACATACATACATATGTATATAATATGTTTTAATTTAAATTTCAAATGAATATTTAAATTTATATTAATTCTTGGTCACACACTTCACACCCGAATTTAAAGATTTTCATTCAACTGTCAAATTTATATTCTTTTAACATAAATTTTGACAGCTGATCTAAAGACTCAAACACATACAACACAATTAAATTAAGAGACTTACTGGCCAACTCTAAAAAATTTAAATCTTTTGAATTTTCTTCACCCAACTCGATAACTGCCAAACTATCCATTTGACATAGACGTCTTGATTTGCTTGACAGTAGAGATCGTGTGTCCCATGCGCAGTCTGTGGAATATTTTTATTTTGTCTTTACTCACGTTAGTGGGGTATGTTATCGGCTTGTAAGATGGGTTTATTTGAGAAAAGGGTGGTGGTATTCTTTGAAATTATTGTCTTCGAATTAAAATTTTTTTGGTGTTATGAAGGTTGTTTCAGTTATTGGATCTCCCGAAAACATTCTCAGATTTTTATTTGGGACCCGCTGTATTAAGCTGTTAAAAAATAGTATTCACTTTTAAAAGAAATTCTTTGCAAATATTTACTTAAATATTAAAGTTTTAGTACTTTTGCATTATTATTGATTTACTAATTACTAATTAGGTGTTAAGTGAGCACGTTAAAATGTCTAAATGTCATGTGAGCATTTTAATTAACAAATATGCGAGGAATCACCCAAGGCGTTTAGTCAGGTAAATCAAGAAAAATGATTATAGAATTATGCTTTAAAATTGTCAAACGGGACTAGTTTTTTTATTCTGGATTCAAAAATTTGAAATCCGGCTTTCGGGATCGCGTAATTTCTTGGGATCCCGAAATTTTAATGCATTGCAAAACAAAAAGTGATTCGGAACTTATCAATCCCGAATAATATGGTATTTTCGGAATCGGAATGCCTGGAATGGGCTTACCTGCAACCAAAGTTGCCAAATTTGCATATTTACCTGCTTTGCCATTTTTTAAATTTCCAAAATATTTTTTTAGTGTTTCGTCGTTCGGTAACTGTTCTGTTCTTTATGACACAATTTTTTTTTTGTACATGCAGTACAACTTCGATAGTACACTTCAATACTTTGGACGCTTCTACATTTCGGGGAATAAAAAAATGTTTGCATCAATAATCCGTAAAAAATTATTTTTATGCAAAATCAAAAATTAAAAACCACATATCTGCAGCTGCACCCATGTAAAACATGGGTGCATAAAGAGGAAAAATTAGCTCTGGGGAGGAACATTTTTAAAGATCGTATGAAAACTGTGCTGTGCTCAAATTCTGCAGGAACACATCAGCTGCCTCTTTTGGTTATTGTCAGATCTGCTAATCCAAGACCTTTTAAATGTTATAGGATTGCAGTGGCATATGAAGCAACTAAAAAAGGATGGATGTCAACGACACTTTTTTCGACTGGTTCTAAAACCATTTTATTTCAAAAGTGAAAAGATTTTTAACACAAAACTTAATAGAAAATATAAAGGTTGCTCAAAGAAAACGATTACTGCTCCATATTTAATCAGAAAATAATGATGATGTCGACGTGGTTGACGTGTTTATTTTTTGGACGCTAGGTCCAAAGTGTTACTGAAAATAATATTAAAAAAGCTGGACAGTACTATGACTAAAAACTGCATCGTGCTGGGATGATGCAGATATAAAACCGCTTCAGGGTTTGAGTCATAATCTGCAGTCTGATAGCATCTACGCTGAAATACAATTAATCGCAAATATGAAATAAAATTAATCGCAAATATGGGTGAAGCTATGCATTTATATAATGACAACTAAAGAAAATATAAATAATTGGGCAACTGGTGCAAATGAATTTTCATTGTATTTTTTCGATGAAGAAATAATGAAAAATGAAACGTCAATGTTGCTTGCGGACTCTAAAGACGGCTTTGTAGTAATGGATATAAAAGCAAAGATCTCTAAAGCAAAAGTAAAACAAGTAAGAGCGCTATATTCGGCTGTGCCGAATCTTATATACCCTTCACATTGACCTTTCGAAATCCCAAACTTTTTTTTTATTTTAATCCATTTTTTTACTTACCAAATATTTCTAATTTTTAAATAGGCGTCGGTTTCATTTTTTAACGCTCCACGGGTGACGGGGAAGTTGTAGGGATTTTTATCCTAATTTTTACAAATTTTGTACGGCAACCCACTTAGAGGGTGGAGATAGGGGGTAAGTATATTCTAGGAATATGTTTGGGAGGGCAAACTAATGGGGGTCGGTCGTACACTTTTTTGCTCTAAGGCAAACTCTGAAGAAGTTGTGGGCATTTTTACATAATTTCTGTAAACTTTGTATGGCAACCCCCTTAGGGCGTGGAGATAGGGGGTAAGTATGCTCTAGGAATACGTTTGGGAGGAAAAACTAATGGGGGTCTGTGATACATTTTTTCCTCTAGGGGCGACTCCGGGGAAGTTGTAGCGGTTTTTACCTTATTTTTTAAAATTTTGTATGGCAACCATGTTAGGGGCTGGAGATAGAGAGTAAGTATGTTCCAAAAAAATGTTTGGATGGATTAAATAATTCGGGTCGGTCTTACATTTTACCTTTGTAGGAGAACCCTGGAAGCCGTAGGAGCGATTTTCAAAATGTTTAAATTAAGCTTTGTATGGCAACCCTGTTATATGTATGAATACTAATACTAATAAAATTTTCGTTTTGGGTGTGGTTTAATAATATCAACATGACTGATTCTGTTTTTTTCTTTTTTTGCTGTTTTTTTTTATTATTACATACATAAGTATGCTCTTTGTTGTTGTTGTAAACTGAAAAAAGGAGGTAGTCTTAGTTTTTTGCTTATATCTCGGTCATTTATCGGGCGATTTTGCTGAATTTCAAGATATAATATTTTCTCGCGACTATCTCTGACAGTTTGATACAACTTACGGGTCTATGCGATATCGGGGGACTTCAGAAAGTTGATTTCAACCATAACATGGACAGACGGACAACGCTAAATCGGCTTCCCTATCTATAAGGATCCAGAATATATATACTTTATGGGGTCAAACTTATATATACCCTTATCACTTATGTGAAGGGTATAAAAATCATTTTCAGTTTGCATTTGGTGGGCTGAGGAGAATAATTTGAATATGCAGAATATTCTTTTGTTAAAGAGGCTATATTGTTTTAGCACAAATGAACTTCGTTTTTTAATAATCCATAGGGTAGCTTTTACCTTTATTTATTTATCTTGAATATTTTATATTTTACTTAAATATGGATTTTCTTTGATGTTAACTTTGGTTTTATATTACTAAATTCAAACACATATGTACACAAAAGAATAAATTAACTTAGATTGTTTCAGTAATTTTCTCTTCTATAGTCCGGACATCTCGATTATCCGAAGGAGTCTAAAACTATATGTGTCCGGAATATCGAAGTTGTATTGTACTTACAAAACTTTTATCGTTTTAATGCAAATAATAAAAGCATTGTAAAAAAAGTTATGAAGTTTAACAACTCTAAACTGTGTTTTGTTTACATATAAATATGTATACATATGTATCTATTTAGCTTTGGTATCGTGGATTAGAATTTCCGAAATTATTTTATCTAAACACACTCTCGATGCAGTCCAATTTTTTAATTTGAATGTTTTAGTATCATCGTACTGAATTGCATCCTAAAAATTTCAAAAGATAAAAAACATAAACCAAAAAAAAATTTTTAATAATTATTTAATAGACTTAAAAAAATGTAAGAAAATCCACTAATCTTTAACGCTTCTCTTAGGTTAGACAGCCATAGCCTTAAAAACAATAGTTTTTTATCAATTAAAAAAAAAATAAAATAAACGACAGGGTTTTTAATATATTTTTAGTTTTTAAAGTTCAAGACAGAAATGCTATTGATGTTCCTAGATATTATCGGCACGCATATCGTCACCTGAAATGCAAAAGGGTCGAACAACCAAAAAAATAATAATTCCGTTTTGATTTATAATGGTACAACAATTACCCAGTAAAAATAAGTTGACACAATACAGTATCTACATATCTGGTTGCTAGTTTTTCCTTCTGCATTACTAATTGCATTCTAGTTAATATTAAAATAAAACAAAAGCGCTATATTCGGCTGTGCCGAATCTTATATACCCTTCACATTGGGCTTTTTATTTGCCCAGCCATCTGATCCAGCCGAGTTATTTCGTACTGCAGTTATTATATTCAAAATGCTTTTTATATGTATGGTTTGTATATATGAACATACATTTAAACATATAAACATACATATGTACATGTATACATACATATGTATGTTCATACATACATACATATGTATCTACATACATCCATATGACAATACATGCCTACGTCCAAACATACAGGAAACTTTTTGCTTTTTTTTCGCCCATCCACATACATACATATGTATATATGTTCAACAGCGTTATCAGTTGATTACATTTGCTAAATTTTTTGCATGGATTTTGTGATTTTGCTTTCAACAAACTGAGGCAATCGCGTATTTTGCTTATATCTAGGTCCGTGGTAGACCGATCTTGCTCATTTTAAATAGTGATCATCTCAGGGATATTTTCGATAGTTTGACACCAATACCTGGCCCGTAGTACTTAAATTGACTCCGGAAACTTGTTTTCAACAGAAAACAAAAAAACAAATTTAGAAGTTACAAACGGAATGCCAAATCGATATACATATACCCTTATCACTTATGTGAAGGGTATAAAAAACAGTTTCAAAAGTAGTTTTAAAAATCAAAGAAACAAAGTTAAGATTACTTACATAAGTCTCAAGCCATGTTAAAAAAATCAAATCGGTAATGCAGTTGGCAACTGCTTCTTTGAAAATATGTACCTCATTCTCTACTTGATTACCCTTTTTAAATTTTTTTTGCTGGGTAAAACACATACTGTAGGGCGATTACTTGTTTGCCGCAAGGCACATTAAAAATGAGTTAGTAGTTGATTAAATGTATATAATTAGTGTCACTTTTTTTTTGAGAATTGTATGCAAAAAAAAAAAAAAAAAAAAAATTAAACTTGGGCACAAAAGATTTTTAGTTTTTTAACACATTATTTTATGGCAGCCTGCTCCCCGACCTCTAGTTATTTTACAGGATATTTACTCATTTCGAATGGATAAATAGTTCATATTTCAAAATTTTTTTTAATTTTAAAAATTTATATTTCTTTTAAATTAACTATTAACAGGTTTCAATTTAACTTCATATCTGTGTTTGTTTATTTAGAAGAGATCTAATTAATCTGCTTTTCTGATAACAAATGTTATTTGACGAAAAACACTAACAAACCAATTTACTTTAATGAGATTAATAATGGATGTTGTGAAATAATAATAAATAAAAGAAGAAGAAGAAAAAACAAACAGGTGAATAACACAGATACTTTTTGTTTGTTAATCAATCTTACTGATGATAATGAGTAATTTATTACAAAATTTTTGAAAGAAATTCGCAATAAAATTATTGTTGATATTTTTTAATATATTAATATAATATATTAATATTATCTTCGTTTTTTTTTTTGTTTGTATTGTTTGGCACTAAATGCACTAAAACATAGTACACAAAATGATCATTAGTATTTATGTAAGTAAATAATAAAATATAATTTAAATATTTTTTTATGCTGCAGGTAGGAGATGTTTTTAAATCGCTTGAAATTGTTCAGCTTTCCTTAATGAAGTAAATTAAAGTAAGAGAGCAATATTCGGCTGTAAGACATTATTACATATTTTATTAAAAAAATTTGTAGAACAATAAATGACCTTTAGTTAAAAATTTTGTGAAACTTTACATATTTTTCGCCATGAAGTATGCTGCACATTTTGCTTGTTTTTAAATATTAAGATTAACTAGAGGATAAAACAAAAAAAGAAAGAGTAAAAAAGTTGTAGTCAATAAAACCCAGCCATATTATACCCTACACCACAATTCATTTTATATTAAGTACCAACGTATGCCCGAAATGTACACAGGTTTAGGCGACTTTCATGGGATTTTCGGATAAATGTCTAAGGTGGTACGGTCTAACGGACTAAACTTTTCAAAATCCGGTAGTCATTTCTATTTCAATAGAATTGTGAATATATATCGATAGCATTATTTATTTGCAATTTATGAAGTTAAATGAGATTTCCGGGAGTTAAAATTACATGAGACTAATTGTAAATTATGGACTGATTATTTAATAACTGGTAACATAGGGTTATAAAACAGATTCTGAGGTGGTGATAGAGGAATATTCGGGGCAGTGAAAACTGAAAATACTAGTTCAGCAGACTCTCGTAAATAAGAACCACTTTGTTTCTGGGAAAGTTCGAGTTTTCGAGAAATTTTAATTTCCAAAGGTTTTTTAAAATAAAAAACAAAAAGTGCATCTTCGGGTTCAAGATACACAAGAAACACTTCTGCATCGATTTTTTAAATTTTATTAAAGTAAAGCGAACACATAATATGTTATTTTAATTCACCACGATTAAAATTTAAATTTCACACACTAATAAACAAGATTCATGTGTAACAACAACTATATACATAAGAAACATGGGACTCCAATTTTTGTGAACCATTTAGCTCAAATTTTTGGTAAAAACTTACACAATTCAAAATAAAATTTAAAAAAAAAACGGCAATGATTTCCAAAGATGGTAGTAAAAACTGAAAGAACATCATTTCTGTTTTCAAGGACTACTTTTTTCTTCAAATTTTTTTTTTTCTTAAAGAAAAACCTTGTAAAAAATGGTATGGGTGTCACATTTTCATCAAAACTTCAAAAACGTAAGTGAAAATGTTTAACGATTGCGAAATAAATAAAAACAAAATATGTATTTACAAATTTATTTATATTTTATTCGTTTTCATTATCTTTTAGACTTAAATTAAATGATTTTTCTAAAAAAGAGGAAAACGGGTTTTCCCCATTTTAGGTCGTTTTACTTGGAACTGACCATATATAGAAGTTATAAAAACAAAAAAGCGCTCTAAAATTAGAACCGTTAGTTCAATGTATTAAAAATATTGGTTCTAATTTGGGAAGAGCTCGAATTTTTAAGAGTTCTAATTTACAAGCGTTTTCTGTACCAAAAAAATTCATCACCAAATTTTTTCTTTTAATTTCCTAAAAATGCGGCCTGTTCTTTGACAATAAGAATGCATAGACACCCAGCTAGACGGACGGAGGCCATACATTAATCGAAAGTGATTTCAAATCAAAAGTTAGAAATGAAGGTGGGTCTTATACTATTATTTCTGTGTGTTACAAATATCTTTACAAACGCATAATACCCCTATCACGTATGTAATGTGGGTTTAATAAAACGGCGGCCCCTGCAATCGGTTTAAAAATACTTTTTTTTTGCTATTCTCTTACAAAAACTTGTATTTAAAGGCGTAGGGTACACTTTCTTTGCTTGCAAGACGAAACGGTCTAATGCACATGTGTTTGTGTTTGTTTTTGTTTAATTTTGGTAGTACTACATGTACGTTTGTTTAGCACATTATGACGACACAAACACACTCACTTACTCAACACTTGCTTATTAGCTAATTTTTTTAAAATTTATTTTGTTTACTTTTTAAAAACAAACTGGAGCTCGTTTTTTCATCATTACAAAATTTTGTAAAGCAATTTGCTTTGAAAGTGTAAAATTCCAGTGTTAAATATTTTTGTTATTTTTTAAGATTTCACTGATAACCTGTGGTAAATAATTAACTGACTCTTGGCACCTTCAAGGGAGGCTCAAAATATATCACTAATGATGTGACAAAATTAATATTAAAAAAAAATTAATAAATAAATAAAAAAATATATATATATGTGGTGTGTGCGTGTGTGGTCCTTGTAATAATTTCTGTTGAAATATTAAAATGTTTATACTTTATACTTACTTTTTTTTATATATTTTATCCTTAACAAAAAAGTATTTCCCAAGACTAATTTTATTTTGTTTCAATTTTAATTGATTTTGCCTTGTGTTTATTTTTAATTTTTTTTTTACTTTTTAAAAATAACACACGGTTAAATTTTGCAATAAGTAAAGTTTTTTTATCTAGTGTAAAAATTTCCAACAAGTTTAATTAAAGTTTATTGAGGTTTTTTTTTAATTTGAATTGTTAAAAAAACAATTGTTTTATTTTATAAAGTATTTTGTTTTTTTCTAAACAATATTTTACCGCCTTTATTGTTTCCCTTCCTTATTAAAAAAGTTTTGACCCAATTTTTTTTTTTTTTTAATTATTTTTAATGCACTTTTTTGTAACCAAAATTTTTTAACGCAAAAAATCGATTTTTTTTAAAAACAATTTTTAATTTTACGTCTTAACGGAAGCACTTTATAAGTTAAACTAAATTCAAATTTTTGGGAAAGCGAAAATATATTCTTATGCTCACGAGTAAATAAAACGACCACATGTTCTTAGAATTAAAAATGTTAGAGTACACCTGACGCTCTTTTAACAGCTTAATTTGAAATTGAAATAAAAACTTTCATATAAAAAAAAATTTATAATAATTATATAATGAATTGTGCCGGCTTAAACATGCTATTTAAAGTCTGTTAGCACCTGTAATTACCTCTGACATAACCTTCAAACCAAAATAAACAACTTACTTTTCCTCGTTGTTGTTCTAAAAACAGCTGATAACACATTCTTTGTCAGATGATTAAAAGAATGCAATCTAATTGAAAATTTGTCATATGACTTTTACATACATATGTGTTTTGCACAAGCAGAACAAGTGATTAACTTACAATCTGGAAAACTATTACAACTATCGTGTTCAAACCTGGTACAAAAAAATTCTAGTATAAAGGGTGCAGGGGGAACGGTTGTCCCTATTGAAATGGTCAGTTTAATTTAATTTTTAATGCGCTTTATCACAAAAACTATAATAGCTATCGACTTCAAACTTAATACGAGGCATTGCATGCGTGACTTTAAAATTAAAAGAAAAACATGGTTAAATAGAAGCAAAGGGAGTTTTAGCCCCCATACGAACAGACCAATTTTT
Source organism: Melanophora roralis (assembly GCA_963583895.1). NCBI lineage: Eukaryota > Metazoa > Arthropoda > Insecta > Diptera > Rhinophoridae > Melanophora > Melanophora roralis. The sequence goes on along the minus strand of OY757190.1, from coordinate 61,989,267 downwards.
TAAAGTTTGTGATACGCTTTACTTTTGAGACTATAATGAAGAACCTTAAGCGCCATTTACTTTCTTTGAATTTTTAATCTGGGTTCTCAGCAGCCTGAGAACACAGAATGTTAATCAACACCCATCAGTGCCATTAGCCCATGCAGTAAGTATAAAATATAGCTTTTGGAATAGTTTTTTTTTCAAGAGAATTCTGAATTTCAATGAAAACCTTGTTGTCGTGTCTAATGAACAAGTTGTGGGGTTTCACTAAGGTATTGCGCTGGCAAAAAAGCTATAACTGCTAAGTGGATCCGGACAATATTAGCTGAACAGATTTGGATTTAGCACTAATTTCAACGTTTGGGTTGTTTCATATTAAATGTATAATAAAACTAAGAATTTTGCTTCACTAGCGCACAACGAGACATAGATGTACTTGTTTACTCATAGTTGAAGTCATTAAGAACTGTTTAGGTTGCTCTTTGTTTTCACTTACGCTCATTACTGCATAAATGTATTGCCAATCGGAATAAACTATTGTTAACAGATAATAGTCAAAGTGCACAGTGTCTTGAAATAATATGAAAAAAGTGTTCCTATATAGTGAAATTAAAGTAATAGAAATCATTTGTTTGATAGACAATATTTTAGGGACAGGGTGTCTGATGGCAAAATTATATTTTTAAATACGATTATTTCAAAAAGTAATAAACGTGGCAGAGTAAGGGTAGCGCCGTTGAAATTATCGATTGTAAGGATTTGTCAGTCACGATATCGCAGTGGCCGAGTAAGCAACGCGCGTTCGCTGTGAAGGCAGTAATTTTTCTTACGTAATTGCTCGTCGATAATTTTGTTCAAAGTTCGGTATTCGGCGAATGTAAATTTGATTCGTTAATGGGTGCAGAGACTCCACGAAACTGCCTTGGCTATTAAAGTCCTACGGCCAGGGCCCAGTCGATCTTCAAGGACTTCCGAAAATATTAAACTGATTGAAAGCAGTTTACGTGAAACCCCGCGACTTTTAATACGGAAAAAAGCAGCCTCACTGAAACTTTCAAGAGCGATTATTTGTGGAATTTTAAAAAAGGATCTGAGGTTTCATCCTTTTAAAATTTAAATAGTTCAAGAACTCAAAATTTTTACGTTTTTTATTTTAGTTTGAAAATACAAATCTGCCACAAGACACCCTGTACATATTTAAAGCTAAATCAAAAACAGGCACAACTCAAAATTCATCAGAATAGTGTTATTTTTTTAACTAGTTTCGAGATCAAACCTATAATGGGCACGGAAATTTGGTTTGCATTTCAGTAAACTTAATTCTTTGGCGGGTTTTATTACTGTTGAAAACTATTTGGTTATAAAGTTAGAACTTTTTTTTTTAAAACAAAAAAGAATATTTACGAAAATAACTGATTTTGAGTTGCGACTAATTTCGATTTATTATGTAATATGTACATGTCTAATCTTACTCTCTGCTAAACTTTTATTTTTATTTCTTTTAATATAAATAGCTGCCTTGATTTTAGAATATCCTTCCCTTAACTTTAAAAATACGAGTTGAAATTGATTCTAGGGACTATGGGCTAATATTACTTCGAAATATTCAGCGTCAAAATTTTGGGCAAAATAACGTATTTTAAATGGGTTTCTGCATTTATTTAAATCAAAGCTACTAAATAATCATAGGCGCCCATTATTTTTTTTTTAATTTTAGCGAATTGTTCAAATTTTATAAAATATGTTCCCACTTGACCAGTAATCCAATACCCCTGCGGGAAATTGGTGTCAATTGGTCGGCGTACCCGTCCTGTTACCGGTACAAAACATGAATTGCACAAAAGCTGTTGGTCGTGATTGGTTAAAAATGCACACATCAAGTAACTGGTTCAAAGGTGTTAAAGAGGTTAGGGGAAAAAATAGAAACACTGGTCCCTTAACATAAACATACATCTGTTTATATAAACGCACACACACGCCTAAATACAAACAAGGTATATTGAACAGGATCTTAAACAATTAATGCAAAATTTGCTTATATAGGATTGGCCTGTAACCCGTTCTTAGGTGTTAGTTTTGAACCAATTGCCCCCTCCAATGACAACGCAATGTAAAAGTGACAGGTTCTCTTCATATAAAGTGTTGGAACTAGAACCAGTCCTTACCCTAAAGGACCGGTCACGTCAATAGTTTTGGACCACTTCACTTCCCCGTAGGGTACTTTCTTCTTTATAATAAATTATTTTGATTCAGTTTCGTTACGAACTTAAAAAAAATCTCTTTGTCAACTTATTTTTAAACTTTTATTTCTATGATAATCGTCATTCCTCTGGCCCTTTTTTGTTAAGAAATACACAGCAAAACTCCCTTAAATGATAATTTAAGTTTTTACCTTTCAAAAATTAACATGAATCCAGAGTTAATATGAAATGTTAACTTAAAAAAACCCCAACAAAATTTTTAAATATATTCAACTTTGTTCTTTAAGGCAACAGCATAAATATAGTTGGTGAATTTCCTACATCATGTGGACGCAGTTCATATGGTGCTCTTATATATTAAAGCTCTTGCATATCAGAAAGTTTTGATACCTTTAAATTTTAAATAAACAAACATTCATAAATAAGTCTATTAATTGATAAGAAATATATACATTTATAAAAGAAAGAGATCACTTGATAACATCCACATGAGCGAAGGTCTGTGTTTTAGTTGAAATCAACCTTCTAAAGCCCCCCGGTGTCGCATAGACCCGTAAGTGGTGTCAAACTGACAAAAGTATCTGTGAGAAAATCGCTATTGAAATCCAGCAAAATCGCCCGATAACTGACCCAGATATAAGCCAAAAACCAAGAATACCTCTGTTTATTTCCCTAAAATTTGTAAAAAAACATCTATAAGTACAACTGCCCCGGAGATGCCCCGTGCAATGTGCAATAAAAGACCGATTCCCAATAATTTTTTCCCACAAACATTTTTTTGGAACATACTTACACCCTATCTTTGCCGCCTAGCAGGGCGGCCATACGAAATTTTTTTATTTTTTTTAAATTGCTCCAGGGTTCTCCTACAAAGGTAATATGTAAGACTGACCCCAATTAATTTGTCCTCCCAAAATTCCTGGGGTGACCAGTCCCAGACTTTTGAGTCAAAACTGGAAGTAGTTTCGGCCACGAGGGGTTACCAGTCCCTGAACTATTTGGAGTTCAACTGGAAGTAGCCTTGGCTTGACCTTGGCTACGAGGCCTGACCAGAAGCTTGTCATTCTAAATCTGGTACCACGGGTGTCAGGAGCCCCTAGAACCTCGGTTCTAGCCTGACAATGGTTGAGGCCCCTTTGGGAGCAACGTGGTGGTTGTGGTTTGAACCAAAATCGCGGGGAGAGCTGATGCTCGATGTGAAGTTGCATTGCAACCGGGTGCCGTGACCCATAGAACGGAAGGAGTTTTAGATGGGCTCCGCTCCTCACCAAGGGGGAAGGCATACCCAAATGTATGTCTTCGAATTGATACCCATGGGTGATAATTTGCCATGTTGGCAAAATATCATCCATGGAGGCGTTGGTGGACGCATTGTTTTCACCTTGTGTTAAGAGCACTGTGGGATTGGGCAAACGCGGCACTCTGTCCTCCCAAAAATTTTTGTGGAACATTCTTGCCCTCTATCTCCAGTTCTTGACAAGGCTGTCATAAAAAATTTGGAAAAAATAGGGTGAAAACCCCTACAACTTTTCCGTAGTCGCCCCTAGGGGAATAAAATTTATTGCAGACCCCCATTAGTTTTCCCTCCCAAACGTATTCCTGGATTATACTTACCCCTTATCCTCATCACCTGAAGGGGCTGCCATACAAAATTTGCAAAAATTATGTAAAACGGCCATAACTTCCCCAGATTCGGCCTTAGAGGAATAAAGTGTACGACCGACCCCCCGTTAGTTTCTTTACGCAAACATATTCCTAAAACATACTTACCCCCTATATCCACGCCCTAAGAGGGTTGTTATACAAAATTTGAAAAAAATTGGGCAAAAACCCCCACAACTTCCCCGGAGTCGCCCCTAGAGAAATAAAATGTATTAAAGACCCACATTAGTTTTTCCTCCCAAACGTATTCCTAGAGTATACTTACCCCCTATCTTCATCATTTAATGATGTAAAAGGCCCATAACTTCCCCAGATTCGGTCTTAGAGGAATAAAGTGTACGACCGACCCCCGTTAGTTTGTTTTCGCAAACACATTCCTTAAACATACTTACCCCCTATATCCACGCCCTAAGAGGGAAAAAATTGGTCAAAAACCCCTATAACTTTCCCGGAGTCGCCCCTAAAGGAATAAAATGTATCACAGGCTCCCATTAATTTTCCCTCCCAAACAAATTCCTAAAAAAACCCCTGTTTCCACGCCCTAAGGGGGTTGCCATTCAAAATTTAAAAAAAGGTAAAAACCTTACAACTTCCCTGGAGCTAGCCCTAGAGGAATAAAATGTATAGCATACCCCCATTAGTTTTTCCTCCCAAACGTATTCCTGCAGTATACTTACTCCCTATCTCCATTACCTAAAGGGGGTGCCATACAAATTAAAAAAAATAAGGTAAAACCCCTACAACTTCCCCGGAGTTGCCCCTAAAGAAATGAAATGTATCACAGACCCCCATTATTTTTTTCCCTCCCAAGCATATAACTAGGGGATAACCCTATCTCTATCACCTAAAAGGGTTTCCATACAAAATTTAAACAAATTTGAGTAAGTCTCTACACAATTTAAAAAAAAATTAGGGTAAAAACCCTTACAGCTGCCCTAATCACCATAAGAGGGTTAAAATATGACACGAAAGCTATTCTAATACCAGGTGGGCCAAAATAAGTCATCCGATGATGTTTGCAAAAAAAAGGAATGAAGATTTTAATTCAGAACCTATATAACCTTAGAAACAACTGGCAGTTGCGCCAATCCAAAACTGTGTAGACTTGTGTAATTAATTATAAAGAAAAAAGTATAAACTTAATTGTCGACTGGAGGCATATTTTAAAAAGTTTGCATAATTCGGTTGAAATTTAAAAAACTTATGCCCATCTATGTATGATAATTGAGTACTTTAATTAAATTTAACTCATTTAAAATTTGTTATTTTGCAAAAAACTTTAACGACGAAAATAACGTCGAAATAAGCCCGTAGATCACCTCAGAATCAACCATATACATATGTATGTAGGTTTATCTTTTTTTTGGTTTTTTTTTGGAGATCCCTGTATTATAGGTTCACACTTAAAAAATAATTTAATCGTTTCTTTTCAGCATTGACAATCATTTTACTAAAATACAATATTAATGGCTATGCAGCCATAGAAAATAATAGATGAAATCTGTCTTAAGTGTTGATGCTGTAATAAGAATATGTAATTGAAGTTCATATGAACGCAAATATATATTTTACCAGCTATTAATATGATTTAATTTTAATATAGCGCTTATGTTTCTGCAAAAGTATTCAAGATGTGGCAATTTACTATTTCTCATTGTGGCGGGTGTGATCATTTTACTCATAATGTAAAGTTTTATCAAAAATTTCAGTTGTATAATTGTAAAACCATATAATTTCCAAGAATGATAAAAATATTTTTAAATTGTTATTGATCAAAGTTGCCTTTTTTGTATCACTTTTATATTTCTCCATTTTTATACCCTTTACATAGTGATAATAGTATATGTATATCAGTTTGTCATTTCTTTTGTAATTTCTATAACATCTATTTGCGGCATCATAAAGTATATATGTTCTGGATCCTTATAGATGTAAAGTCGATAGGGCCATGACCGTCTGTTTTGTCTGTTGAGATCATGTTTCCGGTTCAAAGTAAAGTTGGATGGAAAGCATTTTGTTTTGGTGTCAAATTATCAGAAATGTTTGTAGGCAGAACGCTATTAAAACCCGGAAAGATTGGTTTACTACGGGCATTGATATAAATAAAACCCTAAAGTTTGACATTCCATTTGTAATTTCTTTATTATCCATTTGCGTCCCCATAAAGTATATATATTCCGGATCCTTATAGATATGAAAGTCGATTTAGCCATGTCCGTCTGTGTGTCTGTCGAAATAAAGTTTCCGGGGTCAATTTTAGTACTACCAACCAGGTATTGGTGTCAAAAATCAGACGTTTTCCTGAGAAAATCGCTATTTAAAATAAGCAAGACCGGTTCATCACGGACCTAGATATAGGCAAAATACTGCGATTGACCTAGTTTTCCCAGTTTTTGTTCTAAAATACCATACAAAAAATGTAACAAATGTAACCAACTGGCAACGCTGTTAAGCATACATTAGGATGTCAGTAAATACACAATAATGGGATTCACAAGGTGTTCTATTTGTCCTATTGTCATATTTTCATAAAATTTGGCAATGGTTTAACAGCCTTTACCAACTATTGGACACTCGGCGCAGGTGTAAGTGCAGTTGTTGTGACAATTTAATAAGTATATTAAACGACGTAGTACTTTTAAAGAACTATTTTTGTATGAAAGACAAAAAAAACATTGTGAAATTTTATAACAATTTGAAAATAGGACATAATAGGACACCTTGCGAATCCCCTAAATAAGTTTCTGAAGGTATGTTTGGACGTAGGTAGGTATGAACATGTGTTGTTAATTTCGGCACACGTTTGACAATCCAAACGCAAAAGAGAGTAAAAACTGTTTTTATGAAAGGAGTTTGCCAATTATATCTTACTATCGCTATTAACACTCATGCAAACAAAATATGTATATGTACATCGTATCATACCTGTATGTTGTTTTAACTTAATTTGTTTTCTGTAATTTTAAAAGTCATAGTGTGTGTGGTTGTGCGATTTTTGTTATACCCTTTACATAGTGGTAAGTGTATATATCAGTTTGTCATTTCGTTTGTAATATTTTTCAATATCCATTTGCGACGACATAAAGTATATATATTCTGAATCCTTAAAGTTAGGGAAGTCGATACAATTGTTTACCCAATGTAAAGGGTATATAAGATTCGGCACAGCAGAATATAGCGCTCTTACTTGTTTTCATTAACTTTAAGATATAAATTGATCTATTTTCTTTTATTAAAAAAAGTTGTTTTTGTTCAGAACAGTTTTACGCAAAAATGCTTAAATCTTAAATAGAAATAAGATGCACCGGTAGAACAATGTGTAAGTGCTCAAGTTAACCAGTCTGGGGATCGGGGGCTCGATTACCGCCAGAGACTCCGGTGAGCCTGCTTTATCCTATTTTTCTATCTTGCTAATCCTTCTTTATATTTCTTTATTCTTTTTTAACTTTTTCTGTCTTTCTCAGCAAGTAACAGGAAGATATTCTTTTTGTATTCTTTTTTCAATACAAATACATAATTACTTACCTGCTTTAAAAATAAAATTCTTAGTTAAAAATATTTAATTTAATAATTAAATTTTTGCATAAATGCACATTTATTTCGTAGTTCAATAATTGGTTTTGTAATTATAATAATTATAATTTTATTTATTTCTTTGTGACACATAAATAAATTGTTGTAATAATTTCATCAAAAAATTACTCAATTTGTTTGTTTTTTCTTTTATTTCATAGAGTATTGTTAAGTGTAACTAACACATCATTATTGTTTTACAATAATTTGTCAGCTAAACAATTTAAATATTTGTTTTATTTTTATAAAAATTTTCTAAATGCCAGCTTTTAAACTTTAATGCAGATGCCGAGAGTAGAGTGTTTTTTAAACAAATCTCTCATAAAGTTTAACTTTTATTTAAAATATTTTAACAATTTTTTTTAAGGATGAAATTGAATGTAAATTTGTCAATAATTTTCTTGTTTATTTTTTCTTTTTCTTTTAACAATATTCATAACAAATAATTAATTTTAAATTTATTTATTTTTTAGCTTTAGCTTTTATTTTATATAATACTTTATATACTTATTTAGTTTTAATATCATAATCATTAATATATTTGTTTTATTTTAAATATTTTTAAAATATATACTTTTAAGCATTTTTTGTTGTTTACAGTTTAAAGTCCATTAGAAAATATTTGTATTTTTTTTTGCTTTAAAATTAAATAAGTTTAAAATTGTTTCTTGTAAGTTTACAAATAATTTTGTTTCCTTTTTTGAGTTTTAAGAGATGATTTTCCAAAAATATTGTTTATTTTCATTTTAGTATCGTTTTTTTAAACATTATTGTACTGTTTTTAACGTGATTTTTTTTATTTAGGTTAAAATGGTGGGTCAAAAATGTATATAAAAATACTAGATTTGAGGATAAATTTTTAAGGATTTTATTGATTTACATCTAGGCAAAAATAAAACCATATATTATTTTTAAAATTATTTTTATAAAATCATAGCTTGATTAAAGATTGTCAGAGAACCATAAAAAAGTTAAAATATCTAAAATTTTTTAGCTTGTGAAATGAAATTTATGTTGAAACTTTTTTTATAAATTGTAAAATTAATTGCAGCATTGAATAAGAGTTGAAATTTTATGATTTTTAAGAAATATTTTGAATGTTTTTTAAGTTTTGCCGAATCTAAAATACACGAAAAGTAATTGTTAATCTTTGCTCAAGCAAGATCATTTACAGATATGATTGCACTATGGGCTCATTACTTCATTATTATTAAACTGATTCACAATTTTAATCTAAATTTTATTAAATTGAAATCAGTTTAGTTTTTTTTTAAATTTTTTTTAAAGTTTCTCTTCTTTGTATTGCAGGTAAGTTTGATACAAGTTTTAATATTTAAATCTACAAACCAAAATCGATTATTATGTATCCAAACGTGGATGAAGGGTGGCATCAGGAAATCAGTTTTGATGGTGTAAGTATTTAAACAAACTTTAAAAAAAAAGAAAAACTGTTCAGTATAATAAGGATTTTTTGGGCTTGAGAATAACAGAGATTTGAACCTTGCGGCAATAGGTTTTGGCTTAGAGGCAGGTGAAATTGGTGGAAGCAAATGAAGTTTAATGTGCCACTATGCTTTCTATTTGTAAACTTAGTAGTTATATAGGACTCATTGAGGGGAGCAGTAAAGGCCTCAATTATTTTTAGGAATGGATTCTAAACGGGGGCAATTTTTCAACATTTACTTTTTCTATTATAAGCTTCTTGGTATTTTTTTAATTTTTTTTTTTAGCAAAGTTACTGTAGAAAAATTCTTAAAAACCAAAAGTATCCTTTTTAATGCCGTTTTTCCCAGCCTCTTCTCACTTTGATTAAAATTATTTGATAATATCAGCAAGTATTTAGGCAAATTATGTTTGGTTATATTTTTGATATTATTTTAACTTATTAATGTTTGGTAATATATTTTATACAAGAAAACTGAGACTGGATTCACTTACATACATACATGCCTTTAAATTTACCCCCTTATTTCCTAAAACGCAACGCCTAAAACAAAAACAAAATGTATGGAAAAGTTTTTCAAATTTTAATTTTTTCCATACAATTGTTTGCGTTTTTATGCGTTGCGTTTTACGTAATTAGGCCCTTAATAGTAGTAGTTCAAAACTGCAATAGAGTAGTACATACTTTGTTTATCGAGACGTATTCAGTTAAACACTTATATCCAAAAAAGGTACTTTTACATACTTTAAGGTGGTAATAAACTTAAGTGCCGCTTGTTACAACCTCTTTCTACTATAAGTGGGAGTGATATTAAGTGACTCTTTTCCCTTAGAGGCACATTAATATTAGAATGCTAGAAATGTGCCTGGCACTTGTCGATGGACTTTAAATTTTTTCTATAGTCTTTAAAGAGTCAAAAAGTCAGATAAACACTTGGAGCCACTAATGCTATGAGAAGCACACTTCATGCGGCTCTAGACGTCATTTTACACACCGTACTTACTGATACTGGGTGATAAGAATGGCGAAAAGTAGCTTGGTCAGACTTGGCGAGTCAATATTAAAAAAAGATTCTTAATGCTGGCCACACAATAATATAATTGAAAATTATCCGTGAGGATCTTAGTATAGGGCGGGGATCTAAGATGGACAATATGTCGCAGGAATGAGTTAAGAGAGTTGAATTCCGAAAGTAGTGCAGTTTTTATTGGCAAATCTTAGGTGGACATAAGCGCCGGTACCAGATTCTATATTATGAGAACATGTTCCGAAGGAGTAAGTTCACTATTTATATTAGAGATGAGTGATATTTCCGTACCTGTGATTTTATACCTGTTACTTGCAAATCACTGGTAACGACAGTGACATAAACTGTGAAGTAACTGCTACTGCTACTTTTAAGTTATTGTGTTATTTAAATAACATTTTGACATGTAACGACAGTGACATAAACCGTGAGGTAACTGTTTCTACTAAAGTGTTACTTTTAATTTATTATGTTACTAAAAGTAACATTTTGAAATATTGTGCAGTAATTTTACCTGTGATGTTACTCTTATTATGTTAAAATTTGCAAAATGTAAAGTAACATTTTTGTGCTTCATGTTTACATTTGGTCATAGCTAACAAATCATGTTGCTGCTTTTGTTCTTTAAAAGAAGTAAAGGGCTTATGTGTTTGTATGTGTGTTTGTCAAAGTGCTGTTAAAAACTTTACAACAGAGGTGCCGTCAAAAACCAGCGCCGAGCATTGTTTGTCCGCGACGGCGGATTAAATTCAGATATGAGCCGGCTAAAGAATTAATATTCAAAAACTGATTTAAACACACATTTATTTTAAACACATATCGTAACCTAAAATTAAAAAAAGCACAGCTAACAAAAATAGAACTTTACATGATAAGCGAAAATCTTTGTAAAGGTACAACAAAAATATTTCGAAAAAAATGCGTATAAAGTTTTTAGTTTGCTCGCATTATGTATGTATATAGAAACGAATAATAAAATTTTTTTACACGTTATAAGTAGAAACATTTTTAATATGAAACTTATATACGACATTAAACATAGCATAACAAACAATTCTGAATCGTTAAAGCCAAAAATGCATTTCTAGAATTACGACATTTGAGTAAATAAGCGATATATAAAAATCGTTATCTGAAATAAAATTTTAGTTAATATGTTCAGGGTTTTTGGACTTAACTTTCAATTATCAAGAAATAAAAATATTTTTGATTGGTGAAGTAAAAAAGAATAAAAATATCAAAATCTTTCTCAAATAGCTCAAGAAAATTTTTGTGCATTAGGATCGCCAGTCCATGCGAAAGAATAGTTTCAAAAGCTGGACAAGTCCTAAATGACCGACGAACGCGTTTAAACGAGAAAAGGCACAAATGTTATATTATACTTAGTTGTGTTATGTACATATACAGCTTAATTTGTGTTATTTGTTTTTTTAGGTTTTTGTTTTTGTTACAATGGATTTTAACTATTTTTGTATATTTTTATGTTTGGAATCTATTAAACAAGAATTTTAAGCTGCTTTTCTAAATTAAAGCTTTATCTCAATGCTCCATGGGAGCTTAAAAACTTATCTCAAAAGTTATAAATTTAAATTTTTTATCAAAATTTTATTTAAAGTAAATTAAAAATATTAATATAAATATGGAATATTGTTTGTAACTACATTCATACATACCTATTAAAAATTGATATTTCTTATTCATAAATATTTTTAATTCTTATTTATCATTTATATTTTTTTTCCAATGCGTTGTTCAGGAGTTCGTTAAAAAGAACTAAAATCGCATAATCACTCACTTCTTAAAATAACATTATGTATATTAATTTAACAGAGATTAAAATAACTCTTTTACAAGAAGTGAAAAATGATAAACAGTGATCACTGTCACTGTTTAAATAACCGGTGATTTTAAAATCGCATTCACTATTAACGATATTCCCTAAAAATCACGGGATTGCTCACCTCTAATTTATATACATATGTTGACACTCAGGCGACCCACAAGGCTTTCCAGGCGCATTTCGTCTAGTGGGACAATGAATATCTTCAACGCAAGTAACGATATACGGAGGAGAAGCCGAAATACCTTGATAACTTTTTTATGGCCAAATTTTGCTCTAACGCTGTTAAAAGAATTATTTCTTCCAACAAAAAGTAGATAAAGCAAAAGTGAAGTATTGTATGTAAAGTTCGGCTAAAACAACTACAAAATCAAAAACCCATAGCGCTAAGCTTATGATCTGTATTTGGTGGGATTGAAAGGGTTCAATAAACTAAATGCAAATAGTTTGCTTAAAGCTAGCATTAGCTGAAAAACGCCAAGAACTTGCGGCCAAATACCTACTTTTTGCCAAAAATTTCCGCCAAACCGTCCGATTGTACCTTTTGCAGTTTATTTTACTCATAAACCTCTCGCCAAAAATAAATTTTCGAACCTTGAATTTATTTCGGTTTCCTTACGAGTAATAAAAATATAATGGGTATTAGGGCTTTTTGTCAAGTTAAAAACGCTTACCGCACTTGCTTAGGTTTGGCTTAAAGAATTAAAAAAGCTTAGTGCTGGTCACATGTTTCCCCAGAAATTTTAAGAGTTTGACTTTATTTTAATAAATAAAATTTTTGTATGCATCATTTTCTTGCTCAATACCCTCCTCCCTTATAAGCTTAAAACCAAAGGTGGCTCAATATCTTTTCCTATTCTGTATTTCAAGTCTTGAACATAGGGGTATAAGTTTCAAAAAAACACGACAAATGCCAGTAGAAATACATTTATGCATTTGCTAGTAAGTATAATTAAAATGCGTGGACTTGTAAACTATTTAAAGAAACTTTAAAATTATTTGCTCCTATTCATAAGTTTTAAAAAGTTTTCAGTTTAATAATAAATAGGCTGGTAAGGGTGTTCATATAACCTTTGTTGTTCCAAAATCGTTGATTTGGTATATCAATGGGGTGTTTTGGGGGGCGATAAAAATTCGAAAAACCAAAAAACGAAGTTGTCTAAATTGTTTTATATCACATCTACGTACACTCTAAACAACTGTTTCTGTTTAAAAATTTAGATTTTTCTCTTTTACATTTTTATTACTAAAATATTTTTCTTTTAAATGTAATTAAAGTACAGATTAGACTTTTAACAATTCTTCTAGCATTTTTGCCATTTTTTTAATTTGTGTCTATATTTTATATCTTTTCATTTAATTTTTTTTTTGGTTTATGTCTCAACAAGAAACTTTGAAACACGAGTTTCAACCAGGCTTGGCAACGCATACAGATTTGTTTTCGCTATAAATTAAATAAATAACAATAAAGTTAATAATAACGAGAACCGTTTCCATTAATACAATCCTTATATTTTAATAAAAAAAATAAATAAGTTTTTAAAACTAAATTAATCTAGATTAAACTTAAACGCTTTTTAATTGCTTGGTTTCTTACATCAATTTCTTCTGTTCTTACCAATTTCTAAAATATTTGTATTAAAAATTCTAGTTCCCGTTATTATAAAAATATTTTAAAATTTTTAAAAGTTGTAAAAGCAAATTTTGTATGTGGAATCTACCTTTTGCACATTTATTGGTTGTTAATGAGTAATGGCAGGTAAATTTTCCTCTTTTAAACTCAAAAAATTATAATTGTAAGTGCTAATGTCTAGTAATTGGCTTTTAAGTATTTATTGTAAAATCAAATTAATAAAAGGGAATGTAAAAAGGTATTTTTAATACATTCCGATATTAACCTTTTGTTGTCAGTTGTCAACACTAATACCAAATCTCAATACGAATGTTGTTATTTGTTTTAGTTGCCAAACTTGACTGAGACTACTTATTACTTAATTAAAGTTAATTTATGGCTTAAAACCATTTATAATTATTTTCTATTTTCAAAAATGGATTTTATTTTTACAATAATATCTGTTTAATTATATTAATTAAAAATACATACAAATATACTTTACGTTGCTTCTTCTAAACTCTTTATATACATACATATATGTATATGTTTGTATTGTTTGTTGTGTTGAAAATTAATATGCAATTATTAAGTATGTATTTGTATACTTTTATGTAGTTTGTAACACCATTAAACAACAGGAGGATACAGTCTTTCTAGCCAGGTACCTATAATATGCAAATGTAAAATATTCTTTTACTATATTTTTTGTAAAAAGAAAAACGGGTCGATTAAAATTAAAAACTGAATCTTAGCTGTATTTAGCCAACTAATAGCCAACTTCATCGGCTCATTGCTATTACATATATCCTTTGTTTACAAAAACCAGACTTATTTTGTACGGTTTATTTATCTTTTTGTAAAAACAAATTTAATGATATATGAATTAGTTTTCGAAAAACCATTACGTAAGTGCAGTCTTATTAGAATCTTAACTCTCAAGTATTCAAATTATTGTAGGTTTTTTGACATATTCTAATAAAAAAATTGTCATATAAACCCTTTATAAATATAAAATAGTTTTTGTGAATATAGGGGATAATATTGAATTTAGTACATTTTTAATTGCTAATTATGTTGCATACTTTTTGGCTGTTTTTTTAACCACTTGAAGCCACAGTATTTTTATAACCAATTTTTTAATAGAACGCCAATTCATTACATGTTATATCCAAAGCGACATCGCGTTTATGTTTTATCATAAGAGATAGGGTTTTAAGGAATTCTAGAGGAACTAGCTGGTCTGAATACGGAAAACTGCTGAATGAAAAATGGTGCCACTCACGAAGTATTAGTGGAACAACCAAGGGGAGGTGGAGAGACAAGAAGCTCGTGAGTTCACTTTACTCAGTCGCTTCGCAGGTTAAGAAAGCCCTTAGCTACGCTGAATATGCAATGGGAGTTTTCCTTGACATTGCAGGCGCTTTTAATAATGTGGCCACGGGCACAATTATAAATAGCGATGCAAGAACTGCCCTGAGCGCAGAATAATATGTGCGAAATGGGAAAATGCTAAAACAGGGAGGGTAGCATCGAAGGGTACTCCTCAAGGAGAAGTACTTTCACCACTTCTGTGAGCACTACGATCAGCTATGTTCTGAAGGCTTCACTGTATAGGATAAGCCAGTATGAGAGGAAAAAGGGGCGTAGTTGTGAACTCCTAAAAACGGAACTTAAAATTGTCAATGGATCACAACGATATTGAATTGTACAAATCTGATATTGAAGGAACAAACAAAGTACTGCTAGACAGTAAGCTGTCATGGAGGCTTAATGTTGTGGAAAGGGTCAAGAAGCTGATCAGCGCCTTATGCTTGCAGAAAGGTGCTCGGTAGAGCACAGGGTCTTACGCCAAATCTTACGAATTGATCTAAATTGCAGTGTTATGGCCAATCTTACTTAAAAAAGATACTCGTGTTGTGGGCTAATCTGGGGCAGTGAATTAAAGGCAAGCGCCTGGAGAGCGTGTAGACTTGCGGAACTGTGCATAACTGGCGCTTAATCTTGGAATCTAATCTTAAATTTAAAACCAATTAATCAGTTGCAGAGAATGTTGTGAGAAGATTTGCAACCCAGCTGCTGTCAACGGAACAATTTAATCTGGTGCAATACGGTTATCACAGATTATTGGGAGCGCAAAATGTAGTAATTCACTACATGGTATCATAACTGGGCTTAAATGAAAAGCCGCGTGTATCTCTAGTTGGCGTGCCTTCACCCTGTCCACAGAACCCCTGTAACTTCTTTATAGATAAGTTCAAGATAAAAGAGGGGGTCGGAGCTGCGGTCTTCTGCCGACAACTGGATATCGGAGTGTTCTACAAACTTCCTGATCACTGCACTGTATCATAGGCTGAAATTATAGCAGCAAAACTAGCCGCCTTTTTGCATCCCAGACTTAGAGTTCTCAGGTGAACATATTTATTGATAGTCAGGCGGCGATCAAGGAAATCTCCGTGAACTTCATCTGTTCCCCATATGTTAAAGCGGAATCCATTAGTAAATTGTGTACTGTAAGAAAAGTGCACATTTATTGGGTTCGGGACACAGGCATTGAGGAGACTGAAATGGCAAACGAGCTGGCGAAGAAAGCTCCTCTTCAGTTTTACAATAAGGGTGTAGAGTTTGCAGCAAGGATCACAGCTGCGGATGCCCGGGTAAATATTACTTTGAATTGCAAGGGGATTTTATGACCTAGGGACGACGATGTTTCTTTTTTCTTTGAAAAGAACTCGTTGTGGGCTTTTAGTAGTGATAGTAAAAGTTTATTGATGGGCAGTGGTTCATGCCAAAAGATAGTAAGAACTGGCCAGCGATGATTGCAGTATTTATCTTATTTTGTGTTACCGTCCAGCACTCGTGTGCTCCAAAACAAACTGTCTAGGGTATTTTTCGCTCGGAAACACGGAGGAAGAATCTAGGGTCGGTAAGACGAGACTACTGGTACTTTTTAACAGGGTATGGACCAACCTGAGTTTCATAACATTTAATAATTTAGACTGCTTGTCGTTTCTTTTTGTCTAAAAAAACATTAGGATATATTTGTCATCTTCAGGGCCAGCCAGTTTAATCTAACCTTTTTTAATATACACATTTTGAAAAAAAAATGGTTGGGCGCGGGAAATGGCATATTCTTTACAAAGGAGACATTTGCATTGAAATTTTAAGTGCCCTAACCTGCATCTCAGAAAATTAAACACCTTCGTATTCAAACCTTCTGCCGAGTAATTCTGTAATACAAAGGAAGACAGTTTTAAGAAACTTTGGATACATCTTAGCTCTGAAACTATTACAGCTGTTATATCACTAGGAGGTTAATCCTTTTTGCTTGTTTGTTTATGATGGAATAGAAAAGTTAACAAAAGAATTTAAATATATTTGTAATAATGCCAACTCAAGGGGTAACCCTAATAAAAGTATGCAACACATGTTTTAAAATAATTTTTTTTTTTTTTTTTATAAAAAAAAGGATAATTGTACTTACTGTGTGACAAATTTTAGACGATGTCTATATTTCATAGTTGTTCTTATAAGTTTTAATTGAACAATAACGTTTTTAATGTTTATATAACAATAATTATTTGTATTTGGTTTTTTTCTGAAATGATGTGTGATTTCTCCAGCTAAATTTTTGCATGTTAAATTAAAAGAGTTGCGCTTTCTTAATATTTTGCTCCATATAAGCAATACTATTTGTATAAGATTCTTGAATTTCGGTTATATTTGCTTAAATACATTTTTAGTAGGCATTTGATGTTTATTTATTTTGTAAGTAGATGATTTTCAATGATATCTCAGCTAGTTTGAAGTGCATAGTGGGCATCTTTTTTAATATAATGAAGCAAACGTCTCTCTCTATAGTTAACGTTTCTCTAAATTGCTTTATTTTTTTTATAAGTAAGTTTTATAATGGAACTGGTATGTATAATCTTGACTAGGTTATTCTAAATTGTTTTTATCATTTAAAAATATGATGATATAAGCTGGTTGTTATTGTTGTTGGAATGATCAGTCATCGCGCCAATAGGATATTTTTTTGTATTTTGATCGTTTGATTTATTCAGTTTTGTTGATGACTCAAATAGGTTTTACGTTTTAGGTAGCCACTGCGTATTGGCGAGGATAGACCGGTCTCGTTGCTAAAAGTGGTTGGCCAAAGGAACAAAGCAAGTAAGGATTTTGGGTGGAAATGTTGTTAAATAGGTGGGAAATAGATTTCAAATATTAATATTAATTTACATGTTTAAAGATGTTTATTTTGTTTTGTTTGATTATTTTTTGTTTCAACACTAAATATCATTTGGTAACATTTTTTTAATTTTGCAACTACATTGTTTGATTTTTTTTTATTTCTTTTACAACATTTATTAAAAATAATTAATAACTTTTCTGGATAAACAAATCGCCTTGCCTTTTTATGTAATGGTGTTGGACTTCACGTTTAAGCTTCCTGTTGCTCATGCAGCCTAATTAGTTTTATTTGATGTGGGATAAAGGAATTACATTTAGGTTTTGTGAATTTTGGGGAAAGGATATTTGACATAGGTTATAGTGCAGATGATTAAAAATTATTTTTAATTAGATGTAAGTATTGGTAAATGTATAAAAGAAAGAAAAAGAAATAAAAAAAAAAACGAAAACAATTGAAAAAGGGAAATTAAAATTAATTTTTTTTTAATTTAATCTTGCAACTTTCATTTGTACAAAGAGGGTGTTATGTAAAAAGGAGGTTAAAATTAAATTTGTTAAGTTTATTTAAAATTTCAATACTTTAGCTTTAATTATTTTTTTTTATTTTCATGGTGGATTTTAATTTATGTATGTTTGCCTACTTAAACAGTACTTTGCTATACGGAAAGTCTCTTTAGCTAATGTTCATAGATAGCAGTGTTCATCACTATGTGTTAAAATCAAATGTAAAAACTAAGAATAAGACATTAAATAACCAGCTAATTCGTAAACGCGGTTTGCTAATATTAAGTAAAACAAAGTATTTATTGTAAAGGAACGCTATCTGCACTAAAAAGTAAATATTTACATGATTTTTTATACAATTTAAGTTAGAATCTCTAGTTTTCTTTTTTTAATGAATATTTTTAGATAAATATAATCTTAACAAAGATGGCATTCTGACCTTAGCCTGTGTCCATTAATCCTAAAGTTTTATTGCTAGGCTTATAATGTTAAAACATGCAAAAGTTAATCAAAATAATCAAAAAGTACTTTTTGTTTACTAATCCGAATGTCGACTTCAATCTAGGTCAATTTGCTTTAAATTTTTTATATCTAAAATCACAGCCTCAAAAATTCAAAAATGTGTAAAACTACTTTTTGAACGCTTTATTGACTTTCGACCTTAATCCGGGCATATACCTCAATCTCGGCCTATAGCTCTTTTTATCATAATAGCTATCCCGGTCCGCTTCGCTAACCCAATTAGATCGGAAAATAAAAGATTTAAATTCGAATTAAGAAGTTAATTAAAAACAGCACCTACAAACTATTTTATTTCTTTTCTGTTAATATTTCTCTGTTTTAATGTCTATTAATTTTTTTTTTTTTTTATAATTTTCAATCAGTTTTTTGTGCTGTTATTTTGCTCGATCGTGTAAGACAGACATAATAATACTGCATTCATTGATTTTTTTCTTAAAATGGAATTGGCCTTTTATTTTATATAATCAACGCTAAGCATGTACATACGGTGTGTGTGTTAGTATTTGAGGTTACAGTACAAACTCGATAATCTGGACACTCGATTTTGCGGAAACATCTATAATCCGAACACTGCTACAAACCGCACAGTAATACTTTTTTCTCTAAAATCGTTTTTAAATCGCACAGTCCGTATGTGGAACAAACTACCTTAATATGGTTTTCCTATCACAGGTAATATTGAGAAATTTAAATCAAATGTCCACCAACACTGCTCCCTAAATCCTCCTTCCCATAACCTATTTCCCTGACGTCAATACGATGCAGTGCATGTATAGTGGCCATCCCCTGTCGATTTTTTTTAGTCCCTTAGTCAGTGCTTACTTCGGAAAAGTTCCAAGACATAATACGTCTTACGTTTAGGACAGTGGGATGAAATTAGTCAGTCATGTTTTGATTAACATTTTTTTACTAAACACCCTCTATATACACATGTACGTTTATGGATGTATGTATGTAAAAGCTTTTACATACATACAAATTTATATATTTTAAATTAATAAATTAATTAATATTTTATACATAAAAAGGTTATTATTGACTATAAATATGTATTTATATTGGTCATACGTTTTTATTATTTTTAAGTCTATCTTTTTATTTTTAGTTAAGCACATTATATTTTTTGAATTCATTTAAAATAAACAGAAATATTAAATTTTAAACAAATATCTGCTAAATTTTCTTTTAAAAGTCATAAGCTTCATCTTCTTCCTCAAAGATTTGCAAGTTGTTGTTGGCTGTGTTAGTTTTATCAATTGGGTTTTTGCTGATATTGTTAGTTTATGGTTTATTTATTTTTGGTTAAAAAGAAAAGTAAAAATTGTATTATTTGCCATTAGTGTAAACGAAAAATAACCAAATCGTACTGAAAAAAAACTTAAAAGAGTTTTTAGCAACTAAACCAACTAAAAAAAGCTTTGTCAGTTATTCAAAACAAGATTTATTAAAGTAAAATGCTATGATTTTGTGGGGGAATTTTTTAACAATTTAATAACAACAACAATGCAAAGATTTAATACAAGGACAACTATAATTATTTACAAATTCATACATACATATTTTTTATAAATCGATTTTTAATAAATGTGCTTTAACAGCTAATTTTTTAAATTAAAATACATACGTTTTGAAGTAATGAAATACTGAGAATCGAGTGTAATTCGTAAGAATTTGGACTGGTTTAAATTTTATGACATGCTTTTAACTTAATTATTTTTAAACTAAATTTGATTTGTTTTAAAAATTTTGCTTTATTGGATTTGAGTTTTTTTTTTACTTTTGTATGCGTTTGTGTTAATATTTGTAATACTTAAACAGAAAACTACTTAAACAGAAAGTGAATGTTTATAACCTTTTAGAAAAGTACATAAACGAGCGACAGTTCATGATAAAAGAAGGGGACATCTTAAGTTTTCCTCAATTAATAGAGGCTGGTGTACCTCAACTTTTAATTTACCCAAAAAAACTTGCTTCCCAATCTTTATTAATAACCAGATGGTGCCTTAGCACTTTCGGGCGAAATACTTTAGAATTTCTTTGGGTTGTTGCTTTACATAAAAGTCACTTATGAGTCGAAACTCATTGGCTAGACTAATTGGTTAAAACTCTGGGCTTGACTTTAAACCCAAATAGGTGAACTAACTTTTTTGTAATTTGTAATCAAAATTATTTCCAGTTTCTGTTCAAATATTTTTTATACGTTAACGCAGTCCCAGTCCAAGGTTCTTATGGAATTATATGGTAGGCTTGGGTGATCAAATTACATACATATAAATGTACATCAATACTTGCATAAATATAATATACTGATAAATAAAGTTGCTGATTCATACATTAACACTTAAGTGAAGCAAGTTAAGGAAAAATGCAAATAAAACTTACCTTCTTCGTCGGGGATTAGTGGTTTGACCTGGTAGATTAAAACAACCTCGTGGTATAACCATACGAGCATTGCCTTTAGCAGGACGTGAACCGCCCACAGCTTGCAAAGCTAATAAATGTGCAGCATAACCGTCATTTAAGACAGTGGCGTTGCTTTGTAGCTTTTTACTGACCTATAAATATTAATGAAATACATATAAGTTAAAGGGTGTTCTTTTCAAATTTAAAAAAAAACAATATATACCTTTCCAACTATAAATATCTGATCTGATTTTAAGCCAACATTTGTATAAACACTTATATCTTTACTGCTGCCGTAAGCAGCCATTATGGAGATTCCATGATTCTGCACAAGATTATTTAAATAAGCTGTTTTATGACCCAACGGATCTGTAGAGAGGCCATCGGCAAATGATATAAGACCATGTGGAAAATTATGTTGACTCAGCCAGGATACTACGCGTTGTTGTTGCATGTCCGGTCTGCCAGTTATGTAAATCAATAAGTAGCCCAATTCTTGCCAATGACGACAAACATCTACTGCACCGGCTCTAACTTTGGGATCACGACCTGTTACCGACATTGAGGCAGTAAATGAACCATCTATACTAAAGACTACACATTCGGTTAAGGGTGGTACAACAGCCAAATAACAATCTACAGACGTATGATCTCCTCTTACTACCATTTTAATAGGATAGATGCCATAACCGAATGCTACTTGATCAGGAATGCTATAGGAAATTCGACCCGTTTTATCAGTAACTTCTGTACTAAGAAAACTCCACTCGCCAGCGGGTGCATCTTTCATTATATGTATGTCAACCTTTTCGCCATGCAAGGTAATCATATCTAAAGGACCATACATGAAACGAGCATTTAGTCGTTGCTCACGGCCCTCTAGAACTATTACATCATTAGCACGATGATTGGCGGCCACGTTTTTCAATTTTACTGAAGTACGTTTTCGTATCCATTTCTCCCGTGGCTGGCCAGGATTAAAGTGAACAGTTTCTCTGTTGTCCATAGACGTAACGTACGGAATGCCCTCGAACTTACCTATCTGTAGATAATAGAAAAAAAAGTATAAAAATCAAGAAACAGAGTTTAATGTTTCATCTACCATCATTACTTACTTGTCTTAGTATAAATGCTATGACATCAGCACTTTCCCAGTAGCTGGCATGGAATAAATGTGGCAAAGCATTGGCTGGAAAATTGCTTAAGCCTTCTGGACAGTAGAGGGCATAATCCAAACGCTTTGTTCCCCACCATTTCATTTGTACTGAAAATATTTCAAACATAATTTATTTATAAAAAGAGAACTTTGGCAAAATGTTAGTGATTATTGTACTTGGGAGTTGGTGACATACTAGCATCTAAAAAACTAGCAAACTTACATGAGTTTATGGTACTTAATGATACATTTTCTATTAGACCGGATACTGTACTTTGCATAGAAGTATCCGATAAACGGCGACCACACATCATATTGCTGGATTCATTGAAATGATGGGGATTTGATTGAATAACCTCCACTTCTCAGAAAGATAAAATCAGTTATTTTGTGTGTTTCACCAGAGATGAAAAAAACTTACGTAAATGCAGTGGCTGACCATTTCCTAAAGGATACTTGGCATAACGTGGCACATTAACTGGTGCCAGCATGGAAAATCTAGCACTTAGCAATGGTTCTAAACGGGAAGCCGTTGGATCGGTAGGATGGAACATGTTATATACCTGATTACAGTTGGGACGTTGCAGAGCTATAAATTAGATAAGATTTTAAGTAAAAAAACTAAAGAGTTTTTCAAAAGCGTACCAGCTTTAGAATCGTGTAGCTTTTTAGCTGCCAACACAATGGAAAGGGGGGAGCCAAACATAAAGAAATCCCCTACTTCAAAGTCAAGTTTTGTTTGTTTTGAATCACTAGAAGAAGAACGCCTTCTTCGCGGAGAAGGAGCCACCAGTAAGCGCTTAGCATCTAAGTCAGAACTATCAAAACGTTCATCGTCATCAGTGTTTCTGGAAGAACGACTGCCACCATCAGTGCTACTGATGCGGCATAATGCTTCGTAGGCCAACAACGAACCCATTGAATCACCCAAAACCACAATTTGTCCGGAAAAACCATGCCCTTCCTCCGATTTAAGAAATTCATGGTAAACAATATTAGCTGCCTGAACGGTTTTATTGACAGTGTCCTGAAATTCAGGTGATGAAACTGCTAGTAGTGGTATGGCACCAATAGGAACATCTGCTATGTTTGGAATATCTGCTGATGGCGAAGAATCAAATGAATATGGACTTAAGCTAGATAGTATGCCCAAGGCATCGGTACAAATTGATGGACATGGTACCATTTTGATAGTAACATGAGTTAATAGGCTCGGATAATGTTGACGCATAACAGCCTCAAAAGCCCCACGAAATGTGGTGACATCAGATTTTTTAGAAGTCAGTTCAGTTGTGGCGTCTTGTTTTTAAAAGGAAGAAGAAATTTTTTTTGATTATCAAAATTACTTGCTTATTCGTAAGAAAAAACTTACCCAGCACACTACCAGCGTGTACCACCAATATAAGTATGGTAGTAGAACAGGATGGTGTACCCGGAGAGCCAGGCGGCGATAGATCAGGTCCTCTTTCCACACTTTGAGATGAATACAATTGTCGTCTAGTGCCTCGCTCTGAGGCCGCTCTCATTAGGAAATCTTGATTAAATATACTGTCTTCTTGTTTATTTAAACCCTCGCTATGTGGCGGCGGACTATCATCTGGCTCACCCAACAATTCCAATGAACTCCATTTGGCCAAAGAATTGCTATCGTTTGTATCTGCAATAATAAAGTTTCTCTGGTTATATAAAGGACAACTCATCTGCTGTCACATTCATAACTTACCTACGCAATCGAAGAACTCCTCATCCGAATTGGATTTAGAATCAACTTCTAAACGTTCCATACGCCAGTTCGCCACCTGCAATAAGTTTTAAATGAAAACATTTTTTTTGTCATCAATAAGTTATGAAATGAATGAATTTTATTATAATTTTGGAAACATTTAACACATAAATAATTAAAAAAATATATAAAATAAAACTTACGTTTTTACGCTTAACATTTTTGACATGCTGCTGCTAAACGAAGTTAAGTTATACAATAGAACAATAATGCGTCAGAAGAAATGTTAGAACAACCAGCACAAAAGAAGACAAGAATGAAAGAAACCGAAAAAAGTAACAAAAACAAGTCAACAGAAAATCTTCAGTAAGACCTTAGCATTTCACTATTATCAGCTCAATTTATTTTTCGTTTAAGTTATGAAATTTGGACACTAAAGTGTATTGAACGATAACAATAGTTGGGCATGAGCAAAGATTCGATTAAACTATTAAGTCGTATATAATAAATATAAAATATAATAAATATGTATACCAAAAGTATTAAGAGTTTTAAAAAAAATCAAAATTTCTTCATAGGGTTAATTTCTACAAAATAATAATTTTTTTTTAACTTTTAACATTAATACAAATATCATGCCAATACAATGTTGTTTTAATTTAAAAAATTTTTTTGGAGTATATACATACCTGCAATTCAAAACTATGAGCCGATCCTAAAGGTGAGTGCAGACTGCACGGCTTTGAACCTGATTTTGATTTGAATATTTGTGTACTTTGAGAACGTGATCTTTCACTGGAGTTATTTTTTTCGGTTGGTTCTTCCTCCTCCGAAGAGGCCTCTTCGCTAGGCGGCTGCTCTTTAACAACTGGAGGTTCCCTTACAGCACGTTCCTCGGTTTCGCTGGAATGTGGTTCCAAATGACCCTCAGATATACTTTCTGTAATAAAAAAAGTATTTTTAAATCAATAATTGACGTAATCGATCTACTGTTTTTAGTTTTTCTGACCTTCCTCCTCAACCTCTTCACCACTTCCATCGCCACTGCCCATTTTACGTGCCAAAGCCTGCTGGGTTTGTCTCTCAATCTCACGTATGTCCTCAATTGTAAGGCCGTGCCATTCATCCTGCCAGGCCCAGGCCTGACGATGTGCTCTTAACATTGTTTTTCTTAAAGCCACATCATGTATGAATTTCTCAAGTTTTGTTTGCATGCCCCAATATCGAAACTCTACACGACATATCTTATAGGCACACATCAAGGACATATTACGAGCTGTTGGCTGTTTCTTGCCCTTAACTTCACGCCAATATTCTTCCAACCAATCTTCACCCAAAGGGCCTCTGCCTGTTTTTTCAGACACAAATAACTTGGGATCTTCTTCTTTGACATAATCACCACCATACAATTGATCCTTGACAATATCAATGCAGTCTAGAGAGGAAAATGTTATCGCTAAATTTAAAAACTAAAATCTTAAAAGAACTTACCCACTTCCCTATTTCTTAATTCGCTACCAGTCAATTTGAAAACATTTTCTTGAAAGCCATTATCGGGATAATAATAAGTTTCAATATCTAAAGAGAACTTTTCCACAAAGGGACATGTGTAACGCGTCCGTGTGTAGGGATAAGCATTCCAAGCTTCTTCTTCTACCGTCAAAGCACTTTTGGGAAGCAAACCTGGTTTTTGTTGTATTTTATTAAAACGTTATTTTAATATTTTTTTTTGTTAAAAAGTGTTTCTTTTACTAACTTTTTATCCAGCCTGGCAAATGGCTGCCTACATGATAAATCTTTTTTGTATATTGACCTTTACCACCGGGACCATCATTATACGGTTCATTTATAATAATTTCCACACCACTGCCTTCACCATGACTTTCTTCACGACTTTTTTTCTGCAAAATTAAAATAAAAAATAGATTTACTCATGTCAACAAGCTTTTACTAACGAATGAATGATTGATTAAAAGGAAATGAAACCATAAAAGCAATGTTTAAGTTCCTTATTATCCTTTCCAGAAAGTGGCATATCATATGAATGTGCGGGAATCCAAAATCTATAAATTTTTGCTTCACAGGAATAACTAGTAGTAGTAAAGATGATTTATGATCACCCTTATTGCGGAAGTCGTCGACGTCGACGTCAATTTTCAACTAAAATTGATTTAGTTTGCCGTCGTCAACAAGTTGATGTCGACATGATATCAATATTTAAGGAAATAAATATCAATTCTATTAGGAATAGTAATCGATTCCCGACCACAAATTAAAATGAAAATTTTCAGCCTACTAAACGGCGAACAAAAAGAGTTTTGAGGAATTGCTATGCTTAGTACTTAGCAAACCAACATCTATAGAAAATTTTTGTTCTAATCGTTTTCAAAATGCGAAATTAAAGTTTTTCTTGATACAGGTAGTTTTAACTATGCGTCGATGGATGCAATCAATTAAAGCGTAGCACGAATGGAAACTGCCTAATGGGTTATAAACTGGATATCCACTTTCATTAAGTGCATGATAATAAGCGCGAAATAGGAAAATACGAATGAAGAGAAAGAAAGAAAGAAAGAAAGAAAGAGAGAGAGAGAGTGAGAGCAGCTCTTAAAATAACTAACAAAAAGTATTTTACCACTTGTTTGGACATTCGTTTCTGTTTGACTTAAGCCGCTAAAACTGTCGTTTTAATTTTTCTAGCGGTAATTGCCACTTACAGGTGTTTGGGTATAAATAGCTTTATAATTGAAGATTTTACAGTGTCATGGTTAAACTAATGCAAGAGAAAGGTGGGGCTTGGGGTGAATCCTTACAAGACAGACTTAGTTCCTTCACCAGGATGATGAAGACCAATTTATAAGAATTAGGAGACTAGGGAATACACAATGGAAAGGGGGATTTCACCCGGGTACTTGAGTTGATTTTTCTTTCTCAGTTTTAGATTATCTCTTTCCGTTTTGTAAGTTATGCAGCTTCTTTTCTCTCTAACCAGATATACAAAATATCTAGGAGGCCTGCAAGTGCTAATGTGTGAGGGTGTTCCTAAAAATAAAGTACTGGACAATAAGCTGTCCTGAAAGCCTTATGTAGAAGAAAGTATCAAGAAGATACAGAAAATTGTTAAGCAAAATATAGGGTCTTACGCATTAGATCTTAACTTCATAGGCTAAATATATACTTATATAATTGTACTGAAAAAGCAAGTTAATCAGAGGCATTTGGAGAGCGCAAAGAGACTTGCAGATACTGAGTGTAACAGCCGCTCAACGTAGAAAATCTACAGCGTTGCTGAATGTAATCTTGAATTTTAAACCTATTTATCAGGTTGTAGAATATGTAAGACTTAATAAGTGGTAACCTGACGAAACAATTCACAAGGGTGCCACATAGGCATGGCAGCGTTATTGAGAATGGAAAATGAATCAGTGACTACATGGTACCTAAAATAAGATTCATAAAGAAGACGAGTGTAACGATTGGGAAACACGCTTGATTCGCGGGTCTTCGACTACATAAAACTTCTTTACGAATGGATCGAAAAATTAAAGGGAAAGCTGCGGATTTCCATCGATAACTGGACATGTCATTCCTTCAAACTTCCTAATGACTGCAGTAATTTTTATGCAGAGGTTCTAGCAGTCAAGATGGCCGGTGCCCCCTATCCTCTAGAATTAGGAATTCTCCGGTGAATTTTTTTTTACTGACATTCAGGCGACGATCAAGACTCCGGAAATATAAGGTGCTCTTCAGTTGCCCAAGCGCCCAAGAAATCTATTTAGTAAGTTGTGTGCTGTGCGAAAGAAGTACGTGTTTCCGAAGTGGATTTAATAGAAATAAAATGGCTGACAAATTGGCGAAGTCGTTTTGGTTCTACAATGAATGAATGGACTTGTCTGTGGGGTCAGAGCCACGAAAGTCTGCATAAGCACCACCTTTTTGTAGAGTTGGCAGATTTTTTTTTGGGAATCTTATGACCAATGTCAACTAGGTTTCTACTATCTTTGCAAAGCAGTGATTGTAGACTCCCATTAGTGATAGTAACAGGTCATTCTTAGACAGCGGTTCGTGCGAGAAGAGTGGGACGATTTGTCAGCGATGACTACAGGTTCTGTGTTGTATCTGGGGACAAGTTTCTTGTGAATATATTATGTTTTACTGTCAAACACTCGTGCGCTCCAGAGCAAAATGTCCTGGAGAAATATCGAGACTGCTGATATTTGCTAAGAGAGTGGAGTTTCCTGAATTTCATTACATCGAACAAGTTAAATTGGAATTACCTAGACAACTTAAGACCCAAAGCGATTATGCGGGAGTCTTTGAGTACAGCCTGTTTAGGCTGACCCTACCTAACTTAACCCTTTCCTTTGGTTATTAGAAAACTGATTGATCTGAATTTTTTAACATTAAAATTTACCGTCCTTTTATTTATATACAATAACTGTTATTGATGAGCATTTTACTTACCGCGATCATATACAATTGGGCTATACGATACTCCTCCACAGTAAGTGGTAGTGGAATGTGGTACTCCTTAATCAGCATTGTTGTTTTTAAAGTCAATAATAATGACTAGCGAAGATTAAGAATATGTTTTATATTCTTATAGTTTCGAAATTACTATTGTACATATTAATATTGGAAATATTATTTTATTCAATAAATAATAATATTTCACATTCTTCTTCTCCTTTCGACTGGCGGAAATATTTTTTCTTCCTCAAAAGTAGTATTTATGGCCTTTCTCCAGATATCTTGTTTGGCATTTATTTAACTAAAAATAAAATTAAAATAAATAAATTTTTAAATTAAAATATTCCAATGTTTTTTTTAAAAGCTGAAAAACTCGTACTTAATGAATTAACAAAAATGTTTTATTTAAAATATTTTTTATTTAATTTTTTTATTTTTGTTTTATTTTTCTATCAGGAAGACAATTATAAACAACGGACAGCGTATGGTGACCTCATGGTTAGAACACAGCAACAACAGCGAGCATTTTGCACTTTAATGGTTTCCATTAAAGCATTTAGAGACATTTGACATTCGTTCTTGGCCACCGCATTTTTACCTCTATTACGGGGCTTGCAGGGGAAGTAATTTTCACTGATTGCAGATTTAAGGTTATTACCGCATTTTGTGCAAAAATCTATTCAACGTTTTCACTTTAATAATTTAGCTTTTTTACAAAAAAAAAAAAAACTTAACATATATGCATTCATCACAGTCATAAATTCAAGATTTTTAATTGTAAATTATTGTTTGTCTGTTCTCACTTTATTTGCTGACCAACATTTTTATTTCTGTGCCTGTATTTGCCATCTAGTCATTGCTGCTTTCTTACTTTTTTTAAAAGCTTTTATCGTATTACGATGTTGGTTTAACAATAAAAATGGCTTCATTTCCACAATTACTTAATATCAATTTTGTTAAGGCATATAAACGTTACATTCGTACAATAATTGTTAGTGTTTGCTAAGCAAATGTCACAAAAATGTACTAAAATACAAATTGTAATAATTGAGTTAAACGCATTGTATAGATGGTTACAGTCGTTAAAAAAAGTATTTACAAGAAATAAATTTGGAAAAACTAGGTTGTTTTATAACAAAATGTTTGTTATTTTTTAACCAAAGTTTCTTAATCATTTCTATCAACATAATTTTAGAAATTTTTGGCTTAATTAAGATTTTGTATTATTTTATTTTAGAAACATTCTATTTAAGTTTCAGAAATTTATAAGTGAATTTCACACATTTTTAAAATTTTCTTAATCAATTACAAAAATTCAATAAAATTTTATAAATTTTTATATTTATTTCAGAACTTTTAAATTTACTTCAGAATTTTCTTTTTCGTATTTTAGAGTTTTCTGATTGTATTTCAAAAATTTCCAATTGTATTTTAGAATTTTCAAACTGCATATCATGATTTTCTATTTTCACTTCAGAATTTTTCTAGTTATTGTATTTAAAAAATATATTTCAGAAATGTCTCACTATATTCCAGAATCTTCTTTTTCAATTTATTAAATTTAAAATTTTCTAAATGTGTTTAAAAATATATTTTTTCGTATTCAAGAATTTTCATTTTATATTTCAGAATTTCGACCTTTACATGGGGCAGTAGTCGTTTATCTCATGTTTCTAAACCTATAATACCAAAAAAAGACAAAAATTCAGAAAGAAGGTTATTTTTGTTTATGTAGATGACTTTTGACCTCTATATGTTTTAAATAAAGTCCTTGATTAAACTTTTTATCTTAAAATATGCAAAAATGTTAAAAAGTATTTTTGGTCCACTTACATAGTTGGCTTTTGGTCTTTTTTGTCCTTAATTTCATATTTCTAGACTTTAAAACGTCAAAGAGGCAAATATAAAAAAAAGTTATTTTTGTCCAGTTTGTTGACTTTTACCTTTGATTTTGTATTTCTAGACATACAATTTCAAAAAAAGCAAAAAAAAAAAAAAAAACAAAAATTCAAAAAGTTCTTTTTGTTGAGTTTCACCCTCTGTATGCGTTAAAAGTCCTTAATTTTGTATTTTTAAACTCAAAAATTAAAAAACTTACACAAAATGTGATATAAATACTATTTGTCCACTTGCTTGACTTCAGAACTTAATTGGAGGCTGTTGGGGATAATTTGAATGTGTTAATTTTAATTGTTTTAGAAGTGACCAAAAGTACGAAAACGTAATTTTTTCCTTTTTGGACCCCCCCTAAAGGTCAACAAAAGTACAAAAACAGCTTCATTGTCTTATGAGACCAGTTGAACGCAATTTGAATAATGTTTTTTTATCCGTAAGGATCCACAATTTCTTAAAAGGTCGTCAATTTTTTGAGTATACTTTTTTAGTTTGGTTTCAATCGTAAATAAATAAGAATGATAACATATTACTGATTTTTCTATGTTTGAGCAATTTTTACCCTCTTAGGACACAAATTTTCTGAAATCCCTTCTTTGTGGGTCTATTTGTCTGTCGAGATAGGTATCCGTAGCCAAAATTAAAAGTCTATTGCTTTACACGTTTGGGTTGCACCATGATGAATCTGTCACTCAGTAATTACCGTCATTGTTATATATCGTCAGCTAAAATGCAAAACCACGTTACGGCATTTTCAAAATTCTACAGGAGAAGCAAAAACATTTTCTAAATTTCAAAGGTAGTGTAAATCCTTTTTTTTTTGAACCATCAAAAAAAATTTATTGTCATAATGTGCCTTTTATTAAAATATCTTAAAATTTCGACTTGGGCATTATTGTTAATTACATGGTTTTGCATTTCAGCTAACGATTTATAAATACATACTATATGCAGACAATATTTTTTCTTTTTTTTAGAAAAAAAATTTAGTTAAACATATGCATTAAAAATTTGGCATGGTAAAGCTTAAATTATACGTGCCATAACATAATGCCATAACCCTAACGGTTACCACAAAAACCAAAATTCAATTGGTTTCTAAGGTTATGGTTATGGCGTAATGATAAGTCCCCTATAATCAAATACAGTGTTGCCCATAAGTTTGGTTCGAACAGCTAGCTGTTTTCTGTGGTAAATTAAATCATAATTTTTGTTTTTCGAATTTTTTCTTTTTGCAGATCAGCTTAAGCATTTCTTTTATACTAAATTTATTAACATGTTTTGTGTTTTATTTTCCCTAATTTTTGTTAGTTGTATTTGTCTTTGTTAAATTAAAGAGGGTAGGTAATTTTGAGAGCAACTGTTTAATAAAAGAAGGGCAGAAAAGTTTTAAGACAGAAAGATTCGCTTCTGGTTCACAATAAACATTTTTTCAAGCTTTTAATTTAATTTGCATATAAGATAATGAAAGAAAGGCAAAGTTTTCTATTGTCTTAAACTTACAGCATGTTCACACTACATCCCAATTAAGTTATTTTCTTTCTTATTATTTATTCAACCCTCAATCATAAAGGGAATTACAATGTTTTCCATAAAAATTATTGAGTTCGAGTCATGAGTTTTATAGCTAATGGATGTTGGGTTACAAGTTAAACAACGAGTATTATCTTTAAATTAATCGACAACTTACCTGTAGAACTGCCAAAAAGTCAACATGATATAAGACGTGCAGCACGACAAATTGCTTAATATATATCACGAGATAGATTACACTGCAGTTCACTCAATGTCCTAACAACAGAAACGTTTTTATTTACTAACGTATTGACGTTTTATTTTAAACAATTATCAAATTCAAATAAAAAACATTATTTTAATTGTTTTTTTTTTATGAATCTCAATAGTTTTTCTATAGGTTTTGTAATATTATTATTTTAGATTTCATATAATATTTTCGTATGTATTAACTTTTAGCGCTAACTGCTTGAGTAAACCTCAACTACTAGTGCCAGTAGAAATTTTAATATATTTTTTTTATTTTCATTTGCTGTCCGCCTTAGTTAGTTTGTATTGTTGATTTTGTATTTAAATTTAGTATTTTAGTACTTGTCAATATAAAGAAAAGAAAAATCAATGATTTTGTTTGTCATGCAATCTTAATTAAACATTGTTCTCATTATAATTTTTGGTAATACATATTGATATTTTTAGAACAATGTCAAGCAAGCACATCAATTATCTAGTTGTATCGTATTTCAGTCAATATATTTCAAGAACAACGCAATTAACAAAAATTTTCTTTTAGCAGGTAAAGAATAAATAGTCTTTGGTGTTTTTTTATAACATAATTAGAGCATGAAATTCAGAAACTTCTAATAAAAACTTAGGTACATACTGTACCAATGATTTTGTGTATTTACAGAATATCTCATGGTAAATTGTCATCATTTTTTAAATCTAAATTATTAATCAAGATAATTAGGGGATTCACAAGGTGTCCTATTATGTCCTTTTGTCATATTGTTATGAAATTTCAAAATGGTTTTTTTGTCTTTCATACCAAAATAGTTCTTTAAAAGTACTACGTCTTTTAATATACTTATAAATTGTCACAACAACTCCACTTACACCTGCGGCGAGTGTCCAGTAAATAGTTGGTAAAAGTTGTTAAACCATTGTCAAAATTTTATGACAATAGGACAAATAGAGCACCTTGTGAATCCCCTAAATGTTTTAAAAGTTTAGGGCAATATGACTTAAAGACATGGTCGCGTTTTTTATTAACCAATTTATTATAAAATTAAGCACTTTTGAAAAAGAAAAAAATATATTGAATACACTTGTAATGGTAAATTCAAAGTTACTATAACAAAAAATTATTTTAAAAAACGCTCTTGTTGGGAATCACTAAAATATTTTTTCATCAAAGTTTTTTCTACTATTTAAGAATGTTAATTTATTTAACAGCTTATTTAAAAGTTTTTTTTCTTTTTCATAATAAGTTTACTTGAGTTAAAATTTTATTTTATTATTATTAGAATATTTAATCAAGCCAGCCTGACGGGCCATTGTTTATCCTAGAACATAATTAAATCTCTTCATTCGCTTTATTGAAAATAATAAAACATTTTTCTTAACCCAGTCACTTGCACTCACGTACCACTGCTAACAGTGAAAGTACTTAAACCAATTCGTTTAATATGCTATTCCTTTGCTGCTTTATTATTCTATTATAATGTAATGAGTATGTAAGACAGCAGTTTTAAAAGTCATTTAAAAATTAGGAAAAGTGCTATATTCTGCGTTGAATATTATATACCCTTTTCCTAATGTAAATATTGCAGTAAAATTAGTTCGTAATAGGTTTCAAGTTGATAGTTGTTGTAGTTTGCTAGATATGGCGTATCGTGTTGCGTTTAAGTTGAGGAGAGTGGAAAACCGAAGGAAGAAAAGGGAAGTAGAAATACGGCGCTGCGAGGAGATTGAGGCTTATGGAAACTGAAACGACGCCAGAAAATTCAACCAACGGGTAACACATCACTTAAAATTAATTTTGACGAAATATCAATCCAGCTTGTTACCGATTGGCAAATTCTGTGATAAATAAAGTTTGCAACCAATCATAAATGATGGAGTTCAATATCCATCCCCTAACACAGATGAGGTCAAATCAGTGTTTGACCGACTAAATAAGACCCTAGGTGTGGACGAAATACCTGCCAACTATGGCGAAATAAGATTATATCGGTCATATTGTGCAAAAGATTTAAGCCCAAACTCGACAATCTGATACATCCATATTAGTGTAGCATCACGCTGAATAAATTAACTAAAAATTGTTTAAAACTATGTCTGCGTGTGACTCTATTAAAATACTTCGTCGGAGAGATAGAGCGAGGGGTCGGTAACCGCTGCTTTTATTTGAGCAGATGGGGGTAAGACAAAGGTAATGCTTGCCACTGAAAGGTCAACGTCGCGACGCTGAGAAGGCTACATTTTAAAGGCGGGAAATTGCATCGTCGAGCTAGTTAAGAAGTTTAAATAATGTTTTTTCCAAAATAAAGTTCCCCAAACTAGTTTGCAATTTCAAAGCCTACATGCAACGTTTTTTTGGTAAAATATACCATAGTTCCTGACACACTTTGTCTTAAAAAATGGGTATCTCATGTCATATAATCGGTCCGCGATCTGCTCAAGAACATTTCTGATCGTTTTACATCAAAACGTAGGTCCGTAGGATTTGACTTGGTTCTGAAAACTTGGTTTCAACAGACTAAGTGACGGACATGGCTAAGTCAACTTTGCTATCTACAATAATATCAAAAAGAATAAATTAAAAATGAAGTGACCCTTATCGCTATGTGAATGGCTTAATAATAAAAAGGGAATTGCACTTATTTATCGACAATGTTGCACAAATCTACGATCAGTGGAAAGCAATTTTAGGCATGGATGAACGCTCAGAAAATGTTGTAGTACCAGTTCAGTTAAAAAATAAGCTGTTATACGGTTGAGATTGAATATAATCATTGGGGATAGGACCCACATATATAAAAGCTTTAGTATATCCTAGTCTAATGACATTTTTATACTTATTTAGTATAGGCATATTTATTTTGTAGATCGAATAATGTTTAATGCAGTTATAGTCGATTAAAAGGACAACTGTTTTAGAGGTATTGGAAATAATGGGCCGATCATCACCAGTCCTAGGTACAAAGAACTTATCTTTTCCAAATTTGATTAAAATTTCTTTAAAAATAAGACTTGGGGCAAATTACGATATTTAATAAGTACCAATTAGAATTTTAAAATTTTTATTAAGTTTCCTTGACGAAAGCTAAGAAAACTCGATCGATCGAGTAAAATTTGTATAGCTATCGAATGCCCTTGTTTGATCGCTATACTTTGATTATAGGAAAGACATCGTTGAGTAGACTCTCAAAGTGATTCTGAATCAACCTGTGTAATTAAAAGATACTCAGATTTTAATTTTTGTTTTCATAAAAACGAATGAGTAACGTTCATTAGAGGTCTGGATATATAAACTATTGTTTTAATATACGCCAGCTTGTTAATTAAAAATTTAGGTATTTCTCTTAATTAATCTTTATATAAAAATTATAAAAAACTGAAATTGTTGCGTCATAAACAAGACATGTCCTAGTTAAAGGAAAACTTATTCAAAAGGCAATTTCAAGTTAAACGCTTTTTGCGTAAAATGTAAAGATGAACCTTAAACAATATTACTAATGAACCATACAGCAATCGTTAATATAAAGTACAAGTACGTTAATACAGTAGTCGCTCGGTTATGTGAATATCCAGCTATGTAAACTTCCAGTATAGTGAACAACAAAATTTAAACACAGGAGGTTCTAAAGAGTGAACACAGCCTATCTCTGTTATGTGAACAGTTTTCGAACGTTTATTTCTTTTAAATGTTTGTCTTATTAGAAGTGTGTTTTTCCCCGAAATAAGTAAAAAACCTGCAACCGTTGATTTTTTTTAATGTTTTGAGTTTTGAGTGTTGAGTTTTGATTGATTTGTCTTTTGAGATCATTAGTGTTTGTAACATAGTGCATCGAAGATGAAGCGCAAGGTGTTAACGTTATCAGAAAAAAGTGACACTTTAGCAAGCTTGGACAAAGGCGCAAGCGTTACTTCTCTTACACATATATATGAAGTGGCCAAGTTATTGCTTGGAGTGAAAATAATATATCTGATATTAATGATATTTTAACATTGCGAAAATGCAAAGATAAGGCACTACAGAAATCCATTGAAGCAAAAAAAGTACAAAAAATATAACCGAATACATTAATTATTAAAAAAACTTATTAAAAATTAAAACTTAATGTAATAAAAACCATTTGAATTACTTATTTTATATCCTCTCGATTATGTGAACTTCTCTATTTAGTGAACAGGCTCTGTTTGAATTAGTTCATATAACCGAGCGACTACTGTATTATGTATTAAAAAAGGCATCACCCCCACATTAAGCACCACTTAAACAATGTGTCGTACTAAATACATCCTTAACATTTAAAAATATCTGTGTCTGTATGTCAATATGTGTTTCATAAATAAATTGAAAAAAAAAATAAAGGAAAGGCATGAAGATAGAAAAAGCATTTATAGTAGATAATAAGACACTATTACCGTTTTATATGTCAGTATATTAGTGACTAAAGGCATAAATTGCTTTTAGCTTCTGTCACATATTTAATGTCATTGTTAGTTCAGTTCAACTTACTTTATACCGTCTGGTCTGTGTGTGAGTTTTCTACCCAGTTCGCAAAATCTTCTTAGAAGGTAATGTCTCAACGGTGTCTTTAAAACCTCTAAATTTGTTACTGAAAACATTTATCGTTACGTATGTTGTCCTCGAGGAAGTTTAGTATTACACGATGAAATTTTTTAAAAATTAATTCCATCAAGTTTTATGTTTCTAGACAAGAAGTGTAGAAAAGTAAAAAATTTTCTACTTTTTTTTTGTCTACAAACAAATATTTCATGGAAGAATTTTCATGAAAAATTTCATCGTGTAATTAAAGTAGAAGTCCTCCTAAGCGATAATATTGGTGCTTTTATTCTCAATAACGAAATGAGCGAAATTTTCGATAATTTTAACTTGTAGGATTTTACAGTAATTTCTAGGCAAACTTTGTCAAAGACTTCTTTGAGCTATCTGTAATATGTCTTCCACGGTTATCTGTCTTCTTCTTAAAAAATGCCTTTAAAGTATGGTCAACTGGGTTATTTAAATGTTGCAGCAGCAAGTAATTAGTTGCATTCAATTATTTGAGCAATAAAATGGAAAAAAATGTTTTAATCTGTTTAAGAGTGCCTTTTCAAATGCATTTGTATCTTTAATTATATCTCTACCTACAAACTTTCCAAAAGGTGAAGGATACCTCATCCAGGCTATAAAAGAAAAGTGGGGTTTGAAAGACTTTTATCATATTGCAATTGATGCAATAGAAGCTTTAAGCATACAAAAGCGCTAGGGGTATTACACAGAAAAAATTATTCGCATATTTTTTTTTTCAATTAACGTATTAATTGAAAAAAGTTATTAAAAAATTAATTGTTAAATGCCTCCTCATCTAACCGCTAAATACCAACAGGGGTGCTTATTTACAAATTCTTAAAAAAAAAACAATAATTTTGCACAGCATTTTATAATTTAACGGCTCTGTACACTGGTTTTTGTTAGTAAGCAGGGCATTTTTAGTACTCTTTATTCAAAAAGTTGTCAAAAACTTAAAAAAATTCGTTTTACCTGCATTTTAAAACCCTTAATTTGAGTTCTATAGCTGTCGACCGCAATTTTTAAATATCCATTTTTTCTTTATTAGTCAAGAAGTGAAAAAATGGGCCTAAACAGTGCCACAATATATTGCTCTGACCTTGATTTACCAATTATGGTCAAAACTTTCAAAAAGTGCCAGACATAGGTTCATTTATTTTTTGAGTAGAATATTTCAGGCCTCTAGCTTTTTGCATTCGGGATGTACAATGAACAATCAGTCAAAGGATAACGCGGTTCTTTACATAGATAGATAACTGCCTTAAATATACCCCTTTCCCCACAAGATTTAATTGTGGAAGGTTAATAATTTCCCATATAATTCCTGCTCCCGGAAGTAATATTTTACCCCACTTAATTTGTAAATAGAAGTTTGTGACGATATGAAATTACACATTTTTAAACAAAAGTGATTATACCAAGTTACATATGTAAAGGTGATTTTATTAAAAAAATTTTCTCTCATATTAGGATTTATCCGTTAAGCTGCGGACAGCTCCTAATGTAAAAAAAGAAAACTTGGGGAATGTTTCAAAAAGAGGTTAGATTTTTCTTTGAGGGTATAACATTTTTCTAGAGTATCCTTTAAACTATAAAACACTTCGACTTCAATACGCACATACATATGTATGTATAAATCTACATATGTGTTCGGTTTCCTTCTCCTTTGAATCTCTTTGTTATAGATCAACATACAAAGCTTCCTCATGAACAGTTTATTGCAATTTATATCTACATATACTACACGCTCATTTATGTACGTGTGTATGTTGACTTCCATTATTAATCTGAAAATATTTTAAGTATACTGACCCCCTATTATGAGAAATTATACGACATTTTTTATTACAGAAGTAAAAGGTCATACTTAATTATAAAAGCAAGAAATTATAAATTAAACTTTAAAAGAAAAAGAAAAGTATGTAAAATGTGTGTCAAATGGAAGAAGAAAAGAAATCATATTGATTAACGAAGTATTTAAAATTCATAGTGACTTGTTCAAAATTTAGTTTTGACAAACAGCCAATTAGTAGCCTGGAGCTTATTCCACAGAAAGCAAATATTTGTCCAAAAGAAGGTAACCACTATTTCTGAAATAAATTTGTTTAATTTGAAATGTTTCTTCTAAAAACGCAATAAAAAATTCTTGATTTATGTTCGGTGCCTTTAAAAGCTATTATTTCAAAAACTTTTGCTTAGGAACATTAAAAGTCATATATTGCAGTGGTAACATTTGCTTTGTCAAATATTTGACTGACTATTTGCAGTTAAGTATTTTATTGCTTTCACTATATAAACCTACTTATGACGTTTATCATGAGTTATGGTTAAGGATAAAAATATTATAAAATATATACCTTGTACATTAAGGACAATAGGTCCTTTTGAAATTAAAAAAAAACTGAGGCAATCGTACTGTTTTGCCTATATCTCGGTCGTTAGTTATCCGATCTTGCTGATTTGAATAGCGATTGTCTTCAGGATATTTCTAATAGTTTGACACCAATAGCTAGCTGTTCCTTTTACTTTATCTGACTCCGGAAACTTGATTTCAACAGGCGGGTAGACGGGCATGACTATATCGACTTTCCTATCTATAAGGATCCAGAATATATATGCTTTATTAGGTCACAAATGGAAAAAAAGAAATAACAACAAACTGAATAACAAACTGATATAAACCCTTATCACTATGTGAAGGGTATATAAATAATAAAACCTACTTTGTTTTCTGCTATTTTATTACTTTCAAATTATTGTAATTAGTGAGACAGAAAGCATTAAATTAAAAGCAATTAATTCTGATTGATATTAAAAATTGTATGAAAAGTTAAAAAGATATTATTTTTCCCTTTTTTATTCACGTTCTTTATGGGTGTGAATATATTTCAACGTAACATAAAAATATTAAAAGTCAACAAATTAAGCGCTTGTGAAGATGTTTGTAACGTCAAGAAAAAATGGCATATTATGGTCGGGCTTGACCGACTATAACATTCTTACTGTTTTTTTTAGTTTAAAATTGTTTTAGAATTTAAATAATCTATGACAATTTTCATTTTAATTTAGGCTCAAGTTCAATTCTTACTAAATTCTCATTTTTTGCAAATAAAGAATTAATTCTTTTTTTGTAGTTTTTAATCTATTAGCGTTAGTTAAGAAAGGAAAATTGAAAAAACAAGTTTTTACCGATTCTAGCCGAGTAGAATGCATTTTCGAAAAACAGCTACGATATTTATCATCAGTACTCTTTGTTCGGTTTTTAGTTATTATTTTGGTTGTAAACATCATCCGTTTAACTATTGGCCTATGTGCTGTGGTGAGTCGGCACAAAGTTTTTTTCAGTTAAAACTAACTAAATCAAGGGTTCTCTTCTTTTCTTGTTTTTTTATTTACTAACGCCATCTAGTGTAGCGCTGAAATAAAAATTGTCTTAAAGCAAATAGTTCAACTATAAGTAAGTGAAAAACGCATAAAACACACATGACACGGTGATAACAATTTTAAAATTGTACATATAAAATATAGAAGCCCTTTAATACCAATCTGATAGATGGTTTAAGCGCTACACTAGATGGCGTTAGTAAAGAAAAACAAGCAAGTACTATATTCGGTTGTGCCGAATCTTATATACATACGCTTAACATTGATCCTTAAAGTACCCGGCCATATAATCTAGCCGGATGAATTCGTACTTTAAATATTATAATAAAACTGCTTTGTGCATATCTAGTTTCTATTTGTCCTTCCGCATCATGAAGTGATCTTGCAAACAAATTACGTTTTTGTATAACAAGCACCATTTATACATTCATATTCTTTGGCTTAATACTAATATTAAACGAAAGAAAACATTATAAGTATGTACATCAATACACATATGTATATGCTTGCTGATTTCGGCCCGCGCCAATTTATATGTAGTATGTTTGTATGTGTGTACATTTAAAAAATATAAACATACATACATGTGTACATATATGTACATACATATATGTATATAAATTTATATACATAGTTGGACTAAACAATAATAGGATTGGCAAAAGGACCAATGCAATCCTCCAAAAAACTACTACTTTATTTTTCTGTTAGAAAATATTAAAGAAAACTAGCTTAACCCCGGTGTACTTCGCTACCCCAATAATAGTAAAATTACCAAAATATGTAAAAAAAAGCATTTATATATTTTTTAATTTACTGGTTGCCCCACATAAGCTTCAACAAATTATAAGTCAGCCCTAATATTTAATTAACATAAAAAAATTGGGAATTGACTAGGTTTATAGTTTTGGAGAAAAGCTTTGGTTAGCAAAAATTCTTTTACAAACTTGTAAAAAGTACCAAAATATAATGTTGCCCTTTAATACCCCATAACGCCAAAATTGACAAAATGTGTCAAAAACATATTAACATATTTTGGTAACCTGACGAATGCAATATAAACTATGTTTCTACCAAAAACGTACTCATATTTTTTAGGCCTGTCGCACCCAATTTGAATTAAGTTCCTATCTTTATTGGTTTAAAAGTTACAAAAAACGCCTAAAAAAAATCAAAATATATTTTTAACCCTTTTTTCCCCCCTTTGGGTTCAAAATTGATACAAGAACGAAAAACGTAATCATTTTTTTAAGACCTATCGAACGCAATTTAAATAATGTTTCTATCTTTATTGGTCTAAAAACAATTAAAAGTACCAAAAAGTACCAAAATATAATTTTAGCCTCTTTTCCCCCTTTCGGACCAAAAGTTAAAAAAAACACCAGATACCTGGCTGTTTATTTCTTAAGGAAAACGCAAAACTTTCTAAACTTTGTTTCTATCTTTTTTATACATCAAAAGATCGTAGGTTACAGATTTTTCCCTTTTTGTCCCCTTTTTATCCCTTTGCAGGGCCGAATTTTTGAAAATTCATATGTATTTAAACAAACACGTAAAGCTTAACAC
This sequence comes from Melanophora roralis, assembly GCA_963583895.1. Classification (NCBI taxonomy): domain Eukaryota; kingdom Metazoa; phylum Arthropoda; class Insecta; order Diptera; family Rhinophoridae; genus Melanophora; species Melanophora roralis. The sequence goes on along the minus strand of OY757190.1, from coordinate 61,947,798 downwards.
GTGTTATAATTTTCGCGTAGAGCTAGCGTTTGATCAGTATGGCTATGGTTAATTTTGTTCGGCAATTCATAACCTGACGTACCCACACAAATGGGCGTAGTGTGGGCGAGGCAGCAATATTTTCCAAAAAAAAAAAAAAAATTGCCCATTGTTCCTTCCAGACTTGAAGTAACTCCCTGTAAAAATTTAAAAAAAACGATCCACTGGTGTGGCCAGCTATAAAATACATTCATACAACCCTTCTTTATATAATAGATAACAAAAAACTTTGTTTATTTCAAGCATTTAGGGATGTATAAAGTCTGGCTAGTTTTATTACATGTTAAAACAGGACGTTTTTTTTGTAAAAATTGCATGCTCTTTTATTAAAATTAGCCCAAACGTAGTTTTGCGTCAATTAGTAATCATAGATAACAGTTAGTAAAAGAATTTTCAATACGCTGGTAAATAAGAACATTAAGTTATAAAAAAGAAGAAAGAAATATATAATTTTTTATAATTTTTTTTATGCTTCATCAAACTTAAGTAAATTTTGAATTTTTAACAAAAAAAAGGCGTTTTTTGGAAACATATGTATACTTAAATCTATATTTTAATTTATCTACCAATATATCAAAATACTTAAAAAACTTTGTTTCGAACCAGTTTTTGAAAAATAAATTTTTGAGAAAAATTTTTTAAGAAACCACTAAAACACATTTTTCTGTTGATTTTTTTTTGCATAAAATAATCTAAGTTTAGTGCCCTTCGTGCTGGCAAAAAATTCAAAAAATAGTATTGTTATCTTTCAAAACATCTGGGGCCAAATTACGGCACTCGTGAACGAGTAGACTTTCGTATCGAATGAAATTTCGTCACGTATCGAATGAATGGATTACCGCATTCGATAGCTCACGTATCGAAATTAAAATAGAATGTAATAGATTTTTTTTGCATTGTAATTGAATGAAAGCATGTTTTAGTAAAAAATTACAACTTTGTTAAAAAAAGGAAACACAGAATTTTGCTGTTATATTGTTTTTAAGTAATTAATAAAAAAAAGCAAAATAAAAATGACTACATTAGTTTTGTTGTGCTTATCTTCTGACTCAGAGGATGAATCTAATACTATGCGTATAAGAAGACAAATACGGGTTAAAAGTGATCCACTGTCATTGTCAGCTACTGAATTCCGTTTAAAACTTTATCATTAAAGGTTTGTTAAGCGTTTTAGAGTTTCAAAAGAGGCATTTCATTTTATTCTTTGTGAGCTAAATTTTGAAGGACATATGTCTACTGCCTTACCACCAAACCTGCAGCTAGCCGTAACATTATCACTTTTAGCCAGTGGATCTTTTCAACATACCACTGGAAATGACTATTTAATTGGAATAAGTCAGAGCAGAGTTTGCAAAACGGTTAACAAAAATTTATTAAGTTTTTACCAGAACAGTTTGCTTTAGGCTCGAAAGCGTTCATGCAGAAATTTAAACTCCCTGGCGTTAAATATAAAATCGCAATATAATGCTAGCTTTATGTAACATTTCCTTTATTTCTTAGTGATTGGTTGTATAGACGGCACTCATTTTGGGTTGCAAAAACCATCTCAAAATTAACATATGTTTGGTAATTTATTTTTGGCCAAGTTGAGATGATCAACCATATCCTTCTGCTTTCCATTTATTTTGTTAATATTGGTCCTAAAATGTTTATTTTATTTATTTATTTATAGCTTCAACTATGATTTGTATAAAAACTTACATTTTGTCTACCTTCACTGCCTATTGTTGCACAAAAAATAAATTTCGAATGCTGTTTACCTCACGAAACACTTTTCGTTAGCCAGCACTCGATAGCGTACTCGTTAACGAATGCTATCATCAGAAATTACGATAGCTCTTACTCGATAACGAATGCGGTAATCTCAAAAGCAAATATTACGAACAATTTTACTCGATCACGGATGCCGTAATTTGGCCCCTGTATTTTAATACAATTTGAGACCAAAAAAAAATTTTTTTTATTTTGCCTGTAAGTTGAGGCATAGGGTGGAGGTTTTGGCAAAGACCACTTCGTATAGTCTCTAGGTTCATATGTAGATCCTACATCCCAATGGCAACGAGACTGCTACTGTCGAGCTTCAACTGGGAAAAGAACAAGACGGAGGTATATTTCGAAATAGCAGGATGAATGGCTAATATTAATTTTAGGCTTTTTTCATTTTTGTACTGGGGGATAGGGGCTGTGTAGCATATTCTATGCTGCTGTTTAGTTTTTTTTTGCCTGAAAGAACTATTTGGAATTGGCATATATCAATAGAGTAAGGAGAAAATTTTAGCTTTTAATGTTAAACTAGTTTAATTTTCTGGGTAATCTATTTTTTGTCTAGTAGCACTTAAGATCGAGAGTGCCTATGTAGGGCCTTTACGACCGGTTAGTTTAATATAACTTAATCTCGGTTACTACAGGCAAAAGCAAAAATGTATTAAATGCCACCATATATCTCGTTATAGGTTGATTTTTTAAACTTCATATTGGTAAAAAGAAAAAAAAAATTAAATGTTTTTGCCCGGGAACTGAAAAGATTTGATTGTCAATAATTTCTTTCGTTATGTTATGATTTGACACTTAAGTAACTTCTTGCTCTTAGTAATATTTACATATTGCACGTACTCTTTGTAAATGTTATAATGATTGTTTTTGTTGTTGCACAAATTTCTGTTTATGTTTTTCTAGTTGTTATTGTTATCGTAATCTAATTTATACGTACACTTGCACTTTTTAGTCTGGTTGTCGTAAGTTGCTGTAGTATTTATTTGTTGTACTTAATACACGCATGTGCCAAAAATATGTGGGCAACAAACATCAGAAACAGCTAATGATAATCTGAAGAAAAAAAAACAATTTATTTCTAAGTTTTTTTTCAAAAAGAAAACGCTTTTTCTGTCACTTTTGTTAACCACAAGTTTAAGGACGCAATTATCTAATTATTTATTTTTTTTCTTAATTATTGCACTTTGTATTTAAGATTTTTAACGTTTTCGCCACTCCACCGCTTTTATTTATGTGTATTTCTATGTTAAAGAAATAATTTTTGTCTGTAATATTGTATTTGTTTTTGCTTTTTTATTTTGTTTATTTTGCTTACGAATTTAAAGTATCCGTTAAATAATAAAAAATTTTATTTACAAAAATTTTATTTAACTTAATTAAATTGCCTTTCATTGTTTGTATTTTCTTTTTTAAAGCAATTTCCGCAGTTTACCCGTAGTTTGTATATATTTGCACCGAGCTGTCTGAACCCCCATTTATAACTAAATAAAAATACTTTAACATCTGAGGTACAATATGATTTTTTTAACTGTAATCGTAAGCGTAGTAAGTAGCTAACAGAGTTGCCATTTACTTTGTTTTTGCTGTATTGTTGGCAAATGGCGCCAAGTACTTAATAAACTTAGGTTTTTAATATATCAAAAATAAATTTGAAAAAAAAAGAAATACCTGTTATTCTTCATTTATACGTTTTAAGGTTCCTGCCTAATTCGCCCTACACAGAAAGAAAACTCGCTTTCTAAAATCAAGAATTTTATTCTTGAATTTATCCAAAATCTTTCTTGAAATTTAAAAGTACGTTCCTTACTAACATTTTCTTAAATCAAGCCTATTCGGATTGCTTCAACAAATCAAGCAGAAAAAAGCTTGTTGTTTTAATATATTATTTTACATTTGAAAACAAAGTGTCTCGGTGGCCTAGAGGTAACGCGCTTGTGCTGCAGTGCAGAAATCCCTGGTTCGAATCTCAGCTTCGGTAAGTACAAAAAAAGAAATTTTTAAATTATAAATTTTAAGTATCTATAAAATAAAAATAAAATATAAAATCCTTCTTCTTTAATAAAGCTCCATAAGTCAAAAAAATGACATTTCATTTTCGAATTAATCCCGTTTACGGCTTAAATCAATCTTTTTTTGGCTTAAATCAAGTACGGTTCCGAACTTAAATCAATCTTTTTTTGGCTTAATTGTGGCTAAAAGTAAGAAATTCGTTCTTGAAAAATTTTACTTGGAGTAAGAAATTTCCAACTTGATTTAAGAAAAACCGTACTCACCGTACTTTTGACACCGCTATGGCTTGATTTAAGTAAAGTTTTCTTAGATAATTTTTTGTGTGTAGAAGCCGCGTTTTGGATGATTCCGGGACTGTAACGTAATTTCAACTGGATAACCTATGGCCAACTGGCTACAATAAAACTTCAGACATTATCGATTTCATCGTAGCAAAAGTTATGTCCCTGGAACTTTTTGAAACTCGAGCCTCGTTGGATCTATCTTCAGACAATAATTACTATTTGCAGTTCCTACCAAATCGCAACTAGTGAATTTTTTTCTCGGCTGGCGCCGAGAATAACTAAAGTAATGTGGTAATAAATTAACTAGAGTCTTTAAAAAAAAGTACCAAAGAAAAAATGTTAGTTGTTTAGTTTTCAATATTTGTGTTAAAATATTTTGTTCTTGCTGTTCCCTGTAAACCTTGAATATAAACAAGGCATTGGCAACTTAGTTATAGCAACCCCTGAAAAAATAAATATTTTCTTTCTCTTCCAGTAATAAAAACTAAGTATTCTCTGTAAAATCCACTCTCAATTATTTATTTTAAGTTAAGAGTGTTATAAATATGTTTTCCTCTAAAAACGTTATGACGTCATAAAGTGCGTGGAGCTCCATTATATGAAAAGAAAAATGTTTGATAAAATACGTCATCAACTTCTTTTGTAGTGGATAGGATGTTTTGTAAAGTGTATGTAAGTATGCCAGTGTGTGTATTATTTTGTTGTTCTTTTACTTTGTTACACATTGTAAGATATATTTTGGTGTTTAGATTTTTGAACAAATGCCTCCTTGCCCCAATTTTTTCATACACAACAAGTTGCAGTTGTATCTTTTCTTTTTAGCGCAAAAATAACAAAAACAGCTGAAAATGTTTGTGTGTGTGAAGCATTTTTGTCGAAATTAGAAAAGCCCAAGTAAACTAAAAACATGTCCATATGTATGTATCTATGTTTATATAGAAATACTAAGTAGCAGCATTAGGAATTTCAAAACGACAGTGTAGTTGTTTGAAAAGTGGAAAGTATTACCAGTAGCAAGCAACGTACATATGCTGGTGCCTGCCCCAAATTTTTTCCCAAATGACGTCATAACCCAGTATCGTTATTATGCTTAAAAAAACACAGATACATATTCCGGCCCCTATCATTGGTTCTTCTGTATGTATCCATTTGATGTCGTTGTTTTAGAAAGGTGTTGTTGACAGTTAACTTTTCCAATCTTATGTTGCCTTAGCGAAAACTCTGCTACTAAATTTTTAAAACTGTTTTGGGGCTTTAAAGAAGTATGGTTTTTTTTTAATATCAGTTAAAAAAATGTAAATGTGCATACACTCAAAAAATTATTTAAGCAAAATCTACTGGAAATGTAACTTAAAACAACTGTATATTCATGTAAAAACCCTCCAACAAGATATTAATTTAAATCAACCAAAAAAATTAATTTAAATTTAATACTTGCAGAAACTCCTTAAATTAATTACATTTTCATTCGTTTTTATTGTTATTCAAAATAACTTAAAAAAGTTATAATTTTTTTTTGCTAAGAATAAATTAATATTTTTAGTTACTCACATCAGCCAAGTACTCTTTGAACGTTCGTAGTATTTTTTTTTGCTGTAACCATCACCTATTTAACCTCGGTACATGTTATCCAGAAAGAAAAACGGAATTGCTTTTCTGTACGTTCAGCGTAATTTATTGGTATTATTGTGATTTTGCTTTTACTTTAACAACTTGCGTTTCTGGAACAGAAACGGCATCCGCCAATACAAAAGCGAACTCTCTTAATCTCGTAGTGTACGGACGTGTCTACGCGAGTGTATATTCGTAATAGGTGATATTTGTAATAAGTTACAAAAAAAAATTGTTAATATACATACCTACAAGACATAAGTGAGAATCAAAAATAAAAACAACCAAACAAAAAAACCAAACGGTTAATGAGTAACAGTAATCGTAGTGACAGTGGGCCTAATAGCCGAAATGCTTACATCGTGTTAAGCTCAGAAAGCGTTAGCAATGAAAACATTAGAGACCCTGAATATAATAGAAACTATTTAAGTGCAAAACCGAAAACAAATACAAATAATTTAAGTGCAAGTGTGCCTAACTTAAATAAATGTACTGAACAGGGGACAAATTTAGCCCAATCTCTGTTTAAAAATCATAAAAAAAATACCGAGGTGTTATCTTTATCGCGGTCTTCTTTATCAAGTTCTGGTGTCGCACCTACAACTGCTCAAGGCGCTCCAGGCCCAATTTCAGCGTGTGCTCCTAAGATCCAGGTAGGGATGGACAGGTACGTAACAGTTCTTAAAAGGGGCAGAAGTCCGAAGTCGGCAGAAGTAAGTCAACCTGCAAAAATTCTAAAAGACGATGAAAGGCCAACCACATCGCAAAATCGCTTTGCCATTCTGCAAACAGATGATAATGATGGCCCCGTTACGGAAAAAAATTATAAGCCTCCTCCAATTTATTTAAGGGAAAAAAACTCGAATGACCTCATTAAATTTTTAGTTGCATTAATAGGCGAAAAGAACTTTTATGTGTCGAACATAAAACGTGGTAACATATATGAGACCAAAATCCAAGTGAATAACGAGAACGCTTATCGCGCCACGGTGTCGGAATTTGAGAAGTTAAGAAAGAACTTTTACACTTACCAGCTGAAAAACGCTAAAGGCCTCCAGGTAGTCATAAAAGGTATTGACTCAAATGTTGACCCGGAGGAGATAAAGACCAGTCTGTGCCACGAAGGTTTTAAGGTCAGGACTGTGACAAACATTAGAAACAGGGAAAAATACCCTCAACCATTGTTTCGAGTTGAACTTGAGCCTGGTGATGCCAAATTAAAGAAAAACGAAACTCACCCCATTTATGGTTTAAGATATATTATGCACCGTAGAGTTACAGTGGAAGTCCCGCATAAGCGATCTGGACCTGTACAGTGCTTAAATTGTCAGGAATATGGCCACACAAAAACTTACTGTAAGTTGCCTTCTGTTTGTGTTGTATGTGGGGATCTGCATGTTACAATCAAGTGCGATAAACCAAAAGATGACCCTAGGGTGAAGAAGTGCAGCAATTGCGGTGGAAACCACACTGCCAACTACAGAGGTTGTCCTGTATTCGATTTAGTTAAGCGCTCATCTAAGCCGAAGGTAGTTCCTGCCCCTCCCCAGCCGTTAAATATACCAACAACAAACATTTCCCAGTTAGCACAGCCAACTACAAGTCAAATTTCTTACGCCAACGCACTAAAGTCAAACCAGTCCAATGCACAAAGGCCAAACCAACCAACCACACAACAACAAGTGCCAACAAGTGAACCAACTGGTCCCAATTTTAGCCGCCTGGAAGCCGTAATTGACAATATGGTCACACAATTTACGCAGATAATGGCGCAAGTGGCTAGCATGATGCAGGAGATGCAGAAAATGCAGTCTGCTTTTCTGCAGGCCATGCTTAAAAGACCATGAACTGCCTCAGGGTTTGTTTCTGGAACGCAAACGGCATCCGCCAACACAAAAACGAGCTCGAATACTTTTTAACCCACCAAAAAATCGATGTCATGTTGATTTCCGAAACTCATATGACATCTAGAAGCACTTTTAAAATTAGTGGATACAATTATTATGATTCAAAAGATCCCAGGGATAGATCCTGTGGTGGCTCTGCTATTTTAATCAAATCAAGAATTAAGCACCAATGGTTGGGTGGCCTATCTGAATGTTATATGCAAGCAACAAACGTCTGCATTGATGAATTTTTCAATAACCTACTTATTTCGTCAGTTTATTGTCCACCGAGATTCTCCATAACGAAGGATCAGTACAACAGTTTTTACAAATCTTTAGGTCCCCGCTTCATAGCTGCTGGAGACTATAACGCCAAGCACACGTACTGGGGCTCCCGACTAATTAGTCCCAGAGGTCGTGTCTTGTATGATGCCGTGTCTGAAATGGGACTTTATGTTATTTCAACTGGACAACCAACCTACTGGCCAACAGACCACAATAAAATTCCAGACGTAATTGATTTTGGCGTAGCAAAAGGTATATCCTCGGAGCTCATTGAGGCTCAAGCCTCCTTGGATTTATCTTCTGACCACTCACCCACAATAATCACTATTTGCAGTCCTCACCAAATAGCAGCTAGTGAGTTTTTCTTATCTAAAAGAATTAATTGGTTGAAATATAAAAAATATATTAGTACCCACTGTGCGGAGAACCAACCGCTAAAAACTCCCGGAGACATAGATGATTGTTTGAGCGTCCTAAATGAAAACATCAAAAAAGCCGTTGAACATGCGTCTTTTACCTACCGCCAGGCTAGGTACAACAAAATTTTCTCTGAAGATGTGGAAAAGCTGGTATCTGAAAAAAGAAGAGCCCGCAGGGAATGGCAAAAACATAGATCGCCCCAACTTAAAACTAAGCTGAAAGAATGTACAACCCAACTAAAAAGCTTGTTGGAGGCTCACAGAATGGCATCACTGAAAGAGTACCTGGAAGGTCTAGACGCGACTCCTCAGACAAATTATTCCTTATGGCGATCAGCCGGACGTCTTAAAAGACCTGTTATCGCAAAACCACCACTACGCAATCTGAGAGGATCCTGGGCTAGAAATGATGAAGAAAAATGCGATCTGTTCGCAAAGCACTTCAAAAACGTATTCACTCCCAATACATGCACTGACGTGAGGGAATTACCGCCTGTTGTTGCTAGACGTCCTTTAGAAATACGTTTCCGATTTGCAGATGTTGTAGAGGCTATCGCTAACCTTAATGGTAAAAAAGCTCCTGGCGTTGACAAAATAAGCAACAAAATGCTCATAGAGCTGCCTCTTACTGCTAAAAGAATCATTCTGTTTATTTTTAACGCGATAATTCGGCTTGAACATTTTCCGCCTATATGGAAAGTTGCCTTAGTAAAGATGATTCCTAAGCCTGGCAAAGATCCCTCGAAGGTAGAATCTTATAGGCCCATAAGTTTGTTACCCACAATGTCAAAATTGTTCGAAAAACTGTTAAAAAACAAGCTAAATCCGATCCTGAATGACAACAACTGCATTCCAAATCACCAATTCGGCTTTAGAAGTCAACATAGTACAATCGAACAAACTCACAGGTTGGTGCAGGTTATAAGAAAAGCCTTTGAGGAAAAGAAGTACTGCTCCGGGCTTTTTATCGATGTCTCACAAGCTTTCGACAAAGTATGGCATGAAGGCCTTCTAAACAAACTAAAGCTCAACCTTCCAGCTAATATTTTCAACCTTTTAGAAAAATATATAACAGGCCGACAATTTATGATCAAAGAGGGAAACCAAATAAGTTGTTCCCAACCAATAGAGGCTGGTGTCCCTCAAGGAAGTATACTAGGTCCAATTTTGTACTTGCTTTACACGGCAGATATGCCAACCAATAGTTTCACACACACGTCGACATTTGCTGACGACACTGCTTTTCTTAGTATTCACAAAGACCCTAAAGAGGCTTCGAACCAGTTGCAACAACACGTAACCCAAGTTGAGAAATGGGCAAAGTTATGGGGAATAAAGATAAATGAACAAAAATGTACCCACGTAACTTTTACTTTACGCAAAGAAACGTGCCCTCCAATCACTATCAACAACCATAATGTGCCTCAACGATCTGAGACAAAATATCTTGGTATTCACCTAGATCGCCGCCTTACATGGAAGCCTCATATATATGCTAAGCTGACGCAAATGAAACTTAAAGCTGCTCAAATCCACTGGCTAATTGGTAGAAACTCTGTGCTACGTCTTGATTGTAAGCTTCTACTCTACAACTCGATTTTAAAACCAATTTGGTGCTATGGTATACAATTATGGGGTACTGCCTCCGCCTCTAACATCGAAAAAATCCAACGCCGTCAAAACAAAATTCTAAGAATGATAACTGGTGCTCCTTGGTATATCAAAAACAGCAACATCCACAAGGATCTAGAAGTTCCACTTGTAAAATGCGAAATCATGAAATATGTGGACAAGTATTTAAATAAGCTGGAATCACATCCAAATCCGCTCGCTCGAAGCATCCTGCAACATAGTGGGCACACCCGCCTAAAAAGAAGGGATACAATTGCTCTAAGATGAAACCTTTGAAATTAGTTAATTTTATTGTGAGAACCTAAATTTTAGTCTGGTACTGACTGGACTAGTATTAACAACTTAGTTTTAAGATTTGAATACTTATTGTTAGTTCGCTTAAGCGAAGATTCAATAATAAAATATATGAAAAAAAAAAAAAAAAATATTTTTTAACACACCAAAAAAATTGATAGAATGTTGATTTCTAAGACTCATATTACATCTAGAAGCCATATTTGAAAGGAATTTTAAATTTTCCACCAAATTTTGCTTTATATTTTTAAAAATGCTTTTAACACTGAAAAGACTTTTTCATCCATGTTAATTTTATTTTAAAAAATCTGTCAGTTGTGAAATTGGTGAAAAATAATAAAATGTGTATGTATGTTTTGCTTGAATTTGGTACTGCATACGCTTGATTCTGAGATTACGGGCTTATTTCGACGTAATTTTTGGCGGAAAAATATATTTGTAAAGTAACATATTTTAAATGGGTTACTCCATTTATTTAAATTATGTCTACTGAATTATTATGAGTGCTCCGATGCCTGAAGTATGCAAATTTTTTAAATATGTCCAAGTCGACCAGTAAATTAATACTTGTTTCTTAATAATTAGTTGTTGAAATTTCGTTTCCATTACGAAACTTTAAAAATAATTCACCTGGACAACTTATTTTTAAACTTAAATTTCAATGATAATCGTCATTCACCTGACCATTTTTGTTAACAGGGGAATGGCGAACACATTAAAAAGGGACAACTTAAGTTCTTATGTTTAGGAAATTGACATGAATCAAAAGTTGGTATTGAAACTTAACTCAAAAAAACAATTAAAATACAATTATTAAATTTCATTTTTTAAAGCAACACAGCGGAATGACGAACAAAACGCAATATCTTCATTTTGTTTATAACATACAAAAAATAAATCCAAGAATTATATTCTTGACTTTAGAAAGTGGTTTTTCTTTCTGTGTATAGTTGACGAATTTCCTATATCATGTGGATGCAGTTTATATACTGTTTTTATATATTAAAGTTGTTGCATATCAAAAAAGTTTTGAGATATTTAAGTTTTGACACAAAAAATATTTTAGAGGAGAATCACGGGTATTTGTTAAGGGACAAAGCATAAACATTTGTAAATGTATTATTTGATTCACATTTATAGAAGAAAGAGATCACTTGATAATGTTTTTATATTGTACAGCAATTTTCTTTAAATTTGTTATGCTACATTGGTTAGAAATTTCAATAAACTTTAGTGAAAGTAAGGCTGGGGACAGCCATGGGAAGGTGATTTGAACACTTGAGTAAGCAATTTTTTTTAAAGAACAAAACTATTTTTAAAAAAGATATTTTATTGATAACGAAGATCTTTTAAAGTTTAAGTGAAAAGTAAATAAGAAAGTGGCATATATTTTAATTTTTCCTATTTAAATAAACAGGGACATCAAATTGTTCGGCAATCGCAGAATCACCCATTCATTAACGCATTAAAAACTCATTTGTTTTTTGTTTATGTATTGTTTTTGCATTGATTTTCAAAATACATATATTCTTCTTTAGCTGCTAAAAGTTTATTCAACACAAGGCAACAAAAATTGTTATCGTTATTTGCAAATTCGCATTGCACTCATCGATAACAGTTAACACAAGTTTGGTATTTTATATTTTAAACGGCGCGCGTTAAATTGATGGCAACAATTGCCTTTGATTTTATTGTCGCAGTTTTTTTTGCTATGCATAGCTACCAGATAAGTTTGATTACATATCGTCAAATTTTAGGAAACAAATCGTCAAATTTGTCAAAACAATCTTTTCAAATTGTCAAAAAATCGTCAACCCTAAAATTTATGATTTTGTATAACTTTTTGCTAATAATAAAAAAAGTCGGGTACAAAATGCATACCAGTAGAATCTTTTAAAAGTTAAATCTACATTTTAAGCAAAAAAAAAAAAAAAATAATTATAATAATAATGACCACTCTTAAATAATTTATTTTAGGAGATATAATTTTATAGGGACTTTCTTTAAACTATTTCTAATCCTTGTTATAAAAAAAGTATTCTAACTAAAATCTTTTTAATAGATTTATATAAACAAACAATTGCTAATATATTTTCAAATATATTTTTCTTAAATGCAAAAATAAAATATTTTTTTTGCCTCTACCTTTTTTTAAAAAGCCGCAAATATTTGATTTTTTTAAAATTTAGGAATTTATTGTCCAATCATCATAAGCCTATTTTTGCCACCAAAAATCGTCAAAATGGCGATAAATCGTTTAATCTGGCAGCTATGTTGTATTGTGTTAAAAAAAAAATAATTCTAACTATAAAAAACGTTAAAAAAAATTAAAAACCTTTAAAATCAGGGGGCTTTTTCTGAATTGCGATGAGAAAGTCAATGCGAAGCGAAAATCAAATGCGATGCAAAGGAAAATTGATATTCTGCAAGCCTTTCGCATTAGCATTCGCATTTTTTTTAGGTATGGTATTACTGTTAAAAAAATGGTGTAATTGTCAAATTGAAGATTAAAAAAGTTGTGATTTCGGTAATAGTATACAAACATACATAAGTATATAAGTGCATTTATTTATTAAATTGTTTAGTTTTGTTAAAAAAAAATTGATTTTGTGGCACTATGGTTTGAGGACGACGAAGAAGGTTATGAGCAAAATGAACGAGTTCAAAGAAAGTTGCTCAAAAGCAAATCCGATATTCTAAGCTTGAATGACAAAAGGTATGTAATTTATTTTTGAACTTTTTTTTTGATATACATAAGTGTTTACTTACGTACAATATTTCTTTTTCTAACTTTATAAAAAATATAAGATTAAATAAAGAAGCATTTAAACCTATATGTCGGACCACTTGTATTTAATTCTTCGGTTACTGTTTGCCACAAAGCAAGGCGCATGCATACAGGTGGGAGCGGTTCTGCCAAAACAACTAAAATGGATGTACGAATGTCAGAAACAGATAACAAAAACTCACAAATTCTTTCTTCACATTTGCTATTGCAGCGCATTTGGTGTTTTTAAATGGCCTTTGGCAAGTTAGCTGTGATAATTCATAAATTCCACCATTATTATATCAAACTGGCGGTATTTCGTGGTTTTACAACTTTTTTCCCTAAAAAAACTCCATCACTATTTATTTTGTTTATTAATTTATAGTTTTATATAATTTTGTTTTCTTTGGAATATAATACATCATATTAAATAATTTAATTGTATAATTTTAAGATTAATTAAATAAAATTTAATTTTTACCCACATTTTTGTGCTTTGCGATTGATGTTTAGCTGTCGAATAAATTTTGCGAATTTGCTGTACATTTGACATATTTTTTCGAATTACAGAAAACCAACTTAACACCGGCTTGCCACCCTTTCGCATTTAATAGGTATACAATTACATACATACTTTGCGAACATCGTAACATAGAATACCAATTATTCGCATTTACATGTTTTCGCATCGCATTGACCATAGCATCGCAATTCAGAATAAGCCCCCAGAATAGTAATAGTTACGCAAAAAATAATAAGTCACCAATAATAATAATTATAATTTGATTTTTGTTTTTCTTTGAAAATTGAAAAATAATTATTATTTTCAGTCCCGGTTTCAAATAACATAATTGGCGAATTCACAAGGTACGATACAATAGCATATTGTATTATTGTCATATAATTTCACAATAGCATAAAAATTTTGTTGTTGCTTTTCATACAAAACTTGTTGTGAAACAATACAACTTTGTTTGATATGTTTATTGTGATGTCATATTATATACAAAGTCATGCGCCAAGCGCCTAAAACGAAACGGCGAGTTTTCTATTTAATTTTTGGAAGCCGCTAGCACTTGCCACCCGTAAAAATGTATAATACTAGAATCTTAGGCAAAACCGCCGAACAAGATTACTTCAGCCGTCGCCGCCGGCAAATGTAGACGACACTGGTCTCTGGCCGTCAGCTGTTTTTTGTTTACGTAAAAAACAGTGTGGCCAGATTTTCAAGTAAAGTTAAAGCTAAATCACGTTTAAAAAACAGCTAAAAAGAGCTAAAAACAAAAAGTTAAAGCCAAAAAATAAAGCTAAATTTTTTAATTCGTTTTAAAAAAAGTTTCTTCGTTATTTAGATATTTCTCATAATATAAACAAAATGATTGTGTGCTTAAAATATTTAAAAAGAAAATTTGTTTTAAAAATTTTGATTTTATTTACAAAAACTTGGTAGACCCATACCTTAAGTAAGAAGAAAAATAATATGTGTTAATATACATACATATGCATATACAAGAGCTTTTTAAAAATTTTTTAGAAGCAGGTGTTAATTTGCGCCTGTTTTGGTAAAAAAAAATTTGTTTTTGTTTTAAATATAAATACTCACACACAATTCGTTCATTTTTTTACAAAAACACGTAAAATTTAGTAATTTATTAACAAACTTTTTTCATAAATACAAACACATGAAAACAATAAAAAATCGAAACTATAAGATTAAATTTACACGATGCATTTTTTTTTAATATTCCTTCAATGAAATTTTTGTTTGTTGACAAAACGAGTATAAAGAGACTACTTTTCTACACAGTTCGTTAAAAATCGAAAATTTTCATTCAAGTTACATATATCATGAAAAATGCCTTCATGTAAATTTTGTTCAAGAAAAAAAAAAAGATTATCTTTAATGTAAAAAGTTACATTGTAGGAAAGCATTTTTAGAAGTATTTTTATTTGTACATGTGTGCCTCAATAAGTATTTGAAACCAATGACTGTAAAAATGAAAAAAATCAAAAAATTAAAAATATTATTATTTTTTTAAACCTATCTATAAAAATAATAATTATCGTTATTAACCGTTTTTATTTAAATTAAAAAAAATTACCGTCTTGCTAAAAAAAAAACAAAATTTATAAAGAGCATGATTTTCAACAAATATAGTTTAATACTATCAAAATGGTGAGCTTTACTTGACCCTACGATGTTTCATTGTGCCTGCTTTTTTCTAGAAAAATTATTTCGGTCCTGTTTGATTTGATTTTTTGACAAAAATACACTTTAAAGTTCTTATTAAATAAAAATATTAATATAATAATTTGTTTCAACGAAAGACATAAGTGTTTTTGAGCAATATATTAAAAGATTTTATAATTTAACCAAAAAACGAAAAAAAACGTTTTTGTCGCATTTGGATTTTTTTTCTTTAAAATTGCCACATTTTAAAGTATTTGCTTATATCTTTGTTTTATTGAAGTTTTGTGATGTTTCACGTGTTTTAAATGTCGCTAGTAGTAAATTATTAAGCAAAACAATGGTTCGGAAACTGTTATGTTGTAAATTCGAAGAAAATTTGGAGCTTGATACCTTTCAGTATAATTAAGATACATACCAAAAAATATAAAACGACAAATTTTTAACCTTTTATCTAGCTCCAAAAACTACTAAAAAAGCTAAATTCAATTTCAAAAAAAGCTAAAAAAAATGCTAAAAGCTAAATGTAAATATTTCGGGCTAAATGAAGAAAAATAAAGCTAAGTTTAGCTCTAAAAAAGCTAATATGGCCACACTGGTAAAAAATAACAAAATTCTTGTGATTTTTTACTAAAACTTTGCTTATTTTAATGGATTTTAGAGATTCTAACCAGGTTAGATATAGACTATTTTGTGTTTTCATGGGTCTAATTTCTACAAATTATTAAGTTAAGCCAAGAGCAGCACCAGATTTATGTACATAAATATGTGTTTGTTTTTCTATCGTTTGGCCGTATCAGCTGATTTAGATTTTAAATACGACACCTACAAATATACGAAGAGTTGTTCACAACGGTCATATTTTTTGGTTGTATTATTTTACAATATATGATTTCACAAGACCTTGTGAATTCACCAAATGTAAAACCAATAATTAAGTGATTGATTGTTAATTTCTAAAAACAACGCTTTGATGTTTATTACGGCAGTAGTACGATCGCAAAACTAGGGCCGTAGTAAAATGGCAGTTGGTAAAGCGGTTTAAGATCAGCGTTGCCAACTTTCAAATTTGAATTAAGCTTGAATAAAAAAAACTGAACAAAAACACATTTCACGTTTAGATAAAAGACTAACTACTTACAATATCATATCGGCATCATACATAAGTATTTTTTCTTTAAATAGTTCGGACAAACGCAACTCGGTGCAAACTTTAAATTTGTAATTAATAAATAGCCAAATGATGATAAGATTTAAACTTTAAGCATAAATAAAATTAAGTATTTAATTGCTCAAACATTTTATTGAAATAAGAATAAGTTTTCGAGATTTGAAACATTTTTCCTGGAATTTATTCAGATTAAGTTTTTACCGCATCATGCCCCAAACAACTTTAGTATTTTTTTTTTTTTTTTTTATAGAAATACATAAATATAATGCAAATTCATTTGCCTTTTATTTCACATTTCGTTCCTAACTTCTAGTTGTTTTTATTTCTTTTATTAAACAAATTTTTATGGTAATGAATTGTACATTGTATGTATCTTGAAAGTAAATGCCTTTTGTCACTCACTTATATCTTTATTATATGAACATTCGTTAAATTTTTATACACATGTACACAGAAAGAAAAAAACACATTTTGATTCTTGAATTTATTCACATTTTTTCTTGAAATTTTTAAGTTTAATCCATATTTAGGTTTTCTTAAATCAAGCCTATTTGGATAACTTCACGAAATCAAGCAGAAAAAATTTGTTGTTTTTGAATATATTTAAACACTAAAAAAAGTGTCTTGGCAGCCTAGATGGCAGGGCGCTGGTCTTTCAGTTCGGAGAGTTGTAGATTCAAGTCCCAGCTACGGCAAGTACAGGGAAAAATTTCAAATTATGAATACTAAAAATGTATAAAATAAAAATTAAATATAAAACTCTTCTTCTTAAACAAAGCTCCGTTAGACAAAAAAAATGGGTTTTCTTTTATTGATTAATCCGGTTTACGCTTATGTCAATCTTGTTAAGCTTGCATCAAGTACTTAAGTCTTTTTTTTAGCTTAAATATGGCTAAAAGTAAGAAATTCGTACTAGATAAATCGTACTTAGTTTAAAAAATCCGTACTTGGTTAAGGAAAATCCGAACTTACCGTATTTTGACGTCGCTACGGCTTGATTTAAGTAAAGATTTCTTGGTTTATTTTTTGTGTTTATGTACAGTCAATCACAGTAAAAGTCGGGCAGACACATGAGAATATTTTTTGACCCTATATCTATGATTTAATATAAGAAAACACATTTCATTTTTTCCTGTTTTATTAAAAACACCCTTTTATTTAAAAACAACAAAAAAAAATTATTCCAAGTTCCGTTATTAAATGTATATGTAGGCTAAACTAATATAAGGACACTTTTCTGGCTCACATTTAGAGTCGGGCTTTACATAAAAACCAATCAAAAATCAATAATATTAAAAAGAAAACGCAAAATTAGTATTTTGTTGCGCCACCTTTATGCTTCTCAACAGCTTGTAGACGGCTTGGCATCGATTCAACTAGTTTTCTGCAAACATCAGGACTAATCTTATTCCACTCTTCCTGCAGCGCAGATTTTAAAAGTTGTTTTGATGTACACAACCTGTCCTGCATCCTGCGCCCTAATTCGTCCCATAAATGTTCTATAACATTGAGATCGGGACTTTGTGCAGGTGTTTTGATCACCTTCGGACAATTATACAGCAACCAATTCTTTACATCAAGTGCTGAATGCTTCGGGTCGTTATCCTGATAAAATTTAAAGTTAGCTTCAATGCCAAGTTTCTGAACACTTGCTTTCAAATTGGTTTTCAAAATCGTTAAATAAACGTGTTTGTTCATTATTCCTTCGATGAAATGCAAATTACCAACCCCCGAAGCTGCCATGCACCCCCAAACCATCACCGACCCTCCACCATGTTTTATTGTTTTTCTTAAATTTTTGCCTTCTAGCTCTTTGTTTGGTTTGCGCCATACTTTACCTCTTCCATCACACCCAAACAAATTAAATTTACTTTCGTCAGTAAATAGTACCTAAAAATTTATTTTTACAACCATAAAATTATTATTTTTGTTCCCACTTACATTGCTCCAAAAATCAAAATCCTTAGCCATATATTGACGAGCAAAAACAAGTCGGTCATTTTGGTTTTTCTTACTTATGAGGGGCTTTTTTCGTGCAACTCGGCCATGAAAGTTATTTTTTCGAAGAAGTCTTCTTATTGTTTCTGGATTAACCTCCGTTCCAGAAGCTTCTTTGACCATTGTAGTCAATTTTGGAGCAGATACGAAAGGATTTTTCTTCACTTCTCTTAATACCATACTTTCATCCCTGGAGGATAGTTTCCTTGATCGGGGTTCACGTTGTTTGTTTGCAATTAATCCATTTTCTTTATATCTGGAGATAATATCATGTACTGTTGATTTGCTTTTTTCTACCAATTTCGATATTTCGCGTTTAGACTTTCCTTTAAAATGCTGTTGGATAACTATCTTCCGCTCTTCCAAGGTGGACTGTCGAATATTACGCGGCATTTTGCAAAATACTCTAATAAACTTCACTGAATGATTGATAATATAACAATGACCCATATTTTTTTAAATAAATACAGAAAACACAAAAATAACGGTATATTTACCGTTTTACTTTCTCAAAACAATGCTTGCCCGACTTTTAATGTGAGACAGAAAAGTTACTTTTTCTCAGTTTAGGCTTCATGTACATTTTATAACGGAACTTGGAATAATTTTTTTTTTTTGTTGTTTTTAAATAAAAGGATTTTTGTAATAATATAGAAGAAAGTGGAATGTATTTTCTTATATAAAAACATAGATATAGCGTGTAGAAATGTTTTCATGCTTCTGCCCGACTTTGAATGTGATTGACTGTACATAAGTATGCATATACTTATGTAGCTATTTATGTATGTATAGGCTGCGGCTTTATTTAGTTATTATGAATTTAAATTTTTTTTCAAGCACACACTCCATAGAAGGAAAGAAACTTAAAAAATATGGATATCTCTTTCTATTAATTTCAAAAAATTATTTGGTTAATGTTTATTAGCAACTTAAAATTAAAAAATAAATTATTTCTTTTTAAGTTATTTAACGCATTATTGATTTTAAAAATTCTGTAAACAATTTCTTAATTATTTACATACATCACGAGTATGTGTGTACAGATGTGTCATGTAAAATTTATTCTCCAAAAGACAGCTTCTTTTTATTATACCCTTCACATAAGTGATAAGGGTATATATAAGTTTGTCATTCCGTTTGTAATTCCTTTATTATCCATTTGGGACCCCATAAAGTATATATATTCTGGATCCTTATAGATAGAGAAACCGATTTAGCGATGTCCGTCTGTCCGTCTGTCCGTCTGACCGTCTGTCCGTGTTATGGTTGAAATCAACTTTCTGAAGCCCCCCGATATCGCATAGACCCGAATGTGGTATCAAACTGTCACAGATAGTCTCGAGAAAATCGGTATTGAAATTCAGCAAAATCGCCCGATAAATAACCGAGATATAAGCAAAAAACCACGACTACCTCGGTTTTTTGAGTCTACAACAACAACAAAGAACATACTTTTACATGTAATAATAAAAAAACAACAAAAAAACAACAAAAAAAGAAAAAAACAGAATCAGTCATGTCTATATTATTGAAACACACCCAAAACAAAAATTTTATTTGTACTAGTGTTCATACATATAACAGCGTTGCCATACAAAGCTTAATTTAAACATTTTTAAAATCGCTCCTACGGCTTCCAGGGTTCTCCTACAAAGGTAAAATGTAAGACCGACCCGAATTATTTTTTCCATCCAAACATTTTTGTGGAACATACTTACCCTCTATCTCTTGCCCCTGACATGGTTGCCATACAAAATTTTAAAAAATAAGGTAAAAACCGCTATAACTTCCCCGGACTTGCCCGTAGAGGAAAAAAATGTATCACAGACCCCCATTAATTTCTACTCCCAAACATATTCCTGGAATATACTTACCCCCTATCTCCACGCCCTGAGGGGGTTGCCATACAAAATTTACAAAAATGAAAGGAAAATGCCCACAACTTCTTCAGAGTTGGCCTTAGAGCAATAAAGTGTACGACCGACCCCTATTAGTTTGTCCTCCCAAATATATTCCTAGAAAATACTTACCCCCTATCTCCACGCCCTAATGGGGTTGCCATACAAAATTTACAAAAATGATAAAATGCCCACAACTTCTTCAGAGTTGGCCTTAGAGCAATAAAGTGTACGACTGACCCCTATTAGTTTGCCCTCCCAAGCATATTCCTAGAACATACTTACCCCCTATCTCCACGCCCTAATGGGGTTGCCATACAAAATTAACAAAAATGATAAAATGCCCACAACTTCTTCAGAGTTGGTCTTAGAGCAATAAAGTGTACGACTGACCCCCATTAGTTTGCCCTCCCAAATATATTCCTAGAACATACTTACCCCCTATCTCCACGCCCTAATGGGGTTGCCATACAAAATTTACAAAAATGATAAAATGCCCACAACTTTTTCAGAGTTGGCCTTAGAGCAATAAAGTGTCCGACCAACCCCTATTAGTTTGCCCTCCCAAATATATTCCTAGAACATACTTACCCCCTATCTCCACGCCCTAAGGGGGTTGCCATACAAAATTTACAAAAATGATGTAAAAATGCCCACAACTTCTTTAGAGTTGGCCTTAGAGCAGTAAAGTGTCCGACCGACCCCTATTAGTTTGCCCTCCCAAACATATTCCTAGAACTTACTTACCCCCTATCTCCACGCCCTAATGGGGTTGCCATACAAAATTTACAAAAATGATAAAATGCCCACAACTTCTTCAGAGTTGGCCTTAGAGCAATAAAGTGTACGACCGACCCCTATTAGTTTCTTCGCCCAAACATATTTCTAGAACATACTTACCCTCTATCTCCACGCCCTAATGGGGTTGCCATACAAAATTTGAAAAATTATAAAATGCCCACAACTTCTTCAGAGTTGCCCTTAGAGCAATAAAGTGTACGACCGACCCCCATTAGTTTGCCCTCCCAAACATATTCCTAGAACATACTTACCCCCTATCTCCACGCCCTAAGGGGGTTGCCATACAAAATTTACAAAAATGATGTAAAAATGCCCACAACTTCTTCAGAGTTGGCCTTAGAGCAATAAAGTGTACGACCGACCCCTATTAGTTTGCCCTCCCAAATGTATTCCTAGAACATACTTACCCCCTATCTCCACGCCCTAAGGGGGTTGCCATACAAAATTTACAAAAATGATGTAAAAATGCCCACAACTTCTTCAGAGTTGGCCTTAGAGCAATAAAGTATACGACCGACCCCTATTAGTTTGCCCTCCCAAATATATTCCTAGAACATACTTACCCCCTATCTCCACGCCCTAAGGGGGTTGCCATACAAAATTTACAAAAATGATGTAAAAATGCCCAAAACTTCTTTAGAGTTGGCCTTAGAGCAATAAAGTGTCCGACCGACCCCTATTAGTTTGCCCTCCCAAACATATTCCTAGAACATACTTACCCCCTATCCCCACGCCCTAATGGGGTTGCCATACAAAATTTACAAAAATGATAAAATGCCCACATCTTCTTCAGATTTGGCCTTAGAGCAATAAAGTGTACGACCGACCCCTATTAGTTTCTTCGCCCAAACATATTTCTAGAACATACTTACCCTCTATCTCCACGCCCTAATGGGGTTGCCATACAAAATTTACAAAAATTATAAAATGCCCACAACTTCTTCAGAGTTGCCCTTAGAGCAATAAAGTGTACGACCGACCCCCATTAGTTTGCCCTCCCAAACATATTCCTAGAACATACTTACCCCCTATCTCCACGCCCTAAGGGGGTTGCCATACAAAATTTACAAAAATGATGTAAAAATGCCCACAACTTCTTTAGAGTTGGCCTTAGAGCCTATTTAAAAATTAGAAATATTTCATAAGTTAAAAAAATGGTTAAAAATAAAAAAAGTTTGGGATTGCGAAAGGTCAATGTGAAGGGTATATAAGATTCGGCACAGCCGAATATAGCGCTCTTACTTGTTTTTTTTACGATTTATTTGTAAAATTTTTCTTCAGGAATATATTTCTATGAATATATTTGCAAGAATTTGCCCATCTCCCTATTCACATTTAGAACATATTATTCATTAATGTAATATGGTTGCAAAATTTTTTTTAAACAAATTTATATTTGTTTGAGCTGGAGTATAGTTCCTGTATATATATTTTTCGAATCCTTAAGCTCAGTTCACATTGGCAATTATTTGAAGAACAATGTGAGTACTCTTACTCGAATAAAAATTCAATCTGAGATGGCAGTATTTACAAGTCAAAATGCAAATATATATTATTTGAAATTAATTACATTTTTAATTATTTAATTCAAGCCAAACGATAATAAGAATTTTTACAATAAGTAACTCTAATAGGAAAAGAAATGAGCAAAAAAATATCTTCTAAAAAAACAGACCTTTAACGAAATTCTTGTTGAGTTTCACAGCTTCCAATTATTCTAACAGAATCCCTTTGTAAACTTTAACCTTTAAAATACGCATGTCTTAACTTTAAAAGAAAGAAGAAACAAAGACATTTTGAAGTTATAATTTGTTTTTTCTTTTGTTGTCAGGTTTTATGTGTTTATTATGAAAAATTGTTTTAAGTTAAAAAAAACGCAATTTTATGTTTGTCCGATTAGTTAAGATAAGTTTATTAATTACCCCATAATAACACTTCAATTAATATAAGTCAATAAATTATAAATTTCTTTTGCTTCAGTTTATTTAATATATTTTTTATTGTTACCTTAGCCGATAAAGTTTGTTTACGATTGTAATGAAAATAAATATTTTTTTAATAAAAAAGTTTTTATTAAAACAAATAAAATCTAAAAAAGGTGTTTAACAAATAATTACTTAAAGTTTATTATTTTATTTTACTCTTTTAAATAATTAAACCAACTAACAAAAAAACATATAAATTTTATAATAAATTTTTTAATTGATCACGGTTTTAATTTTTAATAGAAAATTTTTATTTTACAAATACTTATGCATTTGTAATTGTAGCTTGAAATCATTATCTACTGGCAGGTATTGCGTTTAAATATTATATACAAGGAAATGACTTACGTGGGACCCGTGGTCAATTATAAAGCAAAAGACAGAAAATTCCTTTTATAAATAATTCTTTTGATATGAGAATTGTTTGAGCCAAATTTCGTTTCAAAATTTGCTTGAATAAAGTATTTACGGGGGCAATAGGGACACGTGCCCGAGAAGGGCCTGTAATAGACCGATATTCATGTTTAAAGTTTTTTTAATCAAAAACGTTTGATAAATAAAAAAATACATAAAAAATATGTATGTGTTTTTAAATTGATTGGTCTCTAATGAGTAAATTTTTTGAAAAAGGTAAAATCAAGCGTTGTCAAAAAAGAACGGCTGTTGTCCGTTGTCAAATAGAGAACAAACTTTTGACAACGGATGGTGTCGATTTCGCTGCTTTTCGAACGGTTTTTCCCTCTGTGCATCTCTATCTATCGAATAAAATTTCAATTACTATTGATTGCCGTAATTTCGTTTATATACTTTATTTACAAGAATGCATGAAAGGAGGAATGTACGGACTTGCTTAAGCTTAAGAATGATATCAAACAATATAAAATTTTTATTGTGGATCGTGGTTTTGTGCCCTAATCGATTAATGTAGCTTAACACCATGTTAACCATCGCCATCAACGTTGAGCACTTTAGGTTAAAGATTAACAATTACATTTGGCGTCAAATGAACTATGAGGGCACTTAAAACCTTAGGTTTTAATTAGACGGCGCTACGTTCCACAAAGCTCATCCAATATAATGAGATTTAAGGGCAAGGTCATGGTCACGTTATGTGATTTGGACCCGTTGAACTTTATTTTTAGAATTTTCTTAAGTTGCAGGTCTTTGCTGTCAAGCCATTAATCAAGCAGCCGTTTAAAAAGGGCAAAATATCACATTTACTCGAACTTATATTTATTTCACGCTTAATGACATCGATAAGCCTTTTTACCGAATAAAAAAAAGTTCGAAGATATTCTAAACACGCTTTCCGAAAACCCCTTAGAAGAATATCCTTAAATTTTCTGATATAACCTACCAGCTTTAACACCCTATCATCTAGACCAACAAGGCATTTAGTCTTTTATTTTCTTCTAAATAACCTAAAAGGTGGTGAATATTAACCAAAAACTAGTCAATAGACGCGTTAAGCCACAAACATTTTACTCCAAAGTAATACTTTTTTAAACTATATTTAAATAGGCTCCATTTTTTACATTTCGTTGTGCCCAGGACTGTATTTATTGTGGATACGGTGAGATATAAAAAAATATAATTGAAGTTTGCTAAAACAAATAACTGGCCCAAATTTTTTTCCTTGGAGGAGTTAATTTAGGAGACAGATAGCCGGAAGTTGCAGTATTAAGGAAACCAAATATACACAGAAGGAAAGAATACATTCCAAAATCAGGATTTTTATTTTTGAATGTACCCAAAATCGTACTTGAATATTAAGTACGTACAGGTCATGAAATACTTCTAATTTTTAAATAGTGGTCGGTGCCATATTTTAACCTTCTTAGGGTGACTAGGCAAGTTATAGGGGGTCCCCCTATTTTTTCAAATTGTGTGTTGCAACCCCCTTAAGGGGTCGAAATAAATAAATATTAATAAACTTTGTATAGAGATATTCCTCTAGAGGCGACTCCGGTGAAGTTGTAAGGGTTTTTGTCCAATTTTTTAACCCTGCTAGGGGCGGAGATAGGGTTTAAGTATGTTCCATGAAAATTTTGGTGGAGAAAATTTAATGGGAGTCGGTCTTACATTGCACATTATACGGGGCAAATCCAAGCCAGTTGAAAAGATTTTTATATACAAATTTTAGTCTTGGTTTTCGACTTGTATCTCGGTAAGTTATTGGGCGATTTTGCTGGATTTCAAAAGCGATTTGCTAGCAGATACTTATGATAGTTTAATACCACTTACGGGTCTATGCGACATCGGTTTAAAATATTGATTTCAACCATAACACAGACAGACGGGCAGACAGACAGACGGACATCGCTAAATCAACTTTCCTATCTATAAGGATTACAAAATATGTACTTTTTGGGGTCACAAAAAGATATTAAAGAAATTACAAACGGAATGACAGACTTATATATACCCTCATTACTTATGTGAAGGGTATAGTACAAAATAAAAGTCTCCATATATATTTTAGGTACGCCAACTGTTTTTACAATATAACTTTATCGTATGCGCCATATTTTAGAAAAAATTTTGACAAAAAGCGCGTCATATTGTGATTTTTAAAGCTTCCGCAAATGTAATTTTCCTTAATTAAATACGAATATTTTTTTAACGATTCTCTGCTTTTGTTTTTGGTTTTAAATAGTTTTGTAGTTCAGCATGACGAAAACAAATTATCGCTTATCTAATGAAATGCAATCAATTTTAATAAAGTTAAACTAATCAGTGGATAATATATTTTAGCTTAATAGCCGTCGCATGGTTATTGTTGCGAATTAAAGTATTTATTTGTAACCGTTAAATTGAATTTAATTTATCTATGCATTATTTGTTTAAAGTTGACCATTTGTGAAATGTTATGGCAACTCTCTTTCTCTTTTGATTATTATTTTATTATTTAACTTTGTGTCTACCCTGGTTTTAAGTTACTATACCCGGTATAGTGGTACCCATTTTAGGGTAATCGTTTGTTAATTTGAAACAACGTTAATTCCAGAGAAGACGCCGAAGAAGATAGAGTTAAGTAAGTTTTTGTTTAGCTTTACGCTGTATTTTATACTTAAATCATTATATTTTAGATAATAAAACAAATCCGATTAATCCGACGAAGTATTGCGTTTTATTATAACTCTAGTTCAAACTGAAAATTAAACACTAAGTTGCTGCCGCAACATTTTTTTATTATTTAACTACTGAAATTTAAATTCTTGGAATTCTATGAGCCGACGTAGTAAACGCCTACATAATAGGAACATGGCTGATGACAAAAAAGAACAATTAAATTGCAGTGTCAACGAAGATGAAGACGAGAACACAATCGTCGAAGAACCCTTAGTTGCTGATTTAAAAGAGGAAATCCGTAGCCTTAAAGAGTCGCTGAAGATGCTATTGGAGAAGACCAACTCGTCGCCATCAACAACAGAAGCCGTTTCACCCCAACAACCCACTGGAAAATTGGTTGAATATCTACATTCATCTACAGTACCACTCGCCACAGCTGCAAGTAATGTTTTTCGGCCACCAAATAACTACATAACACCTGTATCAAGCCACCAGTCGCAGGAAACGATAAGTATTAATAATATTTCTATACCAACTTCATTTAGTCCGAATGTTAGCATTCCCTATTATTCCAATTCGTATATGCCGCCACATTACGTACGGGCCTGTGTGCCATCACAGTCAGTACAACACAACAACTTTATGCCGCCACATTACGTACAGGCCTGTGTGCCATCACAGTCAGTACAACACAACAATTTTATCCCGCCACATAATGTACAGGCTTGTGTACCATCACCTTATGTACGCAACAACTTTATGTCGCCACCATCTGTACAAACATATATACCTTTACCATCTGTACAAAATTACATGCCTCCTCAGTCAACGCAGCCGTCTACGTCAACCTCGACACGCCAAACCTCAGTTACATCTACGTTTATTGATACTACCGCCGCCACTCCATTCTCAAACGCACGTAATTATGAACACCGCCCTATACGTAAGTTACACGATTTACCCGAGTTTCACGGTCAGCCAGAGCAATGGCCAATGTTTTCTGTGTCCTACAAAGAAACAACACAAAATTACAACTACACAAATTTGGAAAACCTATCTCGTTTACACAAGGCATTGAAAGGTGACGCGAAAGCTAAAGTCGATGCCTATTTAATCCATCCAGAGAACGTTGACCAGGTAATGGCAACGTTGGAATTCCACTACGGCCGACCTCAAATTCTGATACGCAGCCAGATTTCTAAAGTCCGTGCCTTTCCTGCTATATCTGGAAACAGGATGTACGAAATTGTCAACTTTAGTTCAATGGTATCAAACTTGACTGTGTTCTTAGAAAACGCTGGTGCAACGCCGCATTTGTGTAATCCAACTCTACTGGATGAATTGATCAGGAAACTACCTCTTATCAAGCGCGAAGAGTGGATGAGATATTCCTTAAACAACTTGGGTCAGTACCCAAGTATACGAGACTTTAGTATATGGTTACACGAAGTCGCTACGTATGTTTCTCTGGCAACGGAAACAGAGACTATGGGACATGAGGCAGCTAATAACGAACGTGAAAAAATGAAGTCAACTCTTGCTATAACAACAGATCATAGTCGTCAGCCAAACTGCTTGAATTGTAAGCAAAATCATTACCTGAACCAATGCACTCGGTTTAGAAATCTATCTACAGCTGAAAGGTGGGAATTCGTTAAAGAAAATCGTTTATGTTTTAGTTGTCTGCATACCGGACATAACTCCCTGAAGTGTAATAATCGCAGTAAATGTGGCTTGATGAAATGTACCAAATTTCACAATCGTTTGCTGCATGAAAATAAGGAAAATAACAACAATGAAAAGATTGTTGTAAAACGTCAAAATGATAGTGATGGTACTTTTCAGGCACCGGATAGTGATGGCACTTTAACAACGGTCGATAAAAGCAGTAGTGTTGAAAACGCATCTGTGACGACGATTGTTGGCCATTCCTTAGATAGGAAAACGTTATTTAAATTTTTGCCAGTGCGTTTAAAAGGTCCAAACGGCTGTGTAAATGTTATCGCATTTATCGACGACGGTTCGAAAATATCACTTTTAGAGGAAAAGGTTGCAAAGCAAATTGGATTACAGGGACCAAAGAGTAATTTATCACTTGGGTGGATTGGTGGTAAAACATCAAACGAAATTTCAACAAAAATAAATTTGGAGATAAGCAGTACAGATGAGGATCAATGCAGCCTTCCAATGAAAAATGTTAGAACGACTAGAAATTTACAACTGCCACCGCAAAGTCTGAATATTGCTAAATTTAAGAAAAAATTTCCTGTGTTGAACGATATTGTAGTTAACGACTATTCTGACGCCATCCCTATGTTGTTGATTGGGCTGCCGCATATTGGACTTGTACGCCCGTTCAGCATTTTGAACTTGGATGACAATTTTTCCGTTCATCAGACTAGATTGGGAAATATTTTGTTTGGTTCTGATGAAGAGGCAGTAGAAGCCACGGTATGTGTAATTGACTATCAGAATTTTAATAATATACAACAACAAGTCTCTGAATATTTTACTTTGGAAAGCTTTGGTATGAAAGTAGTCAAACCCATTGTTTCTGAAGACGATGAAAAAGCCGAAAGAATACTCGTAGAAACTACCTTCAAAAAAGGCCTTCAATACGAAACCGGGCTTTTATGGAAGCAGGATAATTTTGAATTTAAGGAAAGTTTCTCCGTGGCGTTAAAGCGACTTCAGGGAGTTGAAGCAAAAATGAGAAAAGACAAAGATTTAGCCAATTGGTACAAAGCGAAAATAGATGAGTATGTTTCAAAATGCTATGCTATAAAACTGTCTCCTGAGGAGGCCACAAAGGAAAATGATCGTACCTGGTATTTACCTCATTTTGTTATTACCAATGTTAATAAGGGTAATAAACGTCGTCTCGTTTTCGATGCAGCCGTATGTGTGGGAGGTGAATCTTTTAATTCTAGATTATTAAAAGGTCCGGAAAAATACCAGCCAAAACCTCTTTTGTCAATATTATTTAGATTTCGCCAGTACCAAATTGGAGTCTGTGCGGACATACGGGAAATGTTTCATCGTATAAGAATTCGTGAACAAGATCAGACAGCACAAAGATTCCTTTGGCGAGATGGTGATAGTTCAAGGCCCCCTGATATTTACGTAATGCAAGCCATGATTTTTGGTTCGGCCAGTTCACCGTGCTCTGCACAGTATGTAAAAAATCTGAACGCAACAAATTATGCGAAACCCGAATCCCGAGCCTATAAGGCCATTGTTGACTGCCACTACGTCGACGACTACGTAGATAGTTTTGATACTATTAGTGAAGCAGTGGCAGTAACAAAGCACGTAATAGACACTCATGCATACGCTGGTTTTGATCTTAGAGGTTTTGTGTCAAATTCAAAAGAATTTTTACGTTCTATCACTGACGAGGAAACAGGTAGTGATGACTTAAACTTGACAGATTTATGTGGAGGCGAAACGACAATGGAGAAAATCTTGGGGCTCTTTTGGTCGCCAACTGAGGACGTATTTTGTTTTGTACTAAAATTTGCGAGAGTTCCTGAAGCAGTTTTAAGTGGAAATCGGAGACCTACAAAGAGCGAAGTACTCAGCATGGTAATGTCAATATTCGATCCATTTGGTTTCTTGGCAAGCATGGTGATAAGGGCTAAAATTCTACTTCAGGAGTTGTGGAGGTGCGATATTGGATGGAGCTCGCCAATCCCTTTGGAAGTATACAGAAAATGGTATGAGTGGTATAAGGAGCTTGAAAACGTGCGGCATGTTAAGATTCCTAGGTGTTATGGAGAGTATCTAAGTAACTCTTTGGCGACTATCGACTTACATATCTTTGTGGACGCAAGCGAGATGGCATTTGCGGCTGTTAGTTACTGGAGAATATGTTATGAGGGTAATGTGAGCGTAACGTTCGTTGCAGGTAAATCAAAGTGTGCACCGATAAAACCTCTGTCTATTCCGAGGCTTGAACTGATGGCTGCTGTACTTGGCACAAGATTGAAAGAGGCTATTGTTTCCAGCCACGACGTAAAACCACGGCGAATATTATTTTGGTCTGATTCCAGGACAGTTATAAAATGGATTCAGTCAGACAGCCGGGTCTATAAGCAATTTGTTTCTCACCGCATAGCCGAAATACTGGAAGTCTCGGAAATAAGACAATGGAGATGGGTTCCCGGTTCAAATAATCCTGCTGACGACGCAACAAGACCCCAGAATTTTTTAGGAAATTCTTTAAGCTCGCGTTGGCTGAACGGCCCCCAGTTCCTCAAATCTGACACAAGCGAATGGCCAAAACTGCCAGGGGATATTGATGTACATGAAGTTGATTGTGAAATGCGATCGAAATTTACATTGGCAATAACAAACGTCGATCCGCTGATTCCATATGGTGTAAAATCAAGGTACCACACATTAGTAAGAATTAGATGTTGGGTGGTACGTGCCGTTAAAATATTAAGATGTTATTCCTTAGGCCAAAAAAAGTCCGTTCTTAATCTTCATTCTTACTTAACGGTTCACGAAATAGAGGAGGCCGAAAGGTTCTGGTGTCAAGCTGCACAACAAGAGAAATTTGCAGAAGAATATAGTTTATTGAAACTGGAAAAACCGGTGAGTAATGGAAGTCCTATATATAAGTTATCGCCTTTTTTGGGACATGATGGACTGATACGGGTCTCCGGCCGCATAAATAACGCAGAATGTGTAGCACAGATGTCAAAAAATCCTATAATTATGCCTAAAAACCACCTCATAACAGAGTTAATTGTGAAACAGTATCACGAACAATTTAGACACCAGAATCAAGAAGCTATATGCGCAGCAATTCGAACAAAGTTTTGGATCCCTAGCTTAAGACAATTAGTAAGATCCACCAAGAGCAAGTGCCAGGAATGTAAGAACAGAATGGCTACCCCTAAGCCTCCCTTAATGGGCCAACACCCCGTGGATCGACTCACGCCGTATGTGAGGCCGTTTACGTATACAGGAGTTGATTATATGGGTCCCTTCAATGTTTCAATTGGTCGCCGCTGCGAGAAAAGATGGGTGGCTCTTTTTACTTGTCTTACAGTGAGGGCCATACACGTGGAAATGGCAAGAGACCTGTCAACGGATGCAGTTATATTGTGCATAAGGAATTTTATTAATCGCAGAGGTGTGCCAATTCGTATAAGAAGCGACAGAGGAACAAACTTTGTAGGCGCGTGTAAAGAGGAATTTGTTATAGACGAGGCAAGGTTATCGGACGAATTGACGAAACGTGGTATTGAATGGGTGTTTAATACTCCAGCCAATCCGTCAGCCGGTGGAGCTTGGGAACGTATGGTTCGTTGTGTTAAGAACGTGTTAGCATTTACGCTAAAGGAAAGGTCGCCACAAGCTGAGACTTTAAATAGTCTGCTGATAGAGGCAGAGAATTTAGTGAATTCTCGTCCATTAACACATCTTCCTTTGGAGAGCTCAGATGCCGAACCACTAACGCCAAATCACTTTTTACTTGGCTGCCCAAACATTGTTCGCACTCCTAATGTTGGCGAA
The DNA here is from genome assembly GCA_963583895.1 of Melanophora roralis. Taxonomy (NCBI): domain Eukaryota; kingdom Metazoa; phylum Arthropoda; class Insecta; order Diptera; family Rhinophoridae; genus Melanophora; species Melanophora roralis. The sequence goes on along the minus strand of OY757190.1, from coordinate 61,916,159 downwards.
AAGGTCGTTCTTAAAAAGCAATGGCACATATTGCAACAATTAAAGCAAACCTTCTGGAAGAGGTGGGTGCTTGAATACCTTCCAGACCTAACACGACGTACCAAGTGGTATCAACCGGTGAAGCCATTACAAATTGGAGATGTTGTCATCATATGTGATGATAACGAGGCACGTGGCGAATGGAAAAAGGGAATTGTCAATGAAGTCTTTACAGCGGCTGATGGACAGGTTCGTTCGGCAGTGGTCAAGACTTCTGTTGGAAATTTACGACGCCCCTCATCGAAGCTGGCTGTTCTAGATGTTGGTGGTGAGTCTCCCTGATCGACTCACGGGTGGCGGAATGTTGCGAATTAAAGTATTTATTTGTAACCGTTAAATTGAATTTAATTTATCTATGCATTATTTGTTTAAAGTTGACCATTTGTGAAATGTTATGGCAACTCTCTTTCTCTTTTGATTATTATTTTATTATTTAACTTTGTGTCTACCCTGGTTTTAAGTTACTATACCCGGTATAGTGGTACCCATTTTAGGGTAATCGTTTGTTAATTTGAAACAACGTTAATTCCAGAGAAGACGCCGAAGAAGATAGAGTTAAGTAAGTTTTTGTTTAGCTTTACGCTGTATTTTATACTTAAATCATTATATTTTAGATAATAAAACAAATCCGATTAATCCGACGAAGTATTGCGTTTTATTATAACTCTAGTTCAAACTGAAAATTAAACACTAAGTTGCTGCCGCAACAGTTATATAAATATGTTTACGTATTTTTTAATCAGGCACGGATCCAGCTAAACCTGTTTAAGGGCGATTTTTTTAAAATAATGGCAAAAATATTTCATCACATTTGCAAATACTATTTACTTTTTTTAATTTGGATGAGGATGAAAGTTTGGAAATAATAATAAATTTTTGTCCAAATCACAAGCTCATGTTATCGTCGTATGCGTCCAAAGTGTGTTTTAATTTTCCGACTGTTTTTTTTATATGTTTTAAATATGTTGTATTTTATTTCAGACTTGGAAATGTTTCACTTGTGTAATAATTTTGATAAAATTTTTTGATATGTGATGATTAATATATTCTTAATTAAATTCAAATTAGGTTTTTTTAGTTTTTTAATTAAAATTGCTTATTATTATTTAATATTTATAACCAATTCCCCTGAAATTAAAACTTCCACTCCCAGTTTTGTATAATGCTATCAAATTACATGAATGCCAACTTTAGTTGAAGAAGAACATATGAAAGTCAAAAGCTAAGAAGGAAGGCGAATTCATAGAGATCTCAACAGATAAGCTGACTATTTTTTGCTCGTGCAATTTTCCTCACAAAATGTCAAAAGTTTGTCGGTGCTTCTTCTTGATTTAAAAACAAATTACGCGTCGGTTAGATTTTTAAACTAAAAATTTAAAAAAGTGTTTTTTATTAACAAATAGTAAAACTAAATGATGCGTTTTTGTTCTTTGTGCAAAAAAACAGTGTAAAATTAGTTTTATTCACTTTTTTATTCTGCAAATAATTTGTGTGTTTATTTTTAATAATGCCATATACAAATAATTTGCGTTTTTTTTAATGGTGCCATATTGTTTTTTGACATTATCAGTACGAATTTGTCGCTCTGCGTTCACCTTGTATGAATTCGCCTTGCTAAGAAGTTTAAGGTTCATTTATACGTAACATAACCATACCACAGTAAACAGCTGTTCGAACCAAACTTATGGGAAACACTGTATTTGATTATAGGTGACTTACCATTACACCATAGCCATAACCGAAGAAACCAATTGAGTTTTAGTTTTTATGGCAACGGTTATGGTTATGGCGCTATAGTTAGCCACGTATAATTGAACCTTTATTTATATTTTAAATACATATTATCAAATGGTAACAAACTCTTTAAACGTGGTAAGATTTCTTAGTTTTTTTTATTTTTTTATGCTCGAAAGATATTTCTGTACGTTTACGTTTCTAAAAAAATTGCTCAGAGTGAATTAACCATATTAAACTGACGTTTTAAATTTTGAATTTAGCATACAATAAAGTAACTATACAATAAATTTCTCTATTCACAAGTGAATTCACTAAAATCGTATTTTTTTTTAACGGTTTATCGTACGACAGAACTTGTGAATTGGCCAATTTATTAGAACGTTTTATGCTTTTGTTTTCAACTTTTTCGAATAATGCTTCAACACAAGTTCATAACAATTAACACAATGTTGTTTACAACAACAAAATACATATATTTCGTACCCAGACGATCACTACTCGGCTTCCAAAAACAGCACATAAATTGTGATAAATTTTTTTTTTAAATTGTTTTTAATAAATTATTTCAAAGCATAACCGTAAATATAATTTATTATTACAAACATTGTTGAACGTAACTTAAAAAATCTTGAAATTAAATTTGAAATGATAAAAATTAGAGTAAACTTTATAATTACCATAAACCCCAACCTTGCTCTTATTAAAAAAAACAGATTTTGTAACTGTACTCGAACAAGTATTTTTTTAATTCGTTTATTTAACATTACAATGATTCGGTTTTTGTACACATACATCTTATAAGTATTTACTCTAAATAGTAAAAGTTTGTTTTTAGTGTTTTTCAACTTGATACAATAAAGCGGATAGCCCCAATCAACCAGTCCATTCTCTTGTTTGCCAACTATTCTATCAAATTCTTTAATAAAAAAATTAATTATTTTCCTCTCTTAGGTAATGCTTCATATAAAAAACAATTAAGAACGCTGTGCCGAATCTTATGCACCCTTCTCAATGTGCCAGGCTTGAATAGTTAGGTTTGTGCGTTTTTATGGCGGCTTCTATTTCCCCAGCCTCTTTCCGAAAAAATGTTCTCCAAATTAGCTCCCTGTCAGCAAAGTATTCTCGTCAAATTTTGTGTTAATAGTGGCCGTATTTACTGAGATATAAGGGGATATATGCATGGATTTGTTTTAAAAAAACTGAGGCAATCGCACTCTTTTGCCTATATCTTGGTCGGTAGCTAGCCGATCTTGCTGATTTAAAATAGCGATTTTCTCAGAGATATTTCTGATAGTTTGACACCTATAACTAATCCACATTACTTTACTTGACTCCTGAAACTTGATTTCATCAGACGGGCTGACGGACATGGCTATGTCGACTTACTTGTCTATAAGGATCCAGAATATTTTTTATTTATGCGGTCACAAATGAATAGTGTAGAAATTACAAAAGGAATGACAAACAAATATATAACTTTTCACTAAAAGCACTTAATATCATCACCTAGACATTAACTGTTACACTTAAAATAAAGAAAAATTTAATTTGTCAAACCTCACCTTTCATCTTTTCTTTTTATAAACATTTCAAGTTATAAAAAACATTATTTTTTATACTTACTTGGCATGGCTTCCTCTAGATTTTGTGTTACGGTTGTTTCATTTGCAAATATTATAAAAACACTTTTTTAAAGAAAATTCCTTTAATTTATTTTTTTTTATAACATTTCTTTGCATTCTTTGTTATTTTATTAATTTAAAGGCGTCGGAGAATTTTACTTGACTTATATAAAAATATTTAATAATTTTTCTTTTGTTTTGGGGAAAATTAAAATTTTTTTTATTTATTTCTTTTACACTCTCACAAGCTGGCTAAACACAGCAAATAAAATAAAGAAATCTGCAGAGGCTCTTAAAAGTAAATAAATATAATAAAGATTTTAATGAATTTAAAATAATGTATGTTTGTACATAATATATGCATCAATTAATTTTAAACATTCTCTCTTTGTTTAAAATAGTGAAACTTTTCATTTTTTTTGCTTTTCATAGGTTTGGTTTTATTATCACATATCTTCTTGATTTAAATTATATTTATGATTATGTACTTAATTAATTAACAATAAAACAATAATTTGCAAGATTTTATTTGTTGTATTTTAACACCTTTTTTTATGCCCGTAAATTTGCTTGTAAATTTTTGCGGGCATTTTTCGTGTGCTCTTTGGAATGAAGCAAGTAAATGACTGGCTTTTTAGTTAATTCCATAATATTTTTACAAACAAATTTGATTTGCTCCCCAATAAGTGATGCCAATTTTTCATTAAACGAAAAAACTTTTTTAAAACGTTATGAGTTAAGGGAAAGTGCAGTAAAAAATAATTTAATGAAACTGTAACTTCTAACGTTAATATTCCAGAAAAAAATGCATTTATTTCAATTTATAAATATTATTTATTACTGGCCGTTTACCTGCATTATGCCCCTTAGATCCTCGTGGATATAAGATATAATGTATATAATAAACCCGTATTAAAAAATTGTTTCCATAATTTTCTATACCTATAAATCTTAATCTTAAAATAGAATTTAAATTTTCTTTTTCCTAATTAATATAGGTATTTTAAAAGTTCTTTTTATTTCGGTGTATGTTTCTTATACTCAATTTGGCTTGAGAAAGGAATATATTGTACTAGTGGTGGCCTAGTGATCAAACCTCGATTGTTATTTACCGCACGTTGTTCAATATAAAAAATTAACGTTATTGCTAAGTTATCTGTTGTAGAAAGAAAAACATTATCAGACGTACCAAACTAAATAAAAACAACAAATTTACTAAAACCATACTGAGAAAATAGTTATCAATTTATATTTTTAGATAAAAAAAACGCAGAAAATAACCAAACATGTCAAAAAATTATATACTGATTTTCACTAAGTTAAAGTTTGACCTCTTAATGGGTCAATATTTCTTAATTTAAAATTTTCAGATCCATTATTTTGTGGGCCTATAGTTCTTAGTTTCATATTTCTATACACATACGCTCGTATTCATACAAATTTAAAGTAGATTTAGGGGTTATTTGACAATTATGCTATAAAATGTAAAAAAATTACTTTTAACACATTTAGTTGACTTGCGACCCCTGTATGGGTCAATTTCTTCAATATATAATTTCAAGACTCATAATCTCAAAAAAAAAAACAAAAAATGCTTAAAACCTCAATGTGGTTCCATAGCTGTCGCCCACAATTTGAATTATGTTTCGACACACAAAAAATAAACCAAGAAGTTTTTACTTAAATCAAGCCGTAGCGGTGAGTACAGATTTTTTTAAACAAGTACGATTTTCTAGTACGAATTTCTTACTTTAAGCCACATTTGAGAATTGATTTAAGTTTGAAACCATACTTGATGTAGGTATTATATAACGGTATATTTTTACTAACGGAACTTTGTTAAAAAAGAAGAAGAGTTTTGTTTTTAATATTTATTTAATACATATTCAATTACTTATAAAAAAATTTTTTTCTATACTTGCCGCAGCTGAGATTTAACCAGGGACTCTTCGAACTGCAACACTAGCGCGCTGCCATCTAGGGCACCGAGACTCTTTGTTTTTTAATGCAAAAATATGCCTCATTTTTTGAAGTTATCCGCATAGACTTAATTTAAGAAAACCTAAGTACGGATCGTTCTTAAAATTTGAAGTTCGATTTTAACCTTTATTGTTTCAACTTCAAAAAAGTTTTGAAAACGTATTAGTTTTTGACATCAATGTTGATTTTATCTTTGTTGGTGTAGAAGTTACAAAAAGTATAAAAATATGTTTTATTTTTCAGGGTGTCATGGTAACCGTTAACTATAAAGTTATAAATTTGAGTATCGTGTTTTTATTTATAAGTTAGAATACTGGTTGTAATTCACACTCCAAACTTATAATTTAAAAATTCGTTTAACAAAAGTTTTATAGCTTGCTTTTAAATCCGATTCCGACAACTATCGGTTTCCTGACAACTCCGTTTGTCATTTTTAGCCTTAGGGTTGTAATTATGCCCAGCCGAACTTGTTTTACTTGTTTTAATTTATAAAAAGCTACTTAAAGCAAAACGATTTTTTTTATTAAATCTTAATTTGATTATATTAAACATTTTTAAATTAAACAACAAAGTGTAAAAAGCTTTGATTATTTTTTGTTGAAAAATAAAAACCGCTTGATCTAGTAAAAAAATAGCTAAATTGTTTTAACTGTCAAAAACACCATATAAGAAAAACGTGGAAATGTTTCTCAAATAAATATTGTTCTCTTTTTGTTTGTTTTTGCTGACATTAGTTGAATATTTTCACATACATACATACTTACATTTACCTTTAAGCGGTCTGTAATAATTTGTAGAATGGGGTTCTTATGGAGAGTGTAAATTGTTGTGGGCTTAATGCTGTTATATTATTAACAACAAAATATCGTCAACAAGTAAGTGCATGTAATATTTATTGATGGAAATATGGAAAAGATTTGTATCGATAACTTGTTTTTTTGAAGTTGCAATTCTACGGTTTGTGGCTTGGTTAAGTTATTTAGTAAAGACATATAAATGTAGTTGTTATTTTACTGAGATAATTTTATTCGAGATGGCGCCAAATATATTACTCTTGTTTATTTTCTTTTTTGTTTTTGGCCATCCATCAGATGACACAAAATTTTATTTGATTTTTATTCATATTTTATTAATCACGCTGTTATTCGATTAACAAGGTTGCTTTCGAAAATGTTCTGCTAATATTTTGATACATTAAGTCATGTTTATCTGTAATACATTTTAGTCGTTTATTTGAACTTTTCTATATCTTATAATAATTTCTATTTATTCGGCTTTAAGTTAGTTCATTATTAGAATTGAAAAATAAAAATAAATAATAGAAGTTACTAGTGATAAATACAAATAGAATGAGAATAAGAGAACATAGGGTTGTATGTGAATTTGGTTCGGTCTTAACAATATAGAATATGAATAGAATTCCAGTATTCAAGTTCAAATTAAAATTTGTTTAAATAGAACAAATCAACATTCAACTTACAGTAGTACCGAGTAGGTAGAGTGCTGACGAGAAATCGTAGCTGATTTCGAAAATTCATTACACTCGGCTAGTATCGAAATTATTAAACTTTTAATAAAAGTTTCCATTCTTAGCTAATGAACTGAAAGCAGAATAAATAAAAATTATTATAATATAAGATTTACCCTCCCTCCTCTATTGTATTATATACAATAATTAATCTGATAGATGGAGGATGCTTCTTAATTAACCGTGTTGCCAAAGAGACTACACAAAACGCGAAGTGTATATTAGAGAACGGAATGAATGAATGATTTCGTTTTTATTGCTTGCCTATATATCAATTGCTATTGCATTGCTTTTATTCAACAGTAGTGCAATTGCAGTGCAACCATTCAAATTTTTTGATGATTGCCTTTTATACACTCACTTTGAAAAATAATTATAGAGATGACGCATTGAACCATTCACTGCTTCGTAAAATACTCGTTGCCATCGTTAAAAGCAAAAACTTTACAAAAATTGAAAAGTTGAATCTTTTATTTAATTTTATAAAAAAAAATTTACATATTGCTTTACTTTCTCATTATTAATAAAATACAAAAAATGATTTGATATATATTAATTGTTTAGTTTTACTTAATCAGCAACGAAACCAACCATTCACATATTCATTGCTTTTGCTTATATTCGTTGCTTTAGCTGGATATTCATTGCCTTTTGACGTATAAACAGAAGGCAAGAAATAGCACTGCATCGTTTTCGTTGCTTTTAAATTTTGTGATTGTGCCGTGCCTTGCTTTTTTGAAATGATGTAAATTGATAACAACGCACTCATTTTTTGTGAATGCATTCACTAGCCTTAAATATGTAATTCAACCCGTTCTCTGGTGTATATGGAAAAGTGAACTTCGTCCTTCCTAACTTCTTACAAAAACAAGTAAGAGCGCTACATTCGGCTGTGCCGAATCTTATATACCCTTTACATTGGCCTTCGAAATCCAAAACTTTTTTTTATTTTTACTCATTAAATATTTCATATTTTAAATAGAGGTCGGTGTCATTTTTTAAAGCTCCACGGATGACAACGGGGAAGTTGTAGGGGTTTTTATCCTAATTTTTTCAAATTTTGTATGGCAACCCCCGTAGGGCGCACATAGGGGTATTTTGCCAATCTAGCCGGACATCACTTTTTTTTTTAATTTATATTACTTCTTAAAAGTTACTGCGTGCCCCTAGATCAATGAAACTTGGCAGAAACATGTATTGGGGTCATAGGCTGACTAAGCTTAAAAAAAAACAAAAATCGAACCAAGGGGAAAAAAGTTCCCCTTAGAAGAACTAATGCTACCTCTGAAAAATTCAGCTTTTTATTTAAATTTCCTGAACTTTCGTTAAGCAAATGCAATTTTAAACACAGGCGAAAGTTAAAAAATCTAAACTTTGGTACAGGAGATGGTAAAATTTCATTTTGCCCCCCCCCCCCTCTTTGTGGGCGGTTCCATAAAATGAAATTGGCAAAAATAATGTTTTTAATAATAGAAATGGATAACTTAAGCCTAAATACCAAAAAAAATATCTTATTAAGCTTTTGTGGGAGGAGGGGGGTACTTCTCCAATGCCCCCCCTCACGAAACGATCCTGTAAAAAAAATTTTTTTTTTATTTTTTTTTTGCTAATTTTCACAAAAAATTCATTTTTAAGCTTGTTTGCCGCTTTTTTGTATTTTATAGTATTTAATTTATTTGAAAATAATTAATATATTTATAACAAAAACTTATTTAAAATAGTAACAATAAATTTTATATATGTACATATAAAAACAGCAACTAATTTTTTTAAATAAACTCCTCTTTTGCACTAAGGTGATGGGTGCCACTGTTCTTCTTCGTCTGTTTCTTCAAAGACATCTTCTGAATCTGAATCCTCTTCGAAATCAAGTACAGGTGGAAGCATCAAAGAAACGGCTTCTTTCGTGAATGGTAATGACTTTCTTTTTGGAGTTGGTCTTATGCTAGTCATCAGTGGGTCAGAACTAAGCAAAAGCCTATTCAAAACATCTCTGTTACACTCAACTCTTGAAAACTTTCTTGCAAACCTCTGCCTGTAAAGCCGAAAATGTTTGTTTCGTGCCTCAGCCGCTTCTTCTGATAAAAGCCCAATAGGCAACAATGCCTCATTTATAACAGTTGCTCCATGTATTAAAATCTTGTGCATTGTAGGTGTCATAGGATGCCAGGGATATAGAGCAACATAAAGTTTTGCAGTGTCCAAGCAATAATCGGCAAACTTGTGTAGATGGATTTTGTGACCACTTGATATTACTTCAATAATAACTTTGATTCGGTAGATGAAATCAAATTCAATTCCAGTTATTTTTGCAGCTAATTCAGGATTGGAAAAAAATCTTCTGCTGGTGTTACCGTCGTTGGTGTTTCCAAATCCAGTTTTCGGTACATCCACTAATAGCCCTAATTCACTTCTAAATATTGCTTGAATATTTTTTTTTCTCTCTTTAACAATTGCTTTGTCCGCATCAGATTTTAACTGCCATTTTTTCACTGTGAGCTTATATGACAGGTGTACTATGCTCTCAAATAGACGAATTCTGGCGTGCAAAGTAGATAATCCAAAAGAAAGGGCATTTGCGTCTATATCTCTTTTGATGCTTAAATTGTTAAATTCTTTTGAAGTAGCCCCACAAATATAGCATTTCATTGTGGACGTGGTTTGCGTTGCGGCATTACATACTTTCCCATCAACCATTGTAAATAGCATTGCATGTTTTACGGAATACAAACTTCCATCCAGTAAAAAAATTGTTTCTTGTAATTTACTAACAGCATCTTGTACATAGTCAATTTCTTCTTGGACTACGTCCACAGTTTCTTTAATAAATCTGATGCGAATAGGTCGACAATATCGGGGTGATGAAGTGGTTGGATTTTGCCACAGTATTTTTTTTTTTGTACCACATATCAGTCGAATTGGGACAAAACTGCTCTGAAAAATATGAGAATCTGAGCCATCATTTTCCATCTTTTGCTTAAATTGTGCCTGGTGTGAGCCATCGCAGCCCCATTTGCTTATTAGTTCAAAGGAGTTGCAATCTTCTGTTTTTGAATCACATAAAACATCTTCTAAATATGTTAGTAATCTACTTGCGGTATGATTAAGCAAGTCTTGAAGATTAATTTGAGCACATGTTTCTGTTATTTCATACGATTCTTTTGGAGGATAGCATTTACTTTTTTCTTTTTGCAGAACACTGTAGCTAGGGTAAACCTTCTTATCGGCACTGCGGATTATCTCATATTGCTTTCGAGAAAGATCAGCTTCCACAAATATAGAAAGAGCCTTAAGGGGTGTTAGCTGTTTTACTTTTTCTTCTTGTACAGCTTTGTATGCTTTTTTCAACTTTGAAGCTCTTGTCGGGGAAGACACAATTTTTTTAAGCAGACTTGATGCATCTTTTTTCCCACATGTTTGTAATTGTGTTTGGGCTGCATGCATTAATAAATCAGCATCGAACTGAGTTCGCAATTTTTCAGTTTTTCTTCTCTTACTTCTTTCGGTCAGTTCAACGAATGGCTTTTGTAGTCGTTTTGAGGACGAACTGCCAAATAGAGGGACTGTCACTGTTCCTTCCAGCCATGTGGCATTCAAGCTTAAAAATCGGTCATATTTCCTTTGTGCTGACTGCCAATGTATTTTAAAAAATTTTTTAAAATTCTTTATACACTCCTTTACCGCTGAGATGTCACTATCTCCTTGACATTTTGAAATTTCGCACAATTTTCTATCTAAAAATTTAAATTTTTCTTCAACAGATTTATCTTTACATTCCTGTACTATTTGGAATAACTCTAATCTTGTATACACTTTTTCCATTTCACTTTCGAAGCTTTAAATTGGTTCTGAAAAGAATTTTGTGCAATGCCCACAATATATATATTTAAAAACTGAGCACCTGAAGCACAGATTTGTTTTTTTCCAAAGAATATTTTTAAATTAAAACTTATTTAAGACAGGTACATTTATTTTGTTCCATAAAATAGCATCATTAAGAAAACAGCTGCACAGGTGGCTAAAACCCATTTATGGGTGGGTAAAAACTACTGTTTCCACATTCCTTTTTTTACTCAGGTAAAAAACAGATATACATATTAAAAATTTATTTCAATGTACCTGCAATAATTATATGAAAAACATCTACATTCGTACAATTATAAATAACTTTTATGACTGACAAAGGGTTTCTTAAGTATTCATATGTAAATATACAAGATAAGCAAAAACAGAAAAAAGGTAAAATTTTCAAAAAATCGCCAAAAAAAGTGGCGCAAAAACGCGCAACGTTTTTTTTCACAATCTAAAAATAGAGACTTCAAATTTTATCGTGAAGTATAACATTTTTGGGATCGCGATTACTCTGACTTTCAAAAAGTTTTTTATTTTTTTTTTTTTACAAAAAAGTGAATAAAAAATCCGTTTTTTTGATTTCAAACGAATTTTTTTTTATCATAAAAATTTAAAAAAAATAAAAAAATAAAACAGCATAACTGCTAATATGGTTTTTGATAGAAAAAACCAAAAATCATTGTAAAATCTTTATTCAATTAGCCACAAAAAAATATGTTGTAAACCTCTCAAAACCGTAAAAAGTCAATAAAAGCGCATGCAATATACTCAACTTTCCTGACTTTAACAGCGCCCCAAAACGACAAATTTCAAGCAAAAGCCCTAAAAATTCACTATCCGATGCAGAATTTGGTTATCTGTCGATCTGCGTACTTTAATTTTTACATTTCTTAAATTTCATTTTTTGCTTAATGTCCGGCTAGATTGGCAAAAAACCCCTATGTGGGGCGTGGAGATAGGGGGTAAGTATGCTCTAGGAATACGTTTGGGAGGAAAAACTAATGGGGGTCTGTGATACATTTTTTTCCTCTAGGGGCGATTTCGGGGAAGTTGTAGCGGTTTTTACCTCATTTTTTAAAATTTTGTATGGCAACCATGTTAGGGGCTGAAGATAGAGGGTAGGTATGTTTCACAAAAATGTTTGGATGGATAAAATAATTTGGGTCGGTCTTACATTTAACCTTTGTAGGAGAACCCTGAAAGCTGTAAAGGCGATTTTAAAAATGCTTAAATTAAGCTTTGTATGGCAACCCTGTTATATATGTATATGAATACTAATAGAATGAACTCGCCAAAACGTGAATATCCAGAATCGTTTACAAACCAGAAACGTGAACACTTTTTATTTAACAGTAGTTGTGTTCAATAACTTTCTAGTAATTACTAGCAACGAGAGAGTAAAAATAAATATTTTCAAAATTGCTCTCAAAAATATTTAAAAGTAAATGAACACTTTTACAGTCAAAACTTATAAAAATTTAAGTTTTGAATTTTTATAAGTTTACAATAACAAAATACATTTAAATGTAAATGAACACTTTTACAGTCAAAACTTGCAACCAAATGTATTTTGTTATTGTAAACTTATAAAAATTTAAGTTTTAAATTTTTATAAGTTTACAATAACAAAATACATTTAAAAGTAAATGAACACTTTTACAGTCAAAACTTGCAACCAAATGTATTTTGTTATTGTAAACTTTAAAAAAATTAAAACTTAAATTTTTTTCAAAGCATAATGACAGAAAGACCGTTTGAATAATTTCTGATAGTAAAATTTTAACTAGTAGAAATTATCAGAAACATTTTTGTTTCTAAACATATTACGCTCTTTGTTGGACCTCTAGCTGCTAATTTTTTGTGTACGTATACACTTACTAGTAATATATATCGAAAATTAGTGATAATTTTCTGTAAATTAACACACCTATTAACTACTATAAAACGTAAAAAACATTGAAAGTTTTAAAACGTGGACAATTTTTTTCTGAGTTTTTTTTTGTTTACATTAATTTTATGAATTTTGGGAGTCTCCAAATTATGTTTTTTTTGTAAACACATTATTTTGCCTAAAAACACGGCATTCAGACTATGTTACTTGTAACATGACTCTTTTCTTATTTCGTTTTAAAGTAACTTCCAAAAACTTCAAGCATTTACATTATGTTATTACAAACTTGTTTCTTTTTTATTTTTTGTTTTGGTTTCGTTTTTTATTTTTCTTAAACGTTTTGACCATGGTATAATTACCTTAATTGTAATGTACAATTACCTTAAAGGTAATTGTACCATGGCATATACTAAAGAGAATAAAGAAAAATAGAAGAAAAAACGTCAAAAGAGAAACGTGAAAAAGTAACATGAAAAACAGAAATCGTGTTACTTTTGTAACGTCTCTGTCTTCTCTACTTCCTTCGTCCTCAAAAATTTGTAACATGTTACAGTAACGTGTTACAAGTAACATTGTCTTAATGCCGTGTAGGAAGTTTTTAGTTTCTTTGTGTTGGTTGCAAAGGCCCTTCACACACCAGACTTAAATTTAAGCCAACAATTTTTGTTATTTTCGAAACACACGGTATGAATTGTTTCTGGTATAAAATGTATACGTGTATATAGCTTGTGTGTGGACTAGTGTCTTTTTGTTCATTTACCGTTTGGTTTTATATGTATGTATTGGTTTTGTGCTGATAGTGCCATATAACCATACTCTTCACCTCTTTTGGCTACAAACAGTCATTTTGTTCTGGCAGAATTAGCCTAATGTGTGAAAGGCTAATGAAAGGATCTATTAGCGATATACATAGTTTTATTTGCAAAGGGTTGATTTTTGTTGTAAAATGAATAAAACCATTACCAAAAAATTTTGAATTTTTAATGTTTAAATTGGACTTTTCGGGTTAAAGCGTTAAGTTTTATCTAGGTTTGGATGTTTTTGAACTAGTAACAATAAGCTGATAAAAAAGAAACTAAATTCGTTAGAAAATAATTTAAAAATATCCAATCGGAAACGTGAACAAAATTGAAAACATGAACACCCTTGGTAAAAATTAGTTCACGTTTCCTGACTGATTCTGTTTCTTTTTTTTTGTTGTTTTTTTATTATTGCATACATAAGTATGTTCTTTGTTGTTGTTGTAGACTGAAAAAAAGGAGGTAGTCTTGGTTTTTTGCTTATATCTCGGTCATTTATCGGGCGATTTGGCTGAATTTCAATGCCGATTTTCTTGCGACTATCTCTGACAGTTTGATACCACTTACGGGTCTATGCAACATCGGGGGGCTTCAGAAAGTTAATTTCAACCATAACACAGACAGACGAACATCGTTAAATAGGCTTCCCTATCTATAAGGATCCAGAATATATATACTTTATGGGGTCCCAAATGGATAATAAAGAAATTACAAACGGAATGACAAACTTATATATACCCTTATCACTTATGTGAAGGGTATAAAAAGAAAAGAAAAAGATATTCCGTTTTCCTTTCTGGTTAACATGTAAGCTAAATAGGATATATTAACAGCCAAAAGATTCGACTACCGTTCAAAAATTATTGATGATGAAATTGTGTAGCTGGAATTTTGGCTAGAATCGGTAGAAACCCCAGCTTTTTTTAAATTAAAGTTTCTTTCAACATTACGCGAAAAAAAATAATTTCTTCTAATAAAAAGAAATTAAATAATGAACTTAAGCCAAAATAAAAAAATCATTAATATGTCTTTTTGTCATTAATTTTTTAAGGCACCACTATTACGGTCTCTGAATAAAGCTTTATTAAAAAACTAAACTAAAGAATTATCTTTTTTTATTTTATTTCTCTTTTTTTGGTTAATAATTTTACAACTAAATGTGTTAAAGGCAAAACATATTAATTTTACATAAAAAAATAAATCTGCTGTTAATAAGTACCGTTAATAAAATAAACAAATAAGGTCTTCAAAGGAGCGAAAAAAAAACTTTAAAAACTTTTATACAACATAAAATATAAAAAAAATGCTGCAGTTTCTAATAAATTCAAGGGACCGCAAATAATAACCATGTATCGCGGATTTTTAAACAAAACAAAAAAAACCCAAGAAAACATCGGAAAGTTAAGTGAAACATTATCTTGATAATATTAAACTAGATTTTTTTTAACATGAGGTTTTTACATTTTTATTTTTTGGCAAATAAAAATTATTTTTTGAATTTTTTTTTGTATTTATTACTACGGTCCCCAATAAATTCCATTGACAAGTATTAATTGATCAAAATTTCGGTTATGAAATTTTTTACAAAATAATGTTTGTATTTTAAAAAACAAAACTAAACAAAAAAAAAATTTTTTATTAAAAACTAAATTAGAACAACAACGTTTGTTTTTTATTAATTTTGATTTAAAATTTGTTAATACAAACTCAAAATAATAAACGCAGAGAAAATAAAATTAATTTAGGGTTAATTAAAATCATTATTAAAGGTTTATTAATACACAAATACATTTTTTTAATTTATTTTAAAAATAGTTTTAATAAGTTAATTTAAAAGCTTACACACATTCATACATACCTAGTAATACATTCATTCTGTGCATTACGGTAAACAAAGAAATTCTTTAAAATAATTAATAAAAACTTAAATTCAAACATTCATACAAACATATGCACTTTTCACACTGTGGCAGCCAAATTTGCTGAAAAATTCCATAAAAACAACATTCTTAAAATATTTAATCTTATCAATTTAATATTTCTTTACAGCTTTAGAATCTTAAAATAATTTATAGTAGCTCTATGTTAATTATTGTTTATTAGTTTTTTTTTTAAATATTAGTTCAGTTTTTTAATTTTAAATTGTATATAAATATAATTGTTTAGCACTTTATTACTTATGCACGTAATTCTCAACAGGTTTAAAGAAAAATCTATTAATAATTTAATTATTTTTTAGGATTAATTTAAACATCTTTACAATATTTTCGTTCGTTTTTATGGCAAAATTATTTAAAAATATTAATTTTTCTTATCTTTTATTTATCATAATTAATTATATATTTTTTTGGTGACTAGGAGCCTTTAAATTAAAAATAATAATTTTTTTAACAAGAACTTTCCTAAAAAAGTTGTTTTAGTAAAATAATTGTAATAAAAATAAATTACATATTTTTTATAATTGTTTACGCGTTCCTGTATTTTAAAAATATCTTCGTTTTTTATTTGTTTTTGTGTTAATCAAGGCAATTTATTATTTTTTTTCAAGAGAAATTCTTAGAATTTTTCTCTTTAAGATGAAACTAAAAGCATTCTTTAATGGCCTAATGTTTATAGATGCTCATCGGCATGATACCCATTACGTAGGGGCTGGCGTTCCATTGAGTGATCGGTTGGGCGATTACGATTAAAAAAGCCACACTGCAAAAAATAAAAGGGTTAGATTATATAAATAATTCTGACTAAACAAATGAATATACTAAGTTACCTTGTAAAGCAGGAATATTAAAAGCAATAAAATTAAAGCACCAGCACATGCCGCCAATACAACCACCCACAGTGGCACAACATCCGGTACTGGTGTTGGCTCAGGTATGGCCTTATAGAAAATCTCATGTGTTCGAATAATATCATCTTTGGGTTCACCAATATATGGCAGTTTCGTAACGTGCGATACAGCCATAGTTGAAACATTAAGTGGCACACTGCCCGCTAATTTATCCATAGTTGTGGCCACCATACGTGTACGTATGGCAATCCAGACACCATCGTCTTTTCCTAAATTACGGGCCACACAACGTAGTGTTTCACATTTGGCAGTTGTGCAGGGTGAATTCAAATATATTTGTGTTGGCTGTGTATCGTCGGAATCCCCACGACGCACTCTTCGATGGGGTTGCGAAGATGAAGAGGAGTAAGACCATTTTTGGGATGCTTGGCCGCCTTGTCCACCCGATGTTTGACTATTATAGTCTTCATCGTAGTAATCTTCGTTTTCGAGGCCATAGTAGGGTTTGCTACCACCGCCGTAATTGGAAGACGATGAAGAAACTTGATGATATTTGGCATTGGCTTGTGGTGTACCACTGGAATACGTCTGATGATAGTTGACATTAGCTTGTGGTGTACCACTGGAATACGTCTGATGATAGTTGGTATTGGCTTTAGGTACACCACTGTTAAAGGTTTGATGATAACTGTAACTGCCTGCTTGTGGTTGGCCGCTGCGGGTACGTAATTCTTGTTCGACATTACCACGGTTCAAGGTACCCAAATCTAAAGTGCCAGTTTGGAAACCGCTACCACCAACGGCAGCCTTTTCAAAATTACCATTATTAACCGTAAAATCATTGTAAGTAGCAGCACTGCCCACACGTTGGTTCTGTTGAGGTCTGATGGCTCCTCCCGTAGCGGAAGAGGCGGAAGAAGAATACTGTACTCTCTGTGGTGCACCTGCAGTAACATAGGTTCTCTGATATTGTCCTGAACCCTGGGGACCAGCCATTTGTATATGACCCCTTGCATTATGAGAAGCCATCTGAGCCTGGCCCTGATCATAATTTTGTTGGGATTTTTGTTGCTGCTGAGTATTAGTTCCGCCTGCTTGCTGATAATTAGCTGAGGCTTGTTGTGAGTGATGATAAGTTCTGGGTATATTATTTAGACTAGTGGAATATTCACTACTACTTTCCACTACATGTGGTTGTCCTCTTTCATCGTAATACACAGAGCTGTTCTTAGTTTGTACTACTACAGAAGGTCTGCCACTGGCGCCAGTTGAGTTCCAAGACCAAGCATAGCTACCGCCAGTACCACCATGCATACTGCCTTGGGCTGCTGCATTTGCCCGCTGAGAATGTATAAAAGAGGCATCGCCTGAGGCTGCTTGTTCATCTTCCTTTTCCAAACGCCGTTTCTCTTCGGCAGTCAACTGCTTACCTCTGCCTATAGATACAACATTAGCACCACCTTGACCTTGGCCATGGCTTTTTTCAATATGAACCCCATGAACCCCACTTTGCCCACTTGATGAGCTTGAACTAGAACTGGAGCTAAAGCTATCGTAGACACCATGACTCTTGATGACAGCCCCTCTTTCCTCCAAGTAAGATTTGCGCACCAGGTTTTGATCCAATTGTAAATTCAATACATTAACATTAATATGAGGATCACATTCTATATTGCCATGCGTTTCGGGCTGATTGGTCATATACATAAGGTAGTCACCAGCGGCGGTTTGGTAAAGATAATGTATAAAAACTACAGCTTCATCGATTGTGGAAGGACCCTTGTTAAAGATATTATACAAATGAACTACTTGTGGACCCAAATCTTCTTCCTTGGTGGCATTTTCTATCGGAAGATAATCGGAAACTTTGTACAGAGCAAAGTCTGGCACTGAAGTACCATCAATGGCCAAATCGGTTTCCACCCAAATGCTTATACTTTTGCGTATAATATTATCAAAATGAGAGCCGGGCTTCTCTACATTCGTTGAATTGGCTTCCATAAAGAAATCGTAACTAGGGGCCATGCCTACTTTGTGCGAAGGCAACATGACTACCTTAAAGTTGGCAACTTTTTTGGATTGTAAAGGATTGCCAATATCACATTTCAAAGTGTAATTGTTAGCCTCCGAAGGAGCAGTACAAGTAACGGGAGTATCCGTTTTATCACCAATTTGTTGGATTTTCTTAAAATCCAAATCTTTAGGCATGACCATGTAAAAAGCAGCCTCAAAAGCATCTTCATTCATATTGGATATTAAAACCTCAATGGACAAAGGTTCGCGGGATCCCAAAAGATATTTATCAACAGTCCTATAGGCAAAATATTCAAATATAAATAACTTTTATTAATTTTGTTTTATTAACTTACTTTATCTCCAGACGAAGGTCGGGCTCACATATATTATCAGCACCACAGTTCTTTTGAATATTAATGGCATCCCTTTGAACAATTTCGCGATTTTGATCTATGACCGGTTCTAAAGCATCACGTTTACGTCTAACTATTTGTGCTGGTCTTCTGCTAGAACGTAAATTATAACGAGTCTCCACCTCCAAAGGTGTTAATTTATCTTGAACATTATCAATTAAATATACAGTTTCATTGCGACAGAAATTCTTGCCAAGAGCCAATGTAATGGTTAGATTACGTATATTACGACCCTCATCTTGCAAAAAGAACATGCGGGGATTTTTGGGTTTCTTGGCATCCAAAACCCAGGAAACATCAAACTCCAAAACATTTGGCAGATGTTCGCCAGTATAACTCCAGCAAGTGGTAATATCAGTACAAGGTACATGTTTACCATCACGCACGGTCTGACAATGTTTCTCCTCAATATTGATAAGCTTGGAAGGACTAGCAAAAGAGGTCATAGCATTGACAGCTGCAACTGGCCGCGATTTAAAAATAAACACTTGATCGGAAGCATAAGCACCAACAGCTAAATCGGGATAAGTATTACCATCCATATCCAAACCACCAGACAAAGAAAAACCAAATGTACGAGGATAAGGAGAGCTCTCAACAATATCTTCGGATTTTATGATCTGCGATGGTTTGCTTAAAGGACCACTAGGCGAACCATGGAATATATAAACTATACCGCGACCAAAAGCCCCATCATAAGGGGCACCAACAGCAAAATCATCATAACCATCACGATTTATATCTCCCAAAGTAGTCAGAGCCAAACCAAAACGACCCTTGGTATTATAGCCGTCACGTATATGCTCAGTGGACCAACGGGTAGCCTTAAAAATAAAAAATAAGACTAGAATTTTTTAAATTAATTATCGAGAGTAAAAAACTTACATCATTGGTACTGGTTTGCAGGAGTATATAAACACGGCCGACATCATATTTACCCTCAACGTTGCCAGGCTCGCTATACATGGGGGCACCAATAATTAAATCATCTAAACCATCGCCATCCACATCGGAAGTGGCCATAGAGTAGCCAAAATATTCACCAATCTGTCGTCCAGTTATATTAAATATATTCACCATATTCCACTTATTCACCACTATCTTGCCCAACAAACCAGCACCCCTTGGCATGCCAATGGCAATATCTTCCACACGATCACCATTAAAATCACCCGTTATCATTGAGTAGCCCAAATAGGAATCATCATCCGACGAACTACTTTCGGCAGTTGAATATACTTGATTTTCGGGTCTGGTAACATCGTAAGAATAAGTTTGACCTAAATTATAATGAAGATAGAATGTATTATTCATAGATATTTCTTTCTTCATTTAGTGTCTACACGAGATATAAGTTTTGTCGTGACAAAAGTCAAACTCTAGACAGAAAATTGTTTTATTATATTCCATTAAGTTTGATATTGGTCATAACAAAAATGTATCAGGTGTACGCACAAGGTCTAGAAATAAAATAAATTTTTAGAAGTGTCAGTTAGTTTTTTTAGTTTGCCATGGGTTTGGGTTTTAAAATTTATTAAAAAAAATTAACATGCAATTAAAACATAGTCCAACATTTATTCACCAATTACATAGAACTTACACCACGTTTATAAACTGCTACGTTATATAAAAAGTTATGACATGCTTTAATATATTTATTTACACAGAGAAAAAGAAAAAAATTATAAAAGTTATTGATAATGTTTTGATCTGTGTTTGATGTGTTTGTAGGATGTAGAAAAGTTGTTAAAAAATCTTTAAAATAATCATAATTAGAAAATGAGTGCTGCAATGTAGTGGTAAAATCAAAACCATAACCAAACGATTTAAAAATGAGTTTGAAAATGATGATGATGAAAATGATAACAAATGATAAGTGCGAAAAAAAATCAAACTTATTCCTTGTTAATGATTTGGTAGCAACGTATTTAAATTCTTATCCCCATGTCTCCATCAGCCATTAACTTTGTTTAAACGTGCACATGCATGCATGAGACCTGCTAATATAGACCGCTGATGGCTAAACATATGACTGATTAATCATGATCGCCATGATGTTCGCTTTAAGATTTAATTTCGTTGTAACACTTGGCAACATTAACAGTTTAAATTTGAAATTACGCCGTGAACGTCAGCACGTATTCGCCACCTACAAAAACATAAAGATATAATACCGTTGCTCTGCTGGCAGATATGACATGACATTCTTGACGAGAGAAGTGAGTTGGTTGTGTCATTGAAAATAATTTTGTCCTAACACCGCTTTGTCTTGTCTGGACCCCTTATGTCAATGTTATGTTCTTGTTCGGCCATTGCTGTCAGAGCAAATGTTTGCACAACCAGGTCTGCCATAAAATGTCATTTTAGATGGGCACAACCACATCGATTCACAAAGTGATATTGTTATTAAGAAGCATTGTTTGTTTACATTTTTTATATATAAAAATATTGGAATATTTTTAACAAGATAAACAAGCTTTTTACAGTTATTCTTCTGACCTCGTGTTCTTGTCATAACATATTTTTCGCTCGTCAAAGCGTAGTGTAATGTTGAGGTTTCATGAGGTCATGTGCTGCCATCGACGACCAAAGATAATGTTTAGCAATCATGTTTGCCAAAGTGTTCGCCTTTGGATGTAATTTCCTGTATGAAATTTAGAAATAACAACAATTTACATTAAAAATTATGCCATGAACATCAGCACGTATTTGCGACCTATAAGGACGTGAAGAAATTTATGCCATCGCTCTGCTTGTGCCATGTCCATGTTTTGTTTATATCAATGGCTAATGTAGACGAAGAAACAGAAACATGTTGAGCTTAAGTAGTCCTTTAAACACATAGAAGACTGCGGCTGCAAGACTACAAATTACGTTTTCTACAATCGTCATTAAGTCAACTTATATTTAATTATTCTTAAAGCGGTATTATATTGACAAATCCAAACGTGTTTGCGGCCGCCTACGAAATTAAGAATAAAATGGCAACAGTTTTAACGGTGGGTCAAAAAAATTACTGTCTTTTAAATGTTTGAATTCAAATTTTTACAGATGGTAGACTGTGATCCGCAGTCTTCTTTGTGTTTAAATAAAAGATAAAAGAAATGTTCAGCCTTATTAGCAGGCGTACGCTTTATTAACTTGTCTAATTGATTGATCATAAAAACTAGAATTGAAATCCTTAAACAAATGAGGTCAGTGTAAGGCAACAATTTTATTTGTTGTTTTTTTTTTGCATAAAATAGAAAAAAGAAAGCCTTTCCGATAAGGAAACTACCTTAATTATGTGTGGGTTAATTTTAAGAAAACACACCAGTTGTGAGTAAAAGATTAAATGAAAGTAAAAGCCGAAAGAAAGAAAGCCAAATATTAGTTTAAACATTTTGAAAAAAAAATAAAATTTAAGATTTTTAATAAAAGCTTTTGAATTTTGCAATAACGTGTAAATAGCAATTTGAGTTGGATGATTGATATATATAGGTTAAGGCCCATATTCAAAATAATAATTGTAGGTCCATTGGGAGCTTAAGAATTTGACAAGTTTTTGTGGAATACCTGTCAAAGAAAACATAAATAAACCTACAATAGTTGTTATGAACATGGGCCCAAAATGTATTTTAATTGAAATTTTTATTTAAACGTTTTAAATATGCAATTTTATTTAATAATTTAGCGCTTTTAATTTTAAAACAAGACTCTTTAATTTTGCTGAAGTTAAATAATGTTGTGACGTTCTTATTACCTCCGGTGCCGAAAGGCTGATAAAATGGCGGCTTATAGGGGAAGGTTGCATCTGGCGATACTGAGTATGCTTGTCCTTTAGTTTGGTAGTTAAAAGGATTTGTTCAACATTATTTTGGAGTTTTTTTTTGTTTGTTTTAAAATTTATTTAAAGGTGATTAACAACACATTACACACAACATTTTTAGTTTTTGTTTGTTTTTTGTAAATTAATATTTAATATTTTTTTTGTATATTTTGTTTGTAGGATAGTGCAGTGGTAGTGGTAGTAGAGTATAAAACATGTAGCGGAAACAAGAAAAAAAATATTTTAATTTTTAATTAATATTTTGGGGACACAAGTTTTTAAAGCAATACAATATAAAATTAATTACACTACAAAAATAAATAAATAATAAAACCGTTTACATACATACGTTAATAACTTAATAAAATAATGTATATAAAAAATACAAAAATTGTAGTTAAGCTTTGAAAAAAGAAAATTTAAAAAATTGTTGCAAGATAAGATTTAAAAGAATAAGCTAAGGGATATTAAATTGCCCTTGGCTGGTTTGAACTCTTTTGATTCCCACCTAACATATGGGGTAGGGGCATTATTCGTTCACGCAGATGTTGGTAGCACCCAATAATAATAGTCTTAAAACCTCCCATCAATTATACCGATCGACTCAGAATCACTTCTTTAGTTCGTTATTTTATTCGTTCGTCTGACTTGGTGTCTATGTGTTTTTGTGATCAAAGAACTGGTCCCATATTTAAACGCTTGAACAATTGAAACTTTTAATGTTTTCCCGAAATAAGCGTATTAAGAAAACTTTGTATATGTTGAGAACCTAGTAGCACCAATTAATCCTAATCTGATTAAGATCGGTCCTTCATTTACTATGAATCCAAATAAAGCTCTATCTTCGGAAGTAATATTTAACCGCATAAACTTTAAATAAAAAATTGTGTCGGGACATAAATACACATTCAAAAATAGTTTTTAAATAAAAATAGGCCTACCAGTTTTTATGAAGGTCGGTCCTGGCATAGTAGGCTTTTAGTAGGAAAACATGCTAACCTTGATAGGTCGGTATGAAAACCAAATCTTGGTCTGATAACTTTAAAATACAAGGAAATATTTGCACAAAATATTCTGGCAGTCGGTCCACAATTTACGATTGGTTTTATATAAGCTCCACTGGCTAAAATTACACTAACCTGCACGCACTTTTCTACATTTTCTTTTTTATACCCTTTACATAAGTGATTAATATATAAGTTTGTCATTCCGTTTGTAATTTCTTTATTATCCATATGCGACCCCATAAAGTATATATATTCTGGATCCTTATAGATAGGGAAGCCGATTGAGCCATGTCCGTCTGTCCGTGTTATTAAGCCCCCCGATGTCATAGACCCGTAAGTGGTATCAAACTGTCAGAAATATCTGCGAGAAAATCAGCAAAATCGCCCGATAACTGACTGAGATATAAGCCAAAAACCAAGACTACCCTCTATTTTTTATTCCAAAAAAAAAAAAAAACAAAGAAAAGTACATACATATGTATGTAATAATAAAAACAACAAAAACAGAATCAGTCATGGTGATATTATTGATATTAGAAGTATGTATTAGTATTCATATAACAGAGTTGCCATCTAAGCTTAGTGTAAAACTTTTTTTTAAAGTCGCTCCTACAGCTTTCAGGGTTCTCCTACAAAGGTAAAATAAAAGACCGACCCCAATTTTTTGTGGAACATACTTACCCTATATCTCCAGCCCCTAACATAGTCGCCATACAAAATTTGAAAAAAATAGGGTAAAAACCGCTACAACTTCTCTGGAGTCGCCCCTAGAGGAATAAAATGTATCACAGATCCCCATTAGTTTTCCCTCCCAATCGTATTCCTATTTCCATCACCTAAGGGGGTTGCCATACAAAATTTACAAAAATGATGTAAAAACGCCCAGAACTTCTACAGAGTCGGCCTTAGAGAAATAAAATATACTACAGGCCCCTATTATTTTCTACTCGCAAACATATTCCTAGAACATATTTGCCCCCTATCTTCACGCCTTAAGAGGGCTGCCAAACAAAATTTGAAAAAATAGGGTAAAAACCGTTACAACTTCTCCGGAATCGCCCCTAGAGGAATAAAATGTATCACAAAACCCCATTAGTTTTTCCTCCCAAACGTATTCCTAGAACATACTTGCCCTCTATCTCCACGCCCTTAGGCGGTTGCCATATAAATTTTAAAAAAAATTAGGTAAAAACTCATACCACTTCTCTGGAGTTGCCCCTAGAGAAATCAAATGTATCACAAACCACCATTCCTAGAACTTACTAACCCCCTATCACCATCACCCAAGGGGGTTTTCATATCAATTTTTAAAAAATTAAAGCAAAAGTCCATACAAATTTTGAAGAAAATTAGGGTAAAAACCCCTGCAGCTGCCCTAATCACCCTAAGAGGGTTCAAATATGACAGCATCTCCTATATTAAAATTAGAATTATGTATTTCATAAATAAAAAAAATGGATATAAATAAAAAAAGGTTTGGGGTTTCGAATGTCCAATGTGAAGGATATCTAAAATTCGGCACAGCCGAATATAGCGTTCTCACTTGCTTAAATAGTGGTTTAGGTTTTAATATGGTCGGCCTTGATCGGCTATAACTCTCTTACTTACATATGTAAAGCCCAGTTAGTAAAAAAGTTAAATTTTACTTTAAAAAAATCATTTCAGTATTTTAAAAATTTTCTTTTTATATTAAAAGCAACCAACGTACATACATCAAGAATAAAAATATTAAAAAAATTATTAAAAATATAAAAACTTTTTTGTTTTTTAATGTAATTTTTTCCGTTTCTGAATATATGGAGAAAGCCGCTTCTTAATTATTTTTTTTTTAATTTTGAAAAATATAGTCTCACTTAATAGAAAATGACATTAGTCGATCTGAAAGTCTATCGAACTCTTTTTAAAAAAATCTATCTTTTACTTAAATTTTGTGTTAATAGTCTTTTAAGGCTTAAGGGCGAAAAATCGTATGTAAATTATTTTGGTTTACCCAAGTAAGTATTTTTTGTCTTACGTGTTAAAAAAATGGGTGGATAAGACCACAAGGGAATGAATGGTAACCTCCATAAAAAGGGATCGATTTTAGGGAATTTTTGATAACTGATGGTGTTCTCTTTTCTGAGTAAAAATGTTGCCGGCGCCGAGTGTTCAATAGTTTGTGAAGGTTTTAAAACCATTGTGAAATTTTATAACATTATGTTAACTAAAAATAATAAAACACCTTGTGAATTCCCTAACTATGCATCTCAGTAATTTTGCGCTGTTGCCATGTTAGCAGGAGACTTTGAAGACAAAAAGTTAATTTAGCAAGATTTTTTAGATATTAGTTCATTTAAAAAAGAATTTTTAATTAAATAGTGATGCCAGTTAGGATTCATTTTTAAAATATCACGATACGTGTTTGCGAAACCCCAGGTTTTTTGGGATTGTTGTTAACAGAGATCCAAAACAACAAATTTAAAATTAAATGTAATAGCATTTCTATGGTTCTTTTTTAAACAATATTATAACTAATAATTAAATCTATCTAAATCTGTAAAGCTTTATTTACACCACCTGAATTATCATCTGAGTTTCACAACTAAGACTCAGGGCTGTCATGGAAACTGATAACTGTCGGAATTGGATTTGAGAGGGCCTTATAGATATTTCAGAGTTATAAATTTTAGTATCGTGTTTTTTTTTTAAATTAGAATACTGATTTTTGTTCAGGCTCAAAGCTTATAATTTAAAAAGACGTCACACAAACTTTTTTATTATTCGCTTTTAAATCCGATTCCGATACCTATCGGTTTCCATGACAACCCTTAGTTGTGAAACTCAGATGATAACTCAGGTGGTGTAAATATAGTTTAAAGCTTAAGTTATACGTGCCATTACATAATGCAATAACCATAACCGTTGCCATAAAAACCAAAACTCAATTGGTTTCTATGGTTATGGTTATGGCGTAATGGTAAGTCACCTATAATCAAATACAGTGTTGCCCATAAGATTGGTTCAAACAGCTTTTTTCTGTGATTATGGTTATGTCACGTATAAATAGGGTGACCATTTATTTCTAGTTTGAAATCAGTACGCTTTTAAGTTTTTAAATTGTAAGAACCACCTTCGATTAGAGAAATCAAATTAAAATCACTTCCTGAGTTGACTAAAGCCTTTTCGTCCGTCTGGGTGTCATGTATTCTTGTAAAAAAAATATTTGATTCAGGAAATAAGTTCTTCAAAAATTTTTAATCTCTTTTGTCGATCGACTCAAAACAAGATTTATAAAACTAAAATAATTTTAATACACTTTTTGCTGCAAAAAAAATACCTAAAACTAAAATTTCAATTTATTAAAAAAAAAATCAGTTCAATCAGTACATTTTTTTAAAAATCAGAACATTTCAGTACACAAATTTTTAATCAGTACGAATGATCACCCTACGTATAAATGAACGTGAAGCCTTTTGTGTTGGCAGAGATTTTTTATTTTATTTAAAATAATACTCATGTAACATTATATCAGTATAAACTTTCCACAGTTACAGGTGCATGTAGCTTTTTAAATTTTGTGAATTGCAGGCTTAACAAATACTTAATTTTTTGTTTTTACCCTTCAAACAATTAAAAGTTTATTTTTGGAAGTATCTAATAAGTCACTATTTGTTTTACTGGTTAAGAGAACAAATTTTACAAAAAAACATATATTTTTTTATTATATAAACCTCATTATGTTGCAAATTGAAAAAGTTTCTACAATGTTAATAATTTAATATGTAAATAATATGCAAAAGTGTAAAATTTTGGTTACAAAATTTATAGCCACTCTGCAAGCAATTTTTATTCATTAAATTTTTTAGATTTAAAAAACTAATATAAAATTCGTTTCTTAAATCTATGAAAAATTAAAAAATTGTTTAAAAATAAATAAAAATAATAAAATTATCGACAACATTTAAAAACACTAAAACATTCAAAATAATATTTATTATGTTTAATTGATGACTGTTGTTTTACTTTACCAAAAACAAAAAACATGCAACACTATTCCTGTTTATAAAGAATCCTTGACTCCAAAAATTAGCAACAAATAATAATAAACATAAATATAAAAACTCTTATTCAACTTAGTAATTAAGAGGTTTATAAAACTAAAATATAAAGGCATTCAAATAATGAAGAAAAAGGATTCTAAATATTCAACTGTACGAACGGAAGTTAAGTAACATTTGCATTAGACTAAAGTTTACGTTACAATTAGAAGACAATTAATAAATTTGTTTTTTTTGACTCTATGAAATCTAAAAGAATTTTTGTTTTTGGAAAAGGAATTATTTCGGGGGTCAAAATAATATCTTTAAAATAAGTTTAAGGTAAAACAGTAATACAACAACAACAAATATTTGTACGTTTTTATATCTTATAAAAATAAAATTTTAAAGTAAATACATAAAAAACTACATGAAATATTTCAACAAATAAACTAAATATTACAGGAAAATTTTTAAGAAAAACTAAATAAATAAAGCAACATGTATAATAATCAAAAAGCTTTACCTTGCCAATACCAGCTGCCAGGGGCACCAACATATAAACGATCACCAACCTGTAAAATGGCAAAAAAATATTTTTTTTAAATAAAAATTATTTAAATTTGCACCTCTTTCATATGCCATAAAAGAAGAAACGCAATTTGAATACAATGCTTTGCGATTTTAAATAGAATTGTTGAAAAGTATTGTTTCACAAAAAATATAATTTTACAAGAAATCAAAGTGTTAATAATGATTTTTTAGCTTTTTTTTTATTTTCTTAATTTTTTTTTTACAAAACAAATCCTCAAATTTATGCAAAATATCAAAAATTCCTAACACGTTTGGCTTCACATTGATGTTTTTAAAGGTATTGATTTCTATTTACATAAGTCTGCTTTTGAGAACAAGACAAAGACGGCTCTTTTGTAAAAAAACGTGTGTTAAGTTTTTTTCATGTCATTCTTAACTTGGTTTTAAGTTTTGTTTTAATTTTTTGTAAACAATTTTGCTTTATTTTTCAATAACTGAAATATACTTACACCACTAGTAGCGGCACTAAAGCCAGCCTGACAATAACCTTGGCGATGGTAACCCCAATTGTCTGAAATTTTTAAAAAGGAAAGAATTTATTATTGAATTGTAATTTATTTCTTTTTTAAAAAAACAAATATCAAATTTTATTTAATACAATTAGGGTCATTTTTAAAATTAATTCATTGCTGAATTACATACATAGGTGGTCTTACTAAAGGAACTGCTCGTCAGCGGATACTTTTCATACATATGTAAAAATTGACAAATTTCCTATTAAATAATTTAAAAAAAAATCCCTTTAAGCTGCAATCACCATCAATAATTTCACCATAAACTTAAAATATGAATTTAAGTCTTAGTTACTCTAACCTAGCTACAGGCTATGCTAAAAAGGTAATGAATTGCCTGAGAATTTGTTCCTGGAACGCAAACGGCATACGCCAACATAAAACTTAACTCAATTGTTGTCTAATAAACCAGAAAACTAATATTTTTATTAATTTCCGAGATTTATATGACATCTAGAAGCGTCTTCAAAATAAGTGGTTATACTTGTTACGATATTAAAAATCTTAGAGATATATCTTGTGGTGTCTCAACTATATTGATCAAATCTAGAATTTAACACCATTCGATGGGTGCCTATTGTTCGCCTAGATTTTCAATAATAAAAGATCATTCAACAATTTTAATAAACGTGCTCCCCAATTCTTATGAACAACCATATGGTGGCACAATGATATGAGATGAAATACCTTGGCATTCACCTGGATCGTCGCTATACATGCGAAGTTTTTGTACTTGACCTTCATTGCAGACAATCCAACCAATAGTTAAACAAACACGTAGACTTTTGCCGATGACACTGCTCTTCTTAGTACTCATGAAGATTCTAAAGTGGCCTCGAACCAACTACATCATCCTATTGTCAAATTAGAGAAAATAAACAAAGTTATGGGAAATAAAAATAAATTAACAGAAATGTATTCACGTAATTTTTACGTGCTCTCCAAATGGTACCTCAACACTTTCGAGGCGATATACCTTGACATTCTATCATCACCTCACAGGTATATCACACATAGATGCGAATCCGTCACAAGTAACACGAAAAGCAGCCCAATTTCTGTACTTTGCCTCGATTGTAAGCAACTACAACCGGGGGCTTGAACTAATTTGGTGCTATAGTATACAGATATGAGCCACTGTTTCTGCCTGCAACATAAAGAAAATTCAAAACAATATCCTTTAATTCATTACTTCGATTTCTTGCTAAACAGCAACATTCTCAAAGATCAACAAGGCAAATGAAAAACTTTCGCTCATGCAGGCAAATATTTAAATAAGATAGAAACACACCTAAAGAAATACACACGAAACATCTTGCAACATGGTGGCACACCCGTTTATGAAGAAATGACACTGTCGCCCTCAGATGGAACCATCGGAATTAACGTTTACTTTAATTTGAGAACTTTAGTTTTAGTCTGACAATGGCTGCACTTGCATTTATTTGTAAGTTTTTAGAATTTAAATAATTACTATTAGTTCATGGAAATAAAGATTTAATAAAAACAACAACAGCAACAATGTGAGGCCTTCTTACGCCGCATTGGATCTACACTGCATATCTTAATTTATGGGATACTGATGTGGTGGACCGCACTAGAAAAGAGTATTACTGGCGTTTAACACAGCAACCCTACGTCGTCGCTGGGGGTAATTTTGGATTTGAAACCAACTAATATGTTCGCAGATGTTACAAAAAGTCTTCAACTCGATTAAGGTCAACGGAACAAGTTACTGTTTATATCAGATTTATTAAATGCCCAAAATGAAGTTGTGATTATATGGTCCCGAGACAAAGCTTCACTGGGAAGCCGAGGGTGACATGAGGAATATTGCTGGTTGGCTAGCTCTCTCCCAGACCGTAGGACTCAAAACTTCTTTACGGATGAATTCAAAAGGAAAATGGATCGGTACTGCAGTTCTCTGTCGACAATGAGCATCAGAGAGTTTTACTAGCTGCCTATTGACTGCTCTTTGCTTTAGGCGGGGATTTTGCAACCAAATTAGTCACGTGCATGCTTGTTGATTGTTAAAGCATTCAAGAAAATCTATTGATAATTAATGTGCCTGAAGAAAAATGCACATATACCTGGTTCGAGGACTCAGGGGTATTGAGCGAAATAAGAAAGGCATAAATTGCAGAAGCAGGGTGTCAATTTTTCTCTGAAGAGATCAAAATATATCCTTGTTACATTGTAGACTCTCCAGGGTTATGTGGAGATCTTATGACCTAAGGGCAATAAGGTTTCTTCTATTTTTATGAAAGACCGAATGCAGACTCCTAGTAAAGATGATAACAGGTCGTTGTTGGGCAGCGGGTTATGCCAAAAGAGTATGACGGCTTGCCAGCGATGACAGATTATGTGGGATATCGGGATACAAAGAGACTTGAGCATATTATTTGTCACTGTCAAGCTATTGTGAGCTTCAAGCGATCTGGCATGAGCCTCGTTTTCACCTTAACCTGGAAGAAATGTCAGCTTAATAATACTAAACGGCTTTCCGAAGAGAATGTGGAGCATCCTAGATTTTATTGCATCAAAATAGTTAAGTTGGAATAGCAGGGTTATTGTTCTTCTTGTCTGGTTACAATAATTAAAGAACTCAAAGGATCTTTGTTGAGTTTTGGGACCAGTTAGTTTAACTTAACCTAACCTAACCTAACAAATTTCAATATTTTTAGTCAGAATTAATTTAATTTAAAAAAAATCCTTGACAGCTTCAGTTAATAAAAAAACAAGTTAAAAAGTTTCGTTTATATAAAAATTTAATCTAGGTAAATTTAACTTAAACCCAACATGCAAAAGTTATACCCAGGATGAAGCTCTTCTGTGGGAGTTAGGGTAAACAATAAACCATTTGTGTTCAAAAAAAGATTTTTGAATACGTAATTCTGTTTCGTTACCAATATATACATAATCAGTGATTCAAATAGAGATACTTTTTTGACAGATCACGTGTGAGTCGTGCCATGCTGTCATGTTATTTTTGTTGAGTATTATTTGACATTTCATAAAGGAAGCCGCTCGAGCTTCCCAAGTGACATCGCTTCGCTCTATTGACTCTTGAAAAGTTCCAAGAAGATCGGACGTTTTTGAGGCAAATTTCGTTAAACGATGAGGCCAATTAATAGCTGAATAGGTATGTTAACAAACAAAGTTGCCGCATTTGGGACGAAGAGCAACTTGAAGAGAATTAAAGAACTGCCATTTCATCCAGAAAAAACAATGGTTTGGTGTGGTTTGTGGACTGGTGGAATCATCGGTCCATATTTCTTTAAAAATGATACCAGTGCGAACGCAACCGTCAATGGCGACCGTTATCGTGCCATGATAACCGACTGTTTGATGCATGAAAGTGAAGTTCGTGATCTCGGTGACATTTGGTTTCAGCAAGACGGCACCACTTTCCACACATCGCATCAATCAATGGATTTATTGAGAGAACACTTTGGTGAGCACACTAATTTCACGTTTTGGGCCGGTCAATTGGCCACCAAGATCGTGTGATATCACACCGTAAGACTTTTTCCTGTGGGGATATGTAAATTCTAAAGTTTATGCAGACAAACGCGCTTCGATTCTAAAGTTTATGCAGACAAACGCGCTTCGATTCCGGCCTTGGAGAAAAACATCTCGCGTGTAATTGGCCAGTTACCAGAAACAAGTTGGTCGAAATGCTCGAACAAGTCATCGAAAATAAGACTCAACGGATGGACCCTCTGCGACGTAGCAACGGCCAACATTTGATTGACATAATCTTCAAAAAATAAATGCCAAAGAATGTTCTTTAAAATGATAATAAACATTCCCCCATTAAATTTGAATTTTCTGTGTTTTTATCTTTAAAAAAGTAGGAAACCTCGAAATGGATCACGCGTTACGTGCAATTTATGTGAAACAATGTGCTGCCTGGTGAAGGACTTAATGGGAGCTGCGGTAAGTTGTGGTCGGATTGTAATAAAATCTGAAACAATAATTAATAGCATTGTAGTTCTAACATGTGCAAAACTGTTTGTGGACAGATTTATATTAAAACCTTTATAGTTACTAAGGAATATTTCGATAAGAAACTTGTATAGTTAAGGTACCCGGTAAAATTGTCAAGTGATCATAACACAAATGTTAAATTTTCAACAAAGACTGATACCTTAAAAGGTTTTTTTGCTTACAGAGCCAATATTAGATTTTAATTTAAAAAAAAATTAGGCCCTATTAGCTAAAAAAGTAAATATATGAAAATCATTTAAAATATTGGCCAAATACATTTTAATTAATAAAATTCTCATTCAGTTAAGGACTAAAAGTACCCGCCCGGTTGCATTTAAAATAAATTAAATTCTTTAGTTTCTTTATGGACTTATTTTGTTGTTACTTTTCTTTTGCATTAATATTTGATTTTTAGCCTTTTATTATATTAAATTCGATGGTTGGCGTTGTTGTAAATTTGTTGTTGATAATTCTTATGTCTAATGTAATAAAATGTAAATTTTAGATATATTTAATATAAAAAATACTACTTTGGTAAACTATTTTTTTTATTGATAATCATAAATTCTAACAAAATAACTTAATTAAAAAATGTTTTATTTAAAAAATTTCTCATTCTTCTTCTTTTTATTACCCCCCACCTTTGTTATTTGTTTCACTTTTTATTCAAGTTTTTGTTTTAAAATACATATACGTGTGTGTGTGTGTAAAAACGTTTTCTATAAAAATAAAATGTATGTTTCGTTCATTGCTTTATTATTTACAAGTGTCGAACAGATGTCAAAAAATCATAAAAACTCTTTTTCTTTTCGAAATTTTTATTTCCATAGAAACACACCCGCACATCAGTCTATTAAAGTTAAAGAAAACATAAACTGGGAAAAACTCCCTAAAACATATACAAAATACATATGCATGTACGTATGTAAATTCACGTGACTATTTTTAGTTTTATTTATTTTAATTTATTTGTATCTTTTGAAACATTTCCAACGGTGGCAGACAAATTATTTCAATATTATTTTCGAATGAAACACAAATTAAGGAAAAAAGTAATTGAATATTTCATCATGTTTCGTGTTTTGGTTTTATTTTTTGTTTCTTTGAATTTTTAAAGTGCGTAATGAACACCTCATTAAATTGTTTTACATTGTAAGCGAATTAAAAAACCAAAAAAAAAAAAAATATTTTTAAGGATTCCTGTGGGGTCATCACAAAGAAGTCAAAAAAGTTTAAGTATTTGTTACAAATTTGATATATAATAGATGTTTGTATGTACCCAGTGTACATATGAATGTATGTACATATGTATATGTTTTCATGATTATGGGATTTTCAATTAAATGAAACATGAGTAGAGTGGTGTAATTCAATTAGAAGGTGTGTTTTATCAAAACCATAATTTTTGGCCAAACATTTTAATAGTTTGTAAAACTTACAACAGAACCAAATTAAAGTTAGAAATTAGAACACAAATATTAAAAAAATTCAATATAATTATTTTTACTTTTTTTGTCGACAATTTAACTCTACAAATATCTTCTCTTGAAATGTTTTTTTTTAGTAATTTTAAAGTAATAAGTATACATTACTAAGTAAGTCACGTTTTTTGCTTAAGGCTCTTCTTATAATGGTTTCTTATGCGTTTATTTCACTTAATCTCAGCTTAAATTTTCTTTTTTCAAACATTCGACTAAAGACTTGCAAGTATTTAATCATTTCGTTTAATAAAACATGTATTAAGGGGAATAAAGATATTTGAGAAACCCCTCTAAAGCATTCCTACATTTCCAAGAGCAATAAATACCAACTTAACGCATTAAATATTTCAATTCGAAAAGGAATAACATGAAGTACTTGTATAAATTTAACTTGAAATTATTTGACTGTCTCAACGTTTTATGGACAGATAGTCAGACAAAATGATGAGTTGATAAAATGACAGATAGACGGGCGGTCTATTAGCCAGTCCCTACGTCCATTAGTTATTATTTTTGTTGTTTGATCCCATACAATATAAAGCGGTTAAAAAAAGTGTAAAGTAATGTTACAACAACAATAACTAATTGTAATTCTATACGGGGGCGATTTTATTATGAGAAATTACTAGCTTCTTCCATGTTTGCTTTTTTCAACAAAAACACTCTAACTCGGCAGTCACACAAGGAAGGAGAACTTAAAATCCAACACAGAATGTTTAAGTGTACAATTTACACGCGTATTTAAGTAAGTCGGAAGCAACGTAGGACTAAACAGAAAAACAGAACAACAAAAAGTTAAACCACTTTCTTAACTTTTAAAACATTAACGAAAAGGTGGTTAGTAAATCTGGGGAAGGAACCTTCGAGTTATGGCAATGAAAAATTCCCAAAGTTTTTTACGTCGCTTTCTTTATCAACAATTTTAAAACCACCTTTTCAAAACTTTATGATCTTTAAATAGAAGTCGTTCTAGAAGATTTCTTAAAACTTAGTGGAAACATTTATTTCGAAAACAAAAAGATTAAACGATTGAAAGAAACCCACGTTAATTAGAGTAAGAGTGTTTGGCATCTATCGAAACAAATCGAAGCATTAAAGAATGGATAATAACTGATAATAATGCTTAAATTGCTCTCAATGATTATCTAAGATTATCTAAGTTCTTGGGATTTAGAACAATCTTCGTGGAGTAGTGCCTCTAACTTGTCATCGTGAAATTCTTTTCGCTGACCTGAGCGATCCTTGTCGTTTATATCTTTCTCTGGAACAAAATTCGAAATTTTTTAAGCAAAATAAGGCTTTGTTGTTAACACTATTTTATTTTATTATTAATGCAAGAATAAACGTCTTAACTAAGTAGAAGAAAGAAGAATATTACGAGTTGAGGCTCTATCAATTGGGTGCATGGAAGGTTTTGAGCAGAGATCTTCGCTTGTACCCGTTTAAGTTCCAGTTAGTGCCGGAATCAAAGCTACGATACTTTCACATGCGTTGTTCTTTTTTCAATTAGACTTTAGAGCTGTTGAAAGCTGACCACTTTTGTTTTTTTGAATTAATTAAGAAACGAAATCGCTGCATATGGAGTGATACCAATCTGCAACAGACACTGCAAACTCTATTTCCTTCAAAAAAATTTTTAGTTTTAAGGGTGACTTATAAGATGATCAGAAAAATAACCGGAGCCTTAGCTACGGATAATGGAGATTGCTAGCCTATGCTGATAACCTGTCGTAAATTCGCTTGCTAAATATTACAATATTGTATGGCGAATTTTAGATACTTGAAATATTTGTGACAATGTATAACCTCTTATCTTAGTTCAAAGTCGGCAGGACGTTTTTGGCGCCTTCAGCAACAGTGTTTCATAGTCGTATTTCAAGAGTGGAATAAACTTAAGCAACAAACAAATGAATGAAGTAAGTTTCCTTGAATTTGCACATACAATTTTGTTATATTAAGCGAATTGTATGCCTTGAAAGTCAGTGCTGTCCGTTTAATTTGTGACAAACGATCGGCAGTGCTCGAAGAAGTGGCCCCTTATGCTCTAATTTAACCCAGCTATAAGCGTTTAACTTGAGCGGAGAAGAAACTTGTTACTATTAAGAGCTTTACGAACCATGTTAGGTCTTATGAGTCGTATAAAACAATCAACTATCATAAAATTGCCTTAAGAAAGTATTTAACTGCATACATCGTTCAGTCCAGGAGTCCAGGAGTCCAGTCTCTGAACTGTGAATAATTGTACAGAAAAAGCTGTTTCAGTTCTAAGTACCAAATTTGTTGTCTGTCGGAGGACATAAAGCTTAAAAAATTATAATAGACCAACCAGTACTAGACTTAAATTTTAGTTTTCAAAATGAAAGTTTTCGTCAATCCGATGGTTTCATCTAAAATCAAAAATGTGATCCTCTTCTAACAAGTGTACCCACCATGCTCAACATGTTCGAAGCGGGAGGACTTATATGTTTCCAGCTTACTTAAATACTTGAGCATTTTTGATTTAATGAGAAAAAATTGAATATCTTTATTAATGTTGGTGTTTTTAATAAACCAAGGGAGTTTATTCGTAGGGTTCTGTATAGATGTCGTTGAGTTTTCTCTATTTCTCTCTGGAAGTGAAGGCAGCGCCCCGTTACAGTGTTCCGTATTGATTCCAGATTTACCAGTGGTTGTTTTGCGAAAACAGGTCCTCTAAGAGCTTGGCTGATCGCCATAGAGAATGATTTGCCTGTGGAGGTTAATTTATTCTTTTTAGTGTTCTTTGAGTAATTCCATTCCATATGCTTCCAGCGGATTTCTGAGTTGGTTTGTACATTTTTTCAACTTAATATTAAGTTGGGCTGATCTGCGCTTTTGCGACTTTCTTCGGGCTCTTCTTTTTTCAGTAAAAAGCTGTGCTACATCGGCAGAAAATATTTTGTTGTATTAAGTCAGACGTTTGGGTGCCCCGGTAGATCAGTGGTAAGTGCACGAGTTTACCAGTCTGGGGGTTGTGGGTTCGATTCCCACCAGATACCCTGGTAAGTCTGCTTTATTCTTCTGTTCTTTCTTTTTTATCCTTCTCTAAATTTCTTCTTTCTTTCCATCTCAACCTATTCTATTTGCCTCTCTAGGTAACACAAAGGGACTGAATTAAGCTGTATCCTTTCTTTCCTTCAACAGCTGCCTGTTCTTCCTAACCTAACCTAACCTTAGTCTGACGTAAGGTAGAAAAAAGTGTTTTTACGGGTTTTTCGATGTGTTCATTAAGGCTAGTGAGGCAATCAACAATGTCTTTCGGAGTTTTTGACGGTAGGTTTTCCCAGCAGTGGATGCTGAAGTTTTTTTTTTATTTTAATCAGTGAACCCTGTTAATTAAGAAAATTTTGGATTTGGTGGGGATTGTTAACAGTAATTATTGTAGGTGAGTGGTCTGAAGGAAGATCCTGCGAGGCTGGAGCTTTAAGCCATTTCGGGGATATGTCTTTTATAACGCTGAAATCGATGTCTGGAGGTTTGTTGTAGTCAGTTGGCCAATAGGTTGATTGTCCAGTTAAAATAAAGTGAAGGTCTATTTTAGACACGGAACCATACAAAACGCGACGCAACTAAATAACACAAACATTTGTTGCTTAAATTAATACAATGGTGCTCGATCTGATCAATATAGCCAAGCCACCACGTGATCTAATTTTGAGATTGTTCGTATCTCACATACATAAGTAAATTCGTACATGCTAGTTTTCAAAAAAATGTAACTTCCTGTGCAATTATTCGTCTTTTCTTTCATGACTTTAAAAAGCTGTACCGGTAAGGAACATCGTCATCTAAGCCTGTTACTTTACTGATATGCAGATTTGAGCTTACGCAGGCATAAAGCGTTATGACAAGTTTAAGCTAATCGAGCTACCTAATCAATATTTCCTAAAATTATTTTAACCAATAAGTACTCTGGCATTCAATAAACTCTTTTCAAAAAGCTATAACACTTAGCACTTGCGTTTAGGTACTTTTAATGGAAATCTTCCCTTTTTATAAATTTATATCGAAAATTTCTTTTTTCCTGCTGCCTTGTCAAGCATTTAAAGCAACAAATGCTGCAAGTGGTTGGTTATACTTGTTGTATTGTGGTTAAGCCTGTTGTACAATTCCTATACAATAGAGCGACAAATACTCGTACAATAAAAGTTACAAACAAATAAAAACCTTTAAATTTATATTTTTATTTTAAATCTGAAAGTCTGAATTTGGTATGACATTTTTGTTTTATTCTTTCTTCGTACGTTCTCCTCCTTTATTCTGTCCATTTGAGGCTTTTGATGTTGAATTGTTACGTTTTTGTTGCTACATTAGCGCGGTTAACTTGACTGGGCAAATGTTTAAATTGAAACACTTCAGAGACAAATTGTTATCGTTTAATTTGATCTGGCGCACGATCATTGTAAAAAGAGTGGAAAGAGGAAAAGACACTTGTGTAAAGGAGTATTTAAATGTGTGTGTGTGTGTTAAATGCTACTGCTACTGCTGTTTTATATATTTCTTTTATTTGTGTTATACGGATGGCTAAGAAGGACTTTTTTCCTAAGTTTACCCCTTGAAAGTTCGTTTATACTTTATGTGAACGTTATTTAATGAAAACAATGCAACACTCTTTAAGTTGTGTTTGTCTTTATTGCATAAACGTTTTGGTTTTTTGTACATTTTTTTATGTTACTTTTGTACTGCAAATGTTTTAATTCTTTAGAGAACAATTATCCTTTTATGGTCACAAGTAAAGGCACGCATATGGAATGATTAACAAATTGCTATTTAATCAGGAATTTATTATTTGTTGAAAAATGTTTAACTTCTCTAAAGAAAATGTTTTCAATGTTAAACGTCTTGGTCAATGGCAAAGGCAAGGTAAAAGAATTGGTAGAGAATAATATGGAACTTGAGACAAATTGCTGTGTGTCTTAATAGATGTTTCATGTCCTTAAACAAACGGTGTGAGGTTCCAAAACTTTTTTTGTAAATCCTTGTACAAAAAAATTGCAAACTTAAATTTTTTAAGCACTGAAAGAGAATAAAAATTTATAAGAAACTCGTTTACTTTTTCTCGGGAGTGTTTTTCATCTGATATATTCAGGGCTTTTCTTGTATATAACGGTCTTGAAAAGGGGCAAAAGCCCAAAATCGGGAGGAGATTACACAAGCTGCAATAACATTACGCTTTCTTAATTATTTTGCCATACTCCAAGATGCAAACGAGGGAAAGACTGCCTGGACACCACAAATTTTTCCAAGCAAAACAAATTTAAATTCAGTATTTATTGCCATTGATGGGAGAAATTTTTTTCTGTTTAAATATGACGCGTATATTAAAGCGGCATTTTTATGAGACCAAAATTGGTAAAAATTGGTCTGATGGTGAACAAGGACAAGAATAATCTTATGCAATCGCCGTGATGACTGCGAGTGATTTTTAACACTGAGGTAGAAGAAGAGTTTATTTACCTCAGCTTCCGCCAATAATTTAAAATCAACATCAAAATAAAGCAAAGGATTATGCTGACAAAGAGATACTACAAAGAGATGCGTCTTTAGGCAAAGTAAAGCGTTCAAAAACAGAGCCCTCTCTTGACAAACTAAAATAACATTGGACAATACGCTTGTTTTACCCGCACTTCTTTAACCATGACACTGAAATGTGTGAACTAACGACTCGTTTCTGAGTGTTTTTGAGGAAAAAGTCCTTTGAAAAATATTTGGCCCGATTTGTGCTAATGATTGTATAATCATTGAACGAACCGCGAGCTGTGTAAGCTATATCCCGAAATAAACGCAGTCAAGTGCATTAAAATACAGCTGGGTTGGGCCATATTAGTCGAATGAATAGAAATGATCTAACCAAAAAGGCGTTGGATGACAACAACCACGGCAAGGGCAGACAGCGATGACTCAAACTACGTTGGAAGGACCAAATGGATAAAGACATGCAAATCCTTTATCTAACAGACCGAAGAGAGCACGCACTGAACCGAACTGCTTGAAAGGCATTCATTGAGCAGCCCAAAATCGATAACAACTTTGAGAATTAACTTAGGCAAGTAAATAAGGTTCAAGTTAGTCATAAGAGCGCTTACTGTAAAACAGTTTCGGAGCTTGAAAAACTTGGAAACAATTTTTTACACATAACAGCTTAAGAATGCCAAAGGATCTTTAAACGTTATTGATCCGCAAAAAGAACCCTTAACCATGATTCTAAGTGGAGCTTAAGTCTGAAGATGTTAAATAAAAGAAAAATTACATATTTGTGATAAACAGACATTCTTTTCCTGTATAGAGCTTGAAATGACAAGAACATTGCCACAACAAAACTTACTGTAAGTTGCGTTTTGTTTGTGATTTGTGTGGGGATCTGCATGATAGATCCCGGGGCGAAAATTCATGAATTGCTGTGGAAAATACTCCGCTTACTATAAAGGTTGCCCTGTTTCATCTCCTTTTCAACGCAAACAAAGAAATCAGGTGATACCAATATTAGCCGCATGGAAGGCGCAACTAAGGGTGTTCATAAGCATGATGCAAGAAATGCAGTGTGCTTTTCTTAAGCCCATACTTAATAGGCCATGAACTGACAAGAACGCAAACGGCATACGCAAACGCAAAAACGAACCCAAATATTTTTACGCTAGGTTAGGTAGAACATTCAGCCGTTGCAGGAAAGGATACAGCTCACTTGGGTCCGCTTAATTCGGTCCCTTTGTGTTACCTAGAGAGGCAGATAGAATAGGTTGAGATGGAAGGAAAGAAGAAATTTAGAGAAGAATATATAAAAAAAGAAAGAACAGAAGAATAAAGCAGACTTACCAGGGTATCTGGTGGAAATCGAACCCACAACCCCCAGACTGGTAGACTCGTGCACGTACCACTAACCTACCGGGGCACCCGGTACACCAGTATACCAAAAAATTAATGTTATACATATTGGTTTCTGAGACTCATTTGACATCTAGAAGCAACTTTGGAACAAATGGCTATACTTTTTACGATTAGAAAGATCCCATGGAAAGTTCATTTAGTGGATCGGCTATATTTGCCAAATCGAAAATTAAATAACAATGGATGGGTGGTCTTTCTGAGTGATGTATCAAAGCAACAAGCGTCTGTATTGATGCGTTTTCCCAGAACCTCGATATTTCGTTGGCTAAATGTCCATTTAGATTTCCATAACGAAAAATCAGTAAAACAGTTTTTAGAAATATTAAGGCCTTTCGCTTCATAGCTGCTGGAGATTAAGCATACGTCTTAGAGCTCCGGTCTAATAAGCCGGAAAGGTCGCGTTTTATATGATTCCGTGTCTGAAATCTTCCATAACGTTAGTTCAACTGCACAACTAACATTGGCCAACTTGCTAGACGTAAGTACCAGACATAATTGATTTCGGCGTAACAAAATTAATATCTCCGGAACTTTTTGAAGTTTTTAAGTTTATTACAAAATGCTCGTTCGATGCTAACCTAAGAAGTTTGGACCATTTTTTGGATTACGGTACTCCAGAAAAACTCTAAAAAATTCGATTCAGAGCTTTAAAGCAAATAATTGACATCGCTAAGACGGGTGGCAATATAAATACCAAACTAAGTGTCTAAAAGATCGATTATTTGGAAATTAATGTTATGGGTATGGTGGGCAATTTTAAAGCTTATTCAAGCTTATATCTTTATATTAAACATATAAAATGTTCGTTATCTAAGTTTTATAGGGCTCGTCATACACAGAAGCAGCACTTTTTTCAATATTGCGTCAATAATGCCTCTACTTCAAAATCTACACCCAAGTGTCAATCTGTAGGTAAATTGGCTGCTTGACAATAATGTGCAAAGTTTTGGAAAACGATTGTCGTACTTGAATGCCAAACTGGGAAGCATGCGTCGACTACTGAAGAAGGAAATGCCCGTTAAAAACGTTAACCATAAAATAATGCCCCAATTAATTTTGAAGCTAAATAACCTGGTTTCAGTCATTGAAACATAAAAAAATTGACATTAAAAGTATTTGGGTAAAGTCGGAATATGAAAGGCTGGATTGCTACGCTTGTAATGGTACAATAGTAGGATGAACGGATATCCACGCCTTTAAAGAACCCTAATATTGCATTCTTTATAAAAGTTCAACTTAAATTGCATATTGATTTAAATATTCTGTCGTTCAAAAGTGTTTGATAATCGTGCATATGTAGTTTTAAAATATAACAACTAATTACCCGTATAGTTTGTTAAGTGATAACCAAATGACATCTTAAAACACCCAGTTAAGTTTAAAAAGCAACACTTTTAATTTAACGGGCTTTTTATTCTTAAATATTAATATTTTTTTTTTAATACAAATGTTAAAGAATTTTGGTATTAAGTTAGCTTTATAGTAAATAGAAATAGATGTAAATGTTTCTACACACAATGGAAACGACAAGCGTCACTGTCAAAATATGACGGTTACCTTTTGACATTAACGATTAGTTTTTGGTTTTTTTTTCTGTAATTTTTCGAAATTA
Source organism: Melanophora roralis (assembly GCA_963583895.1). Taxonomy (NCBI): domain Eukaryota; kingdom Metazoa; phylum Arthropoda; class Insecta; order Diptera; family Rhinophoridae; genus Melanophora; species Melanophora roralis. The sequence continues at coordinate 61,873,570 of OY757190.1, read as the reverse complement.
TTTATAGATCGTTCCATTTCTTTTTTTTTCTTCTTATTTTTTTTATTTATTTTAGTATTTAGGTAAACATTTTTTTTTGACTTACTTGTGCGACATGGTGAGACCTCATTGAAATGCGTAAAGTTTCTTGTGGTAAAACACGTACCAATAGGATCCCAGCGTAAATTCTTCTTCGGTGTTATTGTATGGAAAACATAACGTGGAGCACAAGCCTGCAAAATAAATCAAAGCAAAAGCAATATTTTAAATATTTTTAAAATCAAGAATAAACAAAGGTGAAATCAAAGAAATTTGGTAGAAGATAAAAAAAGAAAAAAAAAAAACTCAAATCATATTAATAAAAGTCCACAACAATAAAATGTTTTTTTGCCCTTTTTTTTAAATATTTTTATTCATGTATGTTGCATACAACATCATAAAAACTGAAAAATTTAATAAATAAAATATTTTAAAAATAAAATAAAAAACCTTTCTAAATGATCACATCAATTGAAATTATCAAAAAACAAAAAATAAAATAAGATACGACTAAAATAAAAATGATTCATACAATGAGTTGGTTGCTAATGCGTGGTGGACATGGATGGCAGGAAAAGTTTTTGAATAGAAATGATTGTTGGTCGGCTGGTTGGTTGGTTGGATGGATGGATAAACAGACGACTATATTGAATAATGTCTACGTTAGTACTAAACAAATAAATCACATAAAAAAATACAAAAATAAATTATATTCCAACCGACATCATCATGTACAACTAATACTATGACGAAGGCAACCTGTCAACCAAATATGGTCACTTTTGAGGCCGGACAGTCGTCATTCGTTTGTCAGCAGTAGATAAAAAAGCGATGAAAATCATGATTTTTTTTCTTCTTTTTTCTGCATTTAATCCTTTATTGCTGCTGATGATCGCTGATCCCTCTATTTTTTCAGGTGAATGTTTGGGATTGTTGGCTGGTATGTCTATTGTTGTTTGAATCATAAAACAATTACTTTTACAAATTTATACAAAAAATCCTTAATCTTATGTTTTTGTCTCTAAAGTTTATGGCATGAATGGCACTGCCCAAGTTAAGTTTAAAATATTTACCGATTCTTTAGAACAATGGCAGTTGTTGGCTGAACATTTATTTTGAATTTTAAATTTATTTATGTAAAAAAACAACGAAGAAATTACCAACCAAAGAAAAAACTTTTTAACTTTTAAAGTAAATAACTTATTCGTCGTATAACTGAGATTAGAAAGCTTTTGCAATATAGAGTTTCCCGTTACATTTTCCAGCGAATAATTAAGGAGTTTCCGTAAAAATTTATTTAGGCTTCTAGGAGTGCAAAAAGGATATTAGAACTTACTCAATGAGATGATTTTTATTGCATTTTTAAATTAAATAAATAGAAACTTGTTTTATTAAAAGAAAGCTGAAGGATTCTTTGTAATAACGAAAATGCGTTCCAACAAACAAGAGGTAGTCACCGTTTTTCGTTAATAATTCAGAGTAATAACGGATGTTTACCTGCATAAGAACTGGCGATATCGATAACTTTGGCTTTAGACCTGAGAATATTAAGTTTTATTTTCTGTTTAGTAAGTTTCAGAATTGTGAAAATTTACTTTGGAAAACAACTTTGATTGGGGAGTGTTAAGCGATGAAGATTTTTCCTGGTTACATCGCTACGCCAATAAGCAAAATTGCCGTATTTGGAGCAAATACAATCCTCAATCTGTTAAGGAATCACCGTTATATCCATTAAGATTGACTGTTATTTCTTTTAAAATAAGGAGCTTAAATTATAATGAACGGCGAGCGCTATCAAGTCATGCTGGCTGGATTTTTTGTTCAAAAATTAACTAAACATTACCGGCATGGAAAGAGGTCCCGTTTTCTTTCTCCCTCCTCTGTGCGGTTTAACGCCTCTGGACTACTGCTTTAAAGCTGAATTAAGTCATTGGTTTTTACAAACGAGGATTAAATTCCGCAAACGGACATAGTTTAATTAACTGCAAAGAATCCATTGATAAAATGTGTGCCGTAACACAGGTGTACATTAACTGGATTTAAAGATACAGAGGTGATCACAGGAATGAAATGGTTAAAAAACTGGCGAATTAAGGGTTTCCTTTGCCTATGGAAAGAGTAGTGGACGCTGGTGCTTTACTTAAGCGTATGGACTCTTCTGTTGGGGTCAGGGAAGCGGATAGATACCACTGTGTTAATACCACCGAGTAGCTGATTTGGAGTATTATGACGCAAAGGCGTTAGAAAGAAGTGTTCGTACGCCCCTAGTTAGAGGCTTCTGTGAATACACCTTGCTTAGACCTTAAAGTTTTTAAAAAAATAAATTCAGTTTGGGTATCAGCTGGATACCAAATTAGAATAGCGGGTATCTTTCTTTTATAACATTTTTAAACAAAGCCATACTATCAGTTTTTTTAAGAAGCGTCTGGGTAAAAAATATCTTTTAAAGAAGCTACCAAATAACTTACTAGCGTTGCCCTGTGCATTGAAGTTTCCTAAAAAACAGAAAAAATTATTCTTTATTTAAATAGGCATTTGAAAAGTTTATTTTCACTTAAATGTCTGTAAACTTTTGCCAAATTATTTCAGTTCTTTGAAGGTAATAACAGCAGTATTTGACTACACGTCTTAAAAAAGGAAGGTATCAGGAGAAAAGGAGAGAGAAGCAACACTTTTTCGCAGGAATAAGGGAGACATGAAAAGGCGTAAGTGTAAGCGTGTGGAGATGTTTGGGAGTCATAATAAAGTTCAAAAATTCCACCACGCACCTCCTCTTTCAAAGATGAGTTAAATTAATCTTGTTTCCATCGGTTACAAAGTACTATTCAGCGTTTTGTGTAAAAGCTTTAAATTAAAAGTGGGTCATTTTAATGCAACTTGTCTGACTTCGCTTTTCCTGTAACACTATTACAGTTTTAGCAAATTACCTTAACCCAGTAAAAAATTATGCAATTAGAACAAGTTGACACATAATGTAATAAACTATAGTTTGTTAGTTTTCCTTTTTTCCATTACCAATTTCATTTCAATTAACATTAAAATAACTGATTATTTATATATATACATAAATTTTTAAACTTAAAGAAATAGAAGTTTGAATTACTTTAGTCTCATGCCTTGTAAAAAGAATCATGTCGGTAATGCAGTTGAATACTGTTTACTTAAATATCTACTCGCCTACATTTTTAATTTTTTTTTTTTTTGCTGGAAACTGAGACAAGATCCTCAGCTAAAATAAGTTTACGACATTAATATCGACAGCGTGGGTCAAGCATTGCGAGCACCTTCCGTCACAAAAATCGTCCTCTACAAAACACTAATACTGCCCAGGATTTTTTATGACTCTTAAACATGGATCTTTGCGAAAGCAGACGAAATAGTTTTTAGAGTGTTTTAGAGTAAAAGTCTCGGTTATTCTATGGACCATCCTGCGTCGACGAAAAATATCTGTATTGTACTAACCACGAGCTGAATTGACTTTACGGCGACATTCTCCGTTAAAGGAAAGGGTGCAGCTCACTTGTTGTCCGTTTAATTCGGTCCCTTTGTGTTATCTGGGAAGGCAGATAGAAAGAGTGAAAATAAAAAGAAAGAAGAAACTTAGAAAATGATAAAAAGGAGAGAAAAGTAGAATTAAGCAGACTTACCAGGGTGTCTGGTGGGACACTACCCCAGACTGATAGCATTGGTATGAGATTACATAGAAGGGGAAGATCGAAACTTCAATTGAAAGATCAAGCGAAGAAAGAATTCTCAAAACTTTTAGCTGGATTTAAACTTGGGTTTGAAGCCAATTAATCTGCTATTAATTATTCAATTGATCTGCGGCCCGGTTGGCGTTAGGTGCCATACGGTCATGACAAGATTATTGGCAGCGTAAAATGTAGCAGCAACTACACAAAGGGAAGCAAAGTGTCATCTTTCACGACTTGTGTTAAGTTAAAAACAAATTATTCTCAGTTTTTTTAGAAACATCCATTGACTGATCCCAAACAAAATGGTGTCAAATCAAGAACGAATAATAAAAACTATCAGACGCTGTCAAATCAAGAACGCTCTGTGCTCAAATAAAGAACAAAAAGTTCATAAATATCAGACATTGTCAATTTGTGAACGCCATTTTCTTAAATAAGGAACGATATTTTTCCAAATAAGAAACGGACTACGTCGAAATATAACAAAGCGTTGCCAAAAAAGAACCGCTGATAAGAACGTAGCGTTGTAAAAAAAGAACGGATGTTGTGGAAATAAGTACCAGGGGTTCCAAAAAAATTGGCACATTATCCGTTGTCAAATGAAGAAAAAACAAACTTAGTTCACTTTTAACAACGGATGGTGTCGATTTCGTTGCTTTTGGAACAAAGCTGCGGTCTTCTTTAAAGAACTGGCGATTGCAGAGATTATGGCAGACAAAAAAGCTGCTGATCTTGCCCCGTCCTTTCAATATGTTTATTGAACATTGATAGTCGTGCGGCGATTAAGGTAAACTGTGTGCTTCGAGACAGATGCAGATTTACTGTATTTTTGGATACAAGAGTATTAAGAGAAATAAGGTGGCGAACGAACTGACAAGTCAAGGGGTCCATTTGCCTATGGAGAGAGCAGTGGACGCATGTGCTCCACTTCAATTCTACTATAGGGTTGTAGACTCTGTTATGATGGTCTGGATAAATATTACCTCGTGGAAAGTCTGCAAGACTATTTGATCCAATTTCACTTTTCATGTTTTAATAAAAAACAAATTACAACTATCTCTCTTCCTCCATAAGTCTTTTTGGAAACCCTACCGCCATTGACTTCGATCATGATTTACAATAAATAGAAAATCTCGACAAAAAAGATAATTTTATTTTCAAATGTCCCAAAACAGTTAAACTGAAAATGTTAAAAATCTTTTCAACAATTTTCTTACAATTCATTCAAGTTGTATTCATGTATTTATTTTTTTGTTAAATTGTTTTTATCATTGCGATTCTCTTATTTTAAATGGTCATACTGACCATTTTTAGTCAATAATCGTTGGTATCGTAGCGGAAAAAAATCTTTTTAAAAAAAAAACTTGAAAAAAGATTAAAACAAAATTCATGAAATTTACAAATCTACTGAAATGATAGTTGTTGTTATTACATGCACCACAAAATTCAATTGCAGCAACATTCATTTGTACGAGTTATTTTGCAATTCACCAACAAACTACTTTATGTTTAAAAACAAGGAACCTGTGAACCACGAGCATATCATTGTTATCATTTTGTTGTTGTTTCTGTTGGCGTTGATACTATTGTCATCGTTTTTATTGGAGAGCTTAAAAATGAGCAACTTCAAGTAGTTCATACACAAAGAGACAACAGTAACGATAACAATAAAAACAACACAATAGCTTTAAGTTGAAGATTATTGATTGTTGTTGATATTGTTGCAGCAGTAGTTTTGATCATAATACAAAACCGAAAAAAAGTTATTTAAAGCAAACGTTTTTTATGCACCTACAACATAATATAAAGCCATGAAAACATTTAGAAGCTTAAAACTAAACAACAGTTGTGGTAAAAGAAATAGCACATTGTTCAGGTGCAGGTAACTAACATTTGTCAATCTACTACTTATGTTCATTTATGACGTACCTTGCTAGATACATACCATTTACTTGAAAGTTGTTATTGAACTTTAATAAAAAATAACATAATTAACAATCTCAAAAGAAAAGTTTTATGTTCTTAAACCATAAGGATATAAAATAGCCGTATTCGTGTATCTAAATACTTTAAGATTATTTGTTTTGTCACCTAATATTTGATTTTATAACCAAACAAAAAGATAAACATTATAGTCGGTTCGATTTGAAGCAATTTCTTGCACAATTTCGACATAGTTGGTAACATACTTAAAAGCATGTAAGACTTTACCGAGGGATCTTTTCCAGGTTTGAAAATTATCTTTGCTGACGGTAAGCATTTTGGCCGTAATATGGCGTTTTAAATAAAAAATGTATTCCCTTTACTACACAAGGTAACTCTAACAGCATTTTTTTGCTAGATTATCAAAAACCTCAATAACATTCAGAGATTCGAATCTTATGCCGTTAGGTTGTCTAGCAACAACAAGCGATAATTCACTCACATCGTTACATATATTGGAAATTATCGTTTTTTCAATGAGTCAAGAAAATATTACATTTTTGTTCATCATTTCATGCCTAAGAACCTCTTAGATAACGATGATTGGTTTTGCGATAACGCGTCTTCTAAAACCGCTAGCTGTTTGCCACAGAGAAAAACATCTGAGGAGTCGTATCTAGAGTTACTTAGTACGCCTTAGGTAATACTGTTTTGTGTGCTTCCAGAAATACCCTTAGATTGTTTGTGTACTTTCGTTAAACTTAGTTTTAAGTTAAGGCGATATATTATTTTGCCCTTATCGGCGGTCTATTTTTATAATTCTTCTTCTTTTTTTTATCACAACCAATACTCAGGGGATTCTTGCAGTGCATTTTGTTGCTATCAGGAAGGTAGGTTATGGGAGACAGTAGCATTTGATTTAAATTTCTTAATATTAACTGTGACAGAAGGTGCTTTGGTAGATCAGTGGTAATTTCACGAGTAAACCAGTCTGGGGCTTGTGGGTTAGATTCCTATCAGATACCCTGGTAAGTCTGCTTTATACTTTTCTTTCTTTGTTATCCACCTCTTAATTTTTTCTATCTCCACTTGTTCTATCTGCCTTTCTCCGCCAGGTAACACGAAGGGACCGAATTAAGTAGTCCCAAGTGCGCTGTATGCTTTCCTTTAACGGCTGCCTGTTCTACCTAACCTTCTCTAACTGTGACAGAAAGACACCTTAAGGAAGTTCTTTTCCACATTCGAACTATTTGGCTAAAAAAACAGTTTTCTCCGTAATCTGTGATGTGATTCATTAGTCAGTCGACCACATTAAGATGTGCTCACGCACAAGATTTCAAGTTTCAGGAGCCAGTATTCTCCACTGTACGTTTATGCCTCAAAAGCCAACATTAGTCTTACAGGCTTATAAATTAACGCTATTTAAACGGTCTCAAACTGAAATTGCCTTTATAGCTGCCAACTTTTAATTAAATGAGTATTAATGTCATACGTAACTCTCATATTCAATAAAAAAAGATAGAATTTGAAGTCTAAAAACTTAAAGGGGCATAAAGAAAAATAAGGAATAAAGTTGGAAAGAGGACGGGACCTTGCGGTACCCCTAAATTTATTTTAATCTCACATGAATAGTGGGTTCTCTTAAAAAACTTGATATAAATCAAGAAAAGTTTTCATTGGCGCCGAAAGCAACAAATTTAGATAAAGCGCACAATCTCACAATCTACCGAAAGTGGTAGAAATATCTTGAGCAACCACTTTACTTTCGCTAAAAAAAATTATAGATAAAGAACAAAACTTTTCTGCTGGAAAGGCCTATAGGTCCCCTGCAAAAGCAATACTTGCAGTCGCTTAATATACAACTGGACGCCAGATTATTAACAAGGCGGTATTAAACCATACCCTCCATAACCTTGAAGAGTGCTGAACAAATAATTAAGTATTTCCCTTTTTGGGAATCTGCGTCACATAAGACACTTTCTAGCATTTAGGGAATATCCCAGCATGGTACATATTGCGAAAAAGGTAAGCTATTGGATGCACAAACGTCGTAGAGTGTTGTTTCTAAATCCGCGCTGATATAGTTGAGCTCGAAAGAATGTTTCTGGCATATGTGAATTGTCTGCAAGTATTTAAGGCAAAGGGCTTGCTTTTTCACTTGAATCTCGAACAAAATCTGTTTCACATCTGAAGAAAAAATATTGTATTGAGTCTGGTCGTACATTGTAGAAACATGTTTCGTTGCTTTTCCTACATGTTCGCTAAGGCTTCTAAGACAGTCACCAATATCTTCAGGAGATTTGAGCGGTACATTTTGTGAGCAGTGGATATTGGTTGAAACCAATTTTCACTATTAATTAAGAGAAAGTCACTAGCTACTAAACATTGAATTATATTGTGGTGGTATAAGTGCTTAGGGTTATTATATATTGGTGAAACACTGAGCTTTTCATAGCGAAATTCGGGGGAATTCGATACTTACGTCGTGTTACACGTAACTATCTAGTTTCTAAACAGAATTAGTGCTTAATACAGCAACCAGAAAAAGCCCTTGAACCTAGTCCTAGTCACCAAATGGTATGCCATAGATACAACCCGAACAGACGATCCTGCCTAGAAATACCAGTTCATTTAATACTCGGATGACTTGTACTAGCATTCCTGAGCGGTGTTCTCATACGATTAAGCTGGCGGCAATTAATGCATTTTAGACGTTTTTCTTGAAGGAAATATCGCGCGTATACAAAATATATATTAACACCGGCATAATCTTTTGAAATGTCTGTTCGTGTTCCATTTTGTAAAAAGTAGAATTAAATAATACAGACATGTGCCTTCCCAGAACGCATGAAGGTATTATCAAACAAATAACATTTGGTTAGCAGAAAGATCGACAGCAAGGTAAGGTAGTGGTTTCAATATTATCACTGATGCTGTTTGGAATCATACTATGACAATATGTTAATATTTTATGATTATTTACAATCATGTAATGGTGTTAGATTAGGTTACAAAGAGAGAAGACCTCAAAAAGACATCAAGTACCGAAGAAATTACACCTAAGCCAGTGATTAGCTTGGCGAAAGGTTTACAGAACCTTGCGAGTTCCCTTAACCTTTCCCATTTTACACAACATCAGACATTAAATATTGAGTTCTGATCTGTGAAAAAGCTTGACAGTGACAAATTCTTCATCGATTGCGTGCCCTACAATCGCACTTTTCTGCAACCCCCAGCCAAATGAGGTGTGCTGGTAAGTTTGACTGACCCGTCAATCAATTCAGGCTTCCAAAGTTTTAGAATCCTTTAGTCCTTTACTCGTTCGGGTCGCCCCAGAGGATTCTTGTCATCCTGCCAATCATCTCATCGCGCTACAGCACCCTGTGAACTTATTTAATTATTTAATGTTAAAAATGTTTAAAAAAAATATCAGGGTACACTTATGTACTTTGATAAAATATGCACCGAACATAATATAGTAACAATGCTCTCCATCTGGTTGCTCCTAGATAATGAGGTTTGTAGAATATTTCTATGTCTGCTACACTTCCTTTCCTAAATTCGAAAGTTTATATTCAATATTTATTGTGTAAAATTTATATAATATTTTACCTCCATCAAATTGAATATAAATCGATTGATAAGACGTTAAAAAAATCATAATGTCCAACAGAAAACTTGCAAAGTGTTTTGGTTATAAACTCATGCTAAAATTTATTACTTTGCAAAAAACTGCATTATTTCGCTTAAAGATCATATAAGGAAAAAGCGTGAAGTATAAAGAAATTTTACAATAATTTATTAATTTTGTTAAAAATTTTTATAATGCATAAGCCTATCCTAAAATCTTATGATATTTACTAAGGAAATTGTCTTGTCACGTTTGTCAAATGCTTTTAAATTTTTTATTGCATATTTTTACAGTTGCAATTCTTTTCATGTATCGATGTATGTAAGTATTTGCATCACCTTATTTGGCTTGAATTTGCCACATAAAATTTAAATTTTATCTTTTATTGATATTTCTTGTTTCTTTAGTTTTTGGGATTATTTTATTGTCGTCGTTGCCATTGTGTTGTGTAAGTTGTTTATTGTGACCAGTCATCTTTGATCATATTAATCCATTAGCGGCTTCTTATTGTGTTCGGCTTAAGGCAGCCGAACTTTGTAAAGGAGTGTTTTATTTTGCGGTGAGGTCAAAAGTCAGCACGATTGGAATCGTTTTTGTTTTAATATTTAAGATTATACGTTAAAGGTATTCCTTTTGGTTCTGCTATGCACACGCTATTTGCAATTTTTAGAAGCCATATATGGGTATTAAGTTTAATATGAAGACTACAATATTTTAGATTGTATTTAAAAGATGGTGTCATTTGATATTGTTATTAAGTTTTTTTTTTATATTTTGTTTGCAAGTGATATTTGTTAAATGACACTTTTATTAAAGATTTGGATTTTTTTCTCTTTTATAAATTTTATTTTATATTTGTTTGTTTTTAATCTGGCAAACATTTTTGTTTAAACCTAGAAAAACAAAGTAGCGAATAATTGAAGACTCCTCCATTGGTGCAACAAATGTTTGCTGTAAAATTATTAGATAAAACTACTTTTATTAAAAGTTCTATAAATGGGGGATTTCATGTCAAGTGACCCAACTTTTTCTTTCGATTGGAAAGAAATTTGGACCAAAGTAAGTTCTTGCAGAGAGTATTATAGACACAATTTTTTAACACGATCGGTCAAGAACTCTCTGAGCTAGAGGGGTTCAAAATTTGACGTTTTCGGCAAATATGTGTTTTTTCTCATACATGTAGTTTGTTACCTTTTGCTTTTAACAAATTCGTCCCAAATACTTTCGATAGCTTTTTCTTCAATCTTCCAGAAAAAAATATTTTTAAAATCAAAAAAATTTTTTTTTTATTTTTTTTAAAAAAATAATTAGAAATTTTTTTTTTTTATTTTTTTTTATAAAATAATTAGAAAAAAAATTTTTTTTTTTCAAATATGCCTTTTTTTTTTTTTTTTTTTTTTTGCTCAAAAGAAAGCTTAGGTCTTTTGTTTGAAGAGCTTGGAAGTCGCTTAGTGGGATGCGAGTGGGATATCTATAAAAAATAATGTTTTGTAACTCAATGTAGAGGTTTTCCAATTTTCGCGTCCAACCATATGGATTTTTTTAGTGTTTTTCATAAAACTTGTTATTTAACTGCATTTAAATATTTATTTCCATTGACATATTCTCTGGTAAATGTAAAAAAAACACAACAATCTTATGACATTTGATGAAGTTTGACAGCATGCTGTGTGACGTTTGAATGACACAATAAGGCGGAACAGTGCATAAATTTTAAAACCACATAAACAAAATGAATATTTAAAACATTAAAAAGACAAACAAATTTTTATTGCCGAAGAAAAACTATAAACACTGGGCTACAAACACAACGTGAAGTTTGTTTTTTTTAACAGAATAAAGAAAAATATTAAACATTTTTATTGTCTTAAAATTTTGTCAACGTAAAAACAATCATTCATTTAGTTTATTAGTTAAACAAATCTATGTAGAACTTCAAAAACTTCTAATTGCCTGACTTAAGAAAAGCATAACTGTACAGGCTGTCCAAAATATTCACTGAAGATTTAAACCGGCTGCAATATGTGCATTTGGTGTTGCCAACCAAAACAGAAAATATTTTGACAGGTGCAGCTAGGATTCAGTGAAAAAAAACACACAATATTTTTCTTTGTTGGAGAACATTTTAAATATCCAAGTTTGCTGGCTTTTGGGTTTCTTTAATTGAAGTAAAAAATCTACTTTTCTAGCTTTCATAATTTTTGAAGTCAATAATCGACATTAGTCTTAGCTACACTTAAATCGACTTCTTTCAACTCCTTAGACCATACCCCAAAGTTGCAAAATTTGTTCCCTCTACTGGGACCACTAAATCACCTTCAACCTAGATTTTTAGTTGCATTAATTGAAGAAATTATCTTTTATGCCTTTAACATTCTCAAATAAATCACAAAAGCGCCTGTCGCAAAACTGCTTCGGAACTTGAAGAGCTGTGAAAGAATTTTTACACATAAGTACGAGTCAGCATAAGAATGCAAAAGGCCTTTAAGTCGTTATTGAGGGCATTGATTTATACGTTGATTCGAAAAAGATAAATACCAGCTTATATTATATATTATATTATAATTATGGGCAAGAAGTGACGAAAAAGAATCTATTCTATTACTAAATCAGTTAAAATCATATTTACTGTTGCTGAAAAATCTTTAAAAAACTATTCCAATTTCTTAAATGATAAAAATTGGATTTTAAATCACCAATTTGACCTTAGACGACAACATAGTATTTCAGGTATGCAGGCTACACGAAAGGCTTATGAGGAGAAAAAAATTTTTTCTCTACGCTATTTAAGGCTTTCGATAAAGTATGTCATGAAGACTCTTTGACCAAACTAAAGCTAAACTTGCCTGCAAATCTCTATAGCCTTTTGGGAAACTACAAAGCCGACCTCTCCCCTTACCCAGCAAAACCTTTGCTTATCTGGTAAGTTAGCAAGAAATATTGGAGATGAACAAGCACTAGTTACCTTTTGGCCGAATAACTAGTTATTTTTGTTTGAGTTGTCCCGAAATTCACGACCCCGGCATACAAATGTGCTTACAAAAATCAGTCGAATAACTGAACAAAATAAATAAAAATTTAAGAATTTGCCTGGAAGGAAAGGAAAGCCTGTTGCCAAATCCTTTTTTTGCATGTATACCTGCAAATGTAGATATTAACGCTCGTACTTAAAGGTATTTTTTCTTATTACCTTGTAACCTATGAAGTAATGACAGCTCATTACTCAAATTCAAAAAAAATTTGCTGGGTATACTTAAGCTTCACTAGTTAAATGCGAAATCTTAAACTGTGCGAGCAAGTATTTAAATAAGTTAGAAACTCATCCAAATCTCCATATAGTTTATTAGACTTATTTGTTCATTATTATTAGATAAATGTTTTTATTAAATAATAATATTGAAGAACTGTAATTTCCCAACACAAGCCTTGCAGAATGAAAAATGGCAGACCGTAAATTTCGTTCTCACTCAAAAATTAAAACAGTTAATAAATTTGAATGTATACAAAAGTTACTGTATTCAAGTTTCAATTAAATTAAAATTAACACTGCATTACCGAACAAAAAGTGTCGACGGGAAACTGTAGCGGGTTTCGAAAATCATTTTCTCTCGGCTAGTGCCGGAAAATTAAACTTGTTAAATATTATTTTTCACCTTATTATGTTAATGATAAATAATGATTATAGAAAATGTTAAAAATTAAATTAAAAAAAACGCTAAAATAAAAGAAAAATCGCTCAAAACATCTCATAACATTGTGGCCATTTTTGTCTTAAGAGACGGGGCCCTATCAAATTATCGAAATTGACGCGTAGTTACTTTAATCTGAGAACCTAAATTTAAGACTGTTACTGGCTTTATATATACGAATTTTTATTGAAGATTTAATAATAAAATAAAAAAAATCACAAAAAAATTTATACAAAACAGATGAGATCACACATTTACAAAGTTAAATTACTTATTTTTTTATTTTAAATCGTTAATACTTTTTAAACCAAATTTATGCTTTTTAAAGACCTTACACTAAAATGTAAAAACTATTAAATCAGTAAAAATTTTCAACCACTTTTAAGGTTAAACGTTTTTTTTTTTGCTCTTTTGCAGTAAGAAACAATAACCTGGTTTCCATATAATTGAAGGTCATGCTAAAAGTAAACAAAAGTAAAAAAATTGAAACAATAAACGTTTAACTTAAAACTAATTTAAACCCTTAAAAGTCAATGAGAAATTAGCGCTGATTAAAAGTAAAACGTCACGTTGTTCACTCGGTTTCATGACACAAAACCATAATGATTGTGATAATAACAACAGTAATAAAATTTTTACATTAATTAAGCTTTTATTATATAAACATATCAACAGGACTAATATTTATAAAAAAAAACCTATTGCTGGAATTGCCATCCTTCCATTCCCGTAAGGTTATAATAAAACCAATAGTTAAATCGGTAACAATTAAAAAAACATTGAAACTGATTTTATAGCGTTTTGCAGTCAATGTGATATGAAGTATTAAACAATAAAGACACACCTTAGTGTGGCAGGACAACACACATGCTTAAAGCCATTATTTTGCCTTAATGGCGCAATGACTGTCATCAATACATTGTTGGTTAAAAGTTATATAAACCTGACCTGACATCAGGCAACTGTAAATGACCCAATACGATTTTCACAAAACAAACAATTTAATGGTTACAATGATTTTTTTTCTTTTTAATTTATTACTACATTTCACTTTCATTTTTAGTTTGTTTGCTTTTTGCGATTCTAAATGAAAAGTGAAAACAATGTTTGCTATTTCTTTATGGGCTACAAACGTGTTCAAATTGAATTAAAGTTTAGAAGTAACATAACCTTAGTCCCTTTAAAAATTTCGTGAGGACATAAGGAAAGACAGTCAGACAAACGGACGAACATAATGTAATAACAATGTGTAATAATTCTACTCCCACCTTAGTTTCAGGGCTATTAAGTCGTTAAATTTTAGTTTTTCAATTCGTCACCCACCCACTATAAGCAAACGTTAAAGAACAACAACAAGAAATAATCCCACCTAAAAACAAAAAAAAATTCTATGATTTTAGCTCATGGCTTTTTACGTTGTTTTAGGGCCAAATAATATGTTTATGTTAAGTTGACGACGACAAATTTTTTATGTTTTTTTTGCTTTTGTTACAATAACCAAAACACATGTAAAAAGTTTATTCTTTTTAAACGTCTGTTTTGTGTAAACGACACATTTATTATTAAATTTTAATAAAGAAATTATGTTTAAATTCTCAAAAAATCAAAAGTTTTTATACTTCAATTGGGTGGTCCTAATGGTAATGCTAATCATAATACCGACTAATGACTAATCTATCTTGATGTTAAAGTATTCTTAAAGATAATAAAACTATTATTTATTGATAAATTATCTTTTAATCAGCTTTAAGCCATTTTTTTACATAATTTTTCAACTTTTGTTAGAATCGCCTACTTACTTGTAATAAAAGTTAAAAACTTGTTTTGGAAACCTTACAAGCTATATTATAATCAAATTTGTCGTTTGAGTCTTAAAAAACAAAAAAAAACGTAACCCAAGTAAGAGTAAAATTGTGTTTTCTTTGAAGTTAGAATCAATCATTTCAAAAACTTGCTTAAACCTTAAATGAAAGAAAGCCTGACAAACCTGTTGTGTTTGACGTGCAAAACTAAAACGATCAAAATTAGCGACTCTTTGTTGTTGTAAACATTGATTATTCAGATTGAGATCGTTTTTGTTTAAATCCAAATTCAGAAAAGCGGGTATGTCTGGTCATGATGATACAAATATAATTAAATTTTAAATAAAGGTAACAAATCCACTTTCGAAACTTAAATGACATCTAGAAGCGATTTCAAAGTAAGTGGAGATAGATCTTGTGGTGGCTCTGCTAAAATGATTAAATCAAGAATCAAACACGTTTTGACTGGTGGCCTCTCTGAGCCTTAAATTCAAGCATCTAATGCCAAAGAATTGTCCAAAACCTTGCGATTTTGTCAGTTTATTGTCTGCCTAAATTTACAAAAACAAAAGATCAGTATAACAGTTTTTATAAATCTTAAAAATATTATTTTTTTATATTTAAGATATGTATACTTATTTTTAGCTCAAATGGAAATTGAAATTCAAAAATAAAATCAAAATTTTTTTTTTACACTAATTTGCTTAAGTTGCACTGCCCCTTATATAAATCGTTCAAAACAAAATTATTTTACTACTCACCACTACTAAATCGTTATCACGACTTGCTGCCACTGTTGCACCCAACCATTGATATGATTTACGATCAATCACATCACCATGGGTATTGCGATTATTGCCTGTAAACAAAAAAAAAACCAAAAAATTATAAAAAAAGGGTAAAATATTTGTAAATTTTGCAAAGCTTTTAAAACACTAACAACTATTAAGAAAGGAAGAAAATATTAATAAAAACTGCTAGACACTTAATCAAAAAAAAAAATATTGTAAATGAAGAATGACTCAATTAAAAAGCAGTTAAAATATTTATTATAGAAATAACAAACATAGACGCACAACATAAATAATGTGATACATGACTTAATTGAAATAGATGGATTTATAGCATCCACAGACTCAGATACAAGTCATTGTCATAAGGGGACTTAATATCACAATTATGAGTTAATTTTTTTTGTTTATGTTGGCAATGATTGTTTGAAAACACAAAACATTTTTAAAAATTTTACACAAAAAATAAAATTAAAAAGAATTATATTTTTCTTAACTTTGTAAAGGTACAACAATTCAATAAATCTGTTAAAAAACATTTATTTTTAAAATAATCAAGTTCAAAAAATATTTAATTAATTAAAAACTTAATTTAAATAAATTTGAATAAAATGATAAAATGGTAGCTAAACCAATTATTAGTAATATATATAAATAAAATTTAATGTCAAAACTAATCGATTATCATTGCTAGGAAAACCGGTCAATTTCGTTCTTATAACATCTCCGCCAATTTTAATATGTTTCAAATATTTTAATTAATATGGAAATTGTGTAATTTTTGTTACATAAAATAACGATAGTTGATTTGATATAAAAAAATAATACAGAAATTTATTGTGTACTTTAAATAAATTAAAACGAAGCGGAAGTTTTGATATGCTTTTTATTTTAATTGAAATTTAAAACAAGAATAAAATCTTCACAGAGCATTAAACGAACAAAATAAAAAATTTACACAAGTTTGCATGTATAAATGTTTGATTTTAAAAGAAGCGTGATATTTTATTAATAAATTGTGTCTCGGAAGCTGATGGTAAATTTATTTGCGGTGTATTTACATTTTTTATTTTTAGTGCAAAATAATTAGTTTTTCCATTTATATTAGGCTTGATATTTTTTCTTTTATTTCATACCTTTCAATCTTATAAAACATTTATTTGAATCTGTTTAAAATGATTAAATCAAATTTTAAAAAAGTGGGGAAAAAATAAAAAATACGGATTTAATTATTTAACAAAAATTTAATTTGGATTTTATTGCTTCACTTTAAACAAGGATAAGCTTTAAGGGGTTTTTTTGTTAAAGTTGTAATTAAGAAATAAATATAAATTTAATATGATTTCTGAAAAGCAGTCCAGTCTAGCATTTATCTATTAAAATAAGATCTGAAAAATATTAAAAAAAAAGTAGATTCGAGCTATTTTAACAAATGTGTGCAAGTAATAATAACATACATATGTAGATACTAGCCATTACCCCGCTACTTCGTAAGCACAGTTTTAATAATTTTTTGAAAAAGTATTAAATGCGCACGAGTCGTATGATCATTAAAACGTAAAACTGAAATTAGTTTCTTTTTACAACCTTTATCTATAAGCTAGAACTTTATATTTCTAAATGAATGCATATTTTTCTCTTGGTCTTACTGGTAAGTTTCAATAAAAATTGAGTTTGAATATGATAAATAAGAAACATTTTTAACCAAATGTTTTTTATGTTGGGGCCGAAAAAACACAAGACGTCCTCTTTAACGAATTAGGAGCCACCATCTGCTAATCAAAAGAATAACAGGCCGGGCAAGAATGATTACGCGTTACGCAAATAAACTCGGTCTTATGCAGACATAAATTAATCGAGGTTTGTTCAGGCACGTAAACCTTTACCTGTACAAGATCCCACAGAGAGATATCCTTAAAATTACTACCAAATACAACGCTTTCTGATCAAAGACTATATATCCCCTCTCTCTGCCTGGAATGTTACAGAGTTGTATTCTATTATAGTTTTAACTTCGAAAAAGGAAAACTAATGTCAACCTTTTGCTTCGATTTTGGACAAACTACATTTAATCTTGCTCAGTAATGAAATATGTTGCTTCATTTATTTTGCACTTTCAACACAAAAATTACGAACTCAAAGTCACATAAGGATTAAGTAAATTTTATACAACTTTTATAAAATTTCTTGTTTAAAATCTATTTTAAAGTTAATTACAGTCTATTAAAAGGTCTTGACATTTTCCAATAAGTTTTAAGTAATTCAATAACATTGTTATTTGATTATTTGTTTAATTTTAAGCAAAAATTTCATGCCATTTGAAAAAGTTCATATTTCCATTACGGACTATATGACCATTAATTAAATAATGAAAGAACACAAATCAACGGAAACTTCTGTCACTGTTTATTAAATTCAATCTTCAATAATCATTGTTAATATTTTCTCTTTCCTTTGTTTTACTCTTTTATTAAATGCCTCTCTAGAATTATCTTTTTTGCATATAACTCCTATTAAAAGTATATTTTTCTGCCTTCGCTACCCTACCACTTAGCACAGTCGTCACTGTTTCATACTTCCTAAATACTATGGATGAATTGCAAACGACTTCCGCTTTAAATAAACTCGTGAATTGAAATTCAATTGGCTGAAAAGTTAAAACTTGCAAAAAATGACGAATGCTGTTATTATCACTTTAAACATTTATTAACATGCATGTATTTGTTGTTAATAAAAACAAAAATTAGTAAGAGAATGACCACAACGAAGACAGGGGCGACAATGACTGTGGATATGGTGGTGACACCACTTTATCGATGCTAATTTGTAATGGCGGCAACAAGAAGTTAATCAGTCAAATCACGTTAAAGTGACCAACCAATATATAAGAGAGGAAGATAATTCGTCGTTTACCCTTTTACTTGCAAAACTTATTGTAAAACATAAAAATTCATTGATCAATTGATCGCTTACATTTAACATGATCATTAATTTATCCACCATTTTTTTTTATTGATTTTACTTTAAAAGCCCAGATATTTAAAATAAAACAACTTTAACATTAAGCACAGCATGAACCATTATGATCAAGGTGCTGATCGTTGTAGTGTATTGCATTGAGAAAACAGAGATGGAAAACTCTCTCTTATTAAAATGTCTTGGTGCGTGGGTAGACTTGTAAGTATTGTGCAAGTCTAGGGGTTGCAGGGGTTCTTTATTATTTCTGTCCTCCCTATTGTTCAGCTTTACTTCTATATCTACTTTTTCTCTCCCACCCTATTGGTAAAATAAAAGAATCAATTTTTTGAACACAAGTAAGCCGTGAATTTTGCTTTATATCAATGTACAATGTGCATACATCACTTGAAGAACAAGGTTGTCTTTTAGTTTGCCCCTCTATACACCAGTAGTATTTCTTTTAGACTTAAAAGGCGCCTGTAATAACGTTTTACCCATTATCAATCATTTTGGCTTTGCGTGATAAGGGGGTTGAAAATTCTCTGGTTGCATCATTTTCAACCTACTGGACATCGTAGGATAGCAAAGTTCACGTTTGGACGAGCTAGTCTCACGAAATCAGCGAAAAGAGGAACTCCTGATGAAAAAGACTAATCGCCATTTCTTTGGAACATGACTTCCATCAAGGTGCAGAAATATGGATTCAATGGGACTAAAGACTGTCGCTTATTCGGATAATATCATCTGGATACCGTCTCCGATAGCATGCCGTTGGAACCAAGGACAATCAAAGCTAGTTCTGTTCAGAAACATTTACAAAACTCCTTTGATGCATGTGTTCAAATTCGTAATCGGCAAAACCTGGTAACTTAGTCCCCGAAATATTAGCTGGTTTGAGAAGACGGTGATAGAACCTATTCTTTTCTATAAAGTTGTAGATGGGCAATATGGCGATTATTTTAACAGATGCAGTGAGATCGACTCCAATTAAGTCGCTTTTGACACTGCTTTATGGATTTTCGTCGAATTTCCTGGGAAAGAAGCTAAAAACTGCGAAAAGATTACATGCTGTATGCAAATAGAGACACAAGGTATACAGACACGCAAGCATATTAAGACTCTCGTTCTTTTGTCCAATCTAATTGACTACTGCACACTAAAACCTTTTCATCGCAAGAACTTTTTCATCGAAGGGGAAGCGTATGAAATCACCTCTTAGGGACCTAGAGATATATGCGGAAAGGTTTGAGGGGAAAAGCTGGTGTTGATTGGGGCATATTCATTGCACAGACAGGAGCCCATAGCTCGTTAAGACTTCCCTGTGAATGCAGTTTACTATAGGCTGAACTGTCAGCGAATGAAAATGCGACTTACTAGATATGATACTACTGGATATTTGGAAAAACTATTGGGATCATCATCAACAACCTAACCAACATAAGGTTTATTACTTATGTGTACTCTACATTACAACCGGTCCACGAGTGCCGGACATCCCTAAACTGAATTACGATGTTTTCTATCACTACTCTGATATGTGCGCGGAGATGCAGGACCAATGCATGCACCTGAATATCTAATACACTAGCGAAAGATGGTGATATTGTCTACTTTTGTGGCATTTCTTTCTCTTTCCGGTTTTGGAAACCTACATGCGGAACTGCTAGGATAACTTGGCCAAGGCTGGATCTAAGACGTTCCAAACGATTTAGACAAACGGAGACTAAAATATAACTTAGCCCCTATTGCCTTTAATCGCTAATTCGACACCCATGGCAGTATATTAGGACTGTCTTTCAATAACTTATGTACAAACTGTCAAGATGCAGAGGTAATAAAGAGAATTAGCCCATATTGTGCTTCTTTCCTGCACAAGACGATGTCCGATTTAAGCACTTTGAGTGGCCCCCGCCGATAAGAAAGTCTGTCTGATGTGGCTAACATTAACCAATTTAGCTTATTTTCCTTTATCAGAGATATCCGCGTGTTCGTAAATAGATACTTTGACACTGCCACGTTTGCCAACCTAATAAGTAAGTCTCTCCCTTCAACAATCGAAATTTTTGAATTTTCTTTTCTTTCTAGAGACAAAACCTCTTTCACATGTATCAGAAAGGGACTGAAAAGACCGGACTCAAGTGAGCCGCACCTCCTCCTCTACTCGTCCGTTGGGATGAGAGTTTTAAGCACCCTCATGATTTATTATTCCTTTATATATATCAATATATCAGAGTGTTTATTAACAGTTGCTATGAGAGAGGCACTTACCGACGAGAAATTTTTTAAAAAGAACAAGAAGTAGTCATCATTAAAATTTGTTGTCGCGTTACAAATTACAATAATTTTCTCAATAAACACACCATTAGTTAATGTTAATTTTTGAAATGTAGTATTAGGAAGTTTCAAAATATTTTCTCACAAATTTGAAGGCATTGATATTCCCATCCCTGCTCTGGGTGCGAAACATTGTCTTGAAGCATTATATCGTAAATGCTGTTCTGTTGGTTAAATGCAGTCCATTTTGCATTCATTAACACATTCATCTCCTTTTTTTTTTTGCCTTTTTGCCTCAAAGAGCTTATTGTCGTTAAGATTTCAGCTTCACTTGATTTGTTGCCTATAATTTAACCATTCATTTGCTTACGCTTCTGTTTGTACAAGTTTTGCAGCGGAATAATAAAAAAGGTGCTAATGTTTGACACGATCTTATCGTGTGCAACAATGACGTAGTGCTTAAAGTTTCTATAGGGGGCATGTTTAACTAATAGCTAATGCACAAGTGCATGTTTAATTTTAGAATTTTTGGCAGAATTCTTTATCATTTGTGTTTTTCTATAAAAAATTTGTGAGAAATAAATTTTATGGTTGAATGTTAATTCGTTTTATTTGAAAGAACTTTAACTAGAATTTGAATACTGGAATTGTATTCATATTCTATATTGCTTAAACCGAATTGAATCCACATACAACACTATGTTCTCTTATTCCCATTCTATTTGCATTAATCACTAGTTACTTCTATTATTTACTTTTATTCTTTGTTTATTATAATTTTTTTATTTTGTTACTTAATTTTTAATAAAAATATTTATTCTTGGCTATTACAATTTACTAATGAACTTAAAGCCGAATAAATAGAAATTATTTGTGAGAAATATTTTTTTTTATTTTTATTGAAAAAATTATTTAAAATATTTAAGTAAACATTTTCAAGTTCTAAAACAGTCTTCTGGTCTAATTCTAATCAAAATTGTGTTGTTTTAGTGTCTCTGCCTATTATTAAATGTCTTACCATTCTTGGAAACCATAACCGTCTCCGATACAAAATTTTTAAACTAAAATTGTGAGTATAATGGTCACACCTGTCACAATGTACTGACTACAAAATAAAATATTTAAGTGCTTCAACCCAGCTTTGAGAATAGATATTTCCTTTACCCTCCTTCGTAGTCATTATTGTAACACTACATCCTTCTTTTAATTTATTTGATTTATTACTTAAACTACTGTTTATTTATCTCGACTTTGAGCAGGCAAGTGATCTTCTCTTTTCTCCTCACTGTTTACCCATAAATATGTTAACCATAACCCACCAAATAATAATCATGAATTAGCGTATTTATAGCACTTCATGAACATGACCATTATCATAAAAAAAACTTATTTATTTTTGTTTTATTTTTTTGCAATTTTTTCTATAGTAGCAATATGTACTTCCTTAGATAATGGTGATGCACTTGGACGATCATTGTTTAATTTATGGTTTTTATTTGATGGCAGTATAGATCGTGGCGGTGGTGGTAGGGCTAATGGTTAAGATGGTGGCATGAAAAATAAACAACTATTTTGCATGCTTCTCATACACAAAGTGCTTGCGGAAAATCATCATTTATATGGAGCCATCACCATCATCATTATTATCTTTTATAGACAAAACTATAAACATTTGTAGCAGTCTTCACGGCTGTAGACAAGATGTTCTGCATAAATTTACATTTTACGCACATTATTTTTCCCTTTCCATTAGTTTTCTTTTTATTTATAGGCTTAATCGAGTTTTACTAATGCATATGGTAGTTTCCATATAAAGTGAAGATTATAAAAAAGGACTTTCAAATTATGTAAAGCATATGAAAACTCAAAAATGTAAACGACTGGAAAATGAATTATTTTTCGAAAAGTAGTTGCTACCTGCATTAACGATTCTGCGTAAGACTTAAGTTACTAAAACTTGTTTTAAGTTAAGTTATTTAAAACTACTTAAAGAGCTAATTATTTTAATTGTTAATTAGAATGTAATTGGTACATACTATAGAAAGGAAAACTGGCATCCTTTAATGTATTGAATGATTTATCAATTTGTTTTGATTATAGTTTGTAATTTTTTAGTGATATTTTTTTGTGGAAAAAGCAAGGAAAAAACTGTTGGGAGTTATTCAGGCCATTAGTAAAATCCCTACAGTTCATTTAATCAAGGATATGGACATCTTTATCTTCTTGGCCCTTTTTCTTTCTCTGTTCGCTTCTCGTGGAACTTGCCACTTAACTCCTTTTTACCTGGAACATTCATATTTATTCAACCGACGTGACCCGGTCAGCAGCGTTTGCCCTTAACTTAGCTCATTCAGCTTGCGATTAATTTGACGTTTAGCGAGGAGCTACAACGGATAGATTTTGCAAAATGTTTTTTTTAAAACACCAAACGCCTTTGCAGGTAGCCATGTTTTAGCGCCATAAAAGCACAGTAAGAAAAAGGGCGTATTGTTTAGGTCATTCCGTTTTTCGACTTTCTTTAATACTGACATCATTGTATCTGTTAATGGCGGATCCTAAGGTTTACTACCTTGGCGCTGCAATTGCCGTCCTTGTTAATTTCCCTTTTTTTGTCTTCGCGCCTTGCAGTTGCACGCATAAGTTCTTTTGCTTGTCCACCAGTATATACATCTTTGCTGATTCATTCTAAAATCTGGAAAAATGTTCAGTTTCCCCTCGAACCTTTCTGTTATTTTTTTTTATTAGTAAGTTAAAGAAGTTGTACGGTTAGACCAGTGAATGGCTCGAATACTTTGTTTTAAATTTTACTCAGTGTCACTCAGAGTCATGGGTTTTCTTCATGATTTTGCAGACTCCAAAAGCGATAGTTGACTTAATTGGCCCAAACTCGTCGAGTTTAAAATTTTATCCTCGCACATTATGCTAGATAGGATCTTATGAGCGATGGAAATAATATTTATTCCGCGATAGTTTGCGTAAACGGGTTTGTTTTTCTTTAAATAAATTGGACGTAGTATGCTGAGGTTCCAGACATTAGGCATGCTTTCGTGCTCCTATATGACGCAGACTTGGTGGTATATGAACCTTCTTAGCTCTTCTTCTGCAGACTTTTATAGCTACACAGGTATTCAGTCTGCACTTGCGGCCTTGTTGATCAAGCTGACCAATTACTACACTGATTGAGTCTCGGTTAGGAGGTGGGTAATCAACCCCATCATGATTTGTTCCGGATTGTATTTCCTACGAGCTGAAGAAATGTTTCTTCCGAATCAGCAAAACACTCAACGTGTAGGTACCAGATTTCCATTTTGTAAGGTAAGTTTTGCTTGACGTTGGTAGATTGTTTTTTATATACGTCAATCTCCATCCTTGCGGTCTTTCGAGTTATCTTTTCTTTCTCTGAATAAACGAGCTTCCTCCCTCTTCAACTCCCAATGTCGCCAAATTCTTTTGCTTCCTTGATGGTAAGACACTCGTCAAATCTCGGCATTCGGTAAACAATTTTCTGTTACTGCAGCTTCTGTCATAGAGCTGTGTTTGTCTTGCCCTTGGGTAGGAGAAAGTGGGCTTAACACGAGAATTTTAAAATACTTTGTGGAGTGAATTTGGGTTGTCAGTTTTGAATGTAGATTTCCAACGTATATTTTTTTTGTGTTATGCACATATTTGGGGCGTTTGGACCGGTACCGTGAAATAACTCCCAAATGAAATAACTCCCAATGAAAAAATGAAATAACTCCCAATTTTTTTCCATACAAATTGGGAGTTATTTCATAACTAAAGTGTCATAAAATTCATGTTTTATTTGGCGAAGCTTTATATGGAAAGCAGTAGAGCTTAAAGTCCATTGCCCGGCCGAAGGCTACTGCGAAGCCGGCGGATCGAATGCACTGGAGTTTTTTTTCCTTGCGCCCGGCCGAAGGCCGGCTATCTAAATAACTCCTTTTTACTAAAAAAATTATTTAACCAAAAAGGTGCTTAAAGTCCACGCGCCTGTCCTAAAGCTGTAACGAAGCTGGCGGTTTGATCCACGAGAGTTTACTTATCCTGCGTCCAGACGGAGGCCGCCAATCATTTGGTTTGTTTGTTTAGAAAATAATTTTACGTTAGTGATATCTAATTTATGGATACAAAAGGTGACAATGAATTGAAAATTTTGGGTTTAAAAATAAGTGGCATATATAGCCGGCCTTCGGCCGGGCGCAAGGAAAAAAAGCTCCATTGGATTCGATCCGCCGGCTTCGCAGTAGCCTTCGGCCGGGGAATATACTTTAAACTGTAGTACATCGGAAGTATTTGCAGCTTCATAACTAAAGTGTTATAAAATTCATGCTTTATTTGGCGAAGCTTTATATGGAAAGCAGTAGAGCTTAAAGTCCATTGCCCGGCCGAAGGCTACTGCGAAGCCGGCGGTTCGAATCCACTGGATGTTTCTTTCCTTGCGCCCGGCTATCTAAATAACTCTTTTTTTATTAAAAAATTATTTAAACAAAAAGTTGCCTCAAGTCCACGTGCCTGTCCTAAAGCTGTAACAAAGCCGGCGGTTCGATCCACGAGAGTTAACTTATCCTGCGCCCAGACGGAGGCCGGCAGTCATTTGGTTTGTTTGTTTAGAAAATAATTTTACGTTAGTAACATCTAATTTATGGATACAAAAGGTTTTCGCATTATATATATGTATTTTAATTGGGAGTTATTTCGTTTTCGTTGGGAGTTATTTTCGTTGGGAGTTATTTCATTATTGTTGGGAGTTATTTCATTTCCGTTGGGACTTATTTCATAAAACAATTTTTTTTTGTAATTGGGGGTTATTTCATTTTTGTTGGGAGTTATTTCATTTGGGAGTTATTTCACTTTTTTGTGACTTTTATTTTTTTAGATTAGGAGTTATTTCATTTTCGTTGGGAGTTATTTCATTTGGGAGTTATTTCATTTTTTCCATTGGGATTTATTTCATTTGGGAGTTATTTCACGGTACCGTTTGGACCACTTGAGTATCAAACAATCAGCTGTATTATTAAGGCAACTTGATTTAAATCCGCCTTGTTAGTGCTCAGTTAAGTAACTTGCTTTTGTCAAGTAAATCGTACCCGACACAATAATAACTCTTGACAGGTTTTCAATATTACTTCATTGCATACTTATGAATGAATATTTTAAAAACAACAAATTTAAATTAAATTCTTCTTAAGTTAACCCTACAAATACTTTATACACGGTCAGCGAGGAATCGCATTGTGTAAGGACGGCCTTTGATTTGATTATAAAAAATATGAAAATTTGCTATGGAACCACCCATAATCAAACATTTACTTGATGTAATACACTCAGTATGCAAATCACAAGACTTTTGAATTCTTTCAAAGTGCATCGAGTATTTATTGTTGTTGTGTGTAAATTTTCCTCTTTAAAATAGTAAACGCTCAGTTGCTGATTCTTTCATGTGGTTCTTAGTAAACTTTGCGTTTCTAGAGCTCCGTCTTATATCCAAATAGCTGAGCCTACCATTCACTTCGCATCTACTTACTTTGCTGTGGTAAGGTTTGTGGTATTGTCTTAAAAAAACGGAAAAATTGTTATTTGTTATTGGTGAAGCGCACGCGCGGGCTTTCATCATCAATCGCAAAAGCAGCAGCAGCAATAACAACAACAAAGGAAAAGTAAACAAGCGCATAATTTTATATGCACATCCGCACACAGATCGCTAAAAGCAAATAACAATGTAAAATAACATTTGTTTTAGTTAAAGGAAAGAAGTTGCCACAATTTATTTTGGTTTTTTTCGCAAATATAAAACAGCAACAGCGGGAGACGCATGTCGAAAAAAATAAC
The DNA here is from genome assembly GCA_963583895.1 of Melanophora roralis. Taxonomy (NCBI): domain Eukaryota; kingdom Metazoa; phylum Arthropoda; class Insecta; order Diptera; family Rhinophoridae; genus Melanophora; species Melanophora roralis. Next base: position 61,846,957 of record OY757190.1, on the reverse strand, counting down.
CACAAAATGTGCTTTTCCCGAAGTGTATGGCCAACATGTTGTTTGCGGCGAAATATGGCGAAGCATCAATTGAAGGCTTGTATTTTATGCGGCATGAAATTTGTTTAATGACAAGTATTTGAATGGGAAAATAATGTTCTGAGAAGAATTAACTTAGCGTTGTCTGGAATTTATGGGCAAAAGTCATCAAAAGCACATTGAAAAAGTACAAGGCTGTAGCTGTGGTATTTTAAATATAAAGTAGCAAAAATATTTATTATTTTTTTTAAATTATTAAACCTTTATCGAAGAAGATAAATGGTGGGCATTGAAAAACAAGGTGGCCGGAAATATATTAAGCTTTCCAAAGTTTATTTATTATTTGTAGATAATGGCCATTGGAATACCGTGTAAATTGTAGTTGGTCCTTCGGCAAATTTATGATGATCGACGGCACCACAATAAAACTATTATTGTGATTTGTAAGCAGACACAAAACTATATGCTGGCTAGAAGCTCCCTTCTATTTAAGGTGAAGATAGAAGAGAAAGATAAGGCTCTTAGAGATCTTGGAGTCAAAAAGTTCCTATTCAGATGGATAACATCAATGCTTAAGAGCAGGGTTATACATTTTAGTTTAGAGAACGTTTTGTTTGTTTTGGTCAGAAGAAAGTTTCTTCCAAAATTCCGGGAGCTACTACATTTGGCGTTGTGTGTTTTGTGTGTGTAAATCTTGACAAAATTTAACTAGTTCCCTTCAGTTGAAATTATAGGCTCGAAGCCTAACATTCAATGAAATCGAGTTGGGACTTGCAACCGAAAAAGGTAAACTAGGTATCCACAGTTCTACCAATTCTTACCTACACTCTGTGTCGAATGGCGGTTGAAAATTTTTCTGTATAGGAAGCTTTCAAATGAAGTTAAAAGATGTACTTCACTTGGCATCACCGATGCGATTAGAAGCACACCTTAAACGGCTTTATACGGTACCTATAATGTATGAGGTGATGAAAATAGACTTGCCGCAAGTCACACCAGGATATCAGAAAATTGTGTAGAATTAGTTCGAAAAATCACTGAGAGGAATCGCTAGTTGGGATTCGAAAGTCTGTTTTGGGGTATGCAGCTTTTAGCGATGGATAAAAGATGGATAAGAGCACCAGGGTCTGCGTTTATATGACGAAATAAGGCATTAGATTGCCCTGTAAACTTTTCGAGAAGTGTAGTATCCTCCAGGCGGAGATACTGACTGACAGATGTTACTGTGGGGTTGTTGGGGCTTTATGAATCTGGGGCATTAGATCTGCGTACCACGATTTGGGTCATTACGTTACAGTATATTGCCTGTCGCTGCCTAAGATTACAGAACCATGGAGTCAAGGGGTTGATAAAAAATTCTACGAATAACTTAAACGATGTTAAGAAGTGTAAACCGGAAAACATTCGGCTTAGCATGGACAGTGGAGCAAAGGATTTCGCACGGGTACTTGAATCGATTTTTTTCTTACTCTGAATATTTTGAATGAAACCGGAAGGCTTCAACCTTCGTAACCTAACCTAGCCTACCAATGCAAATTGATAATTTAGGATTGAACAGCTTGTAGTTTGAACAGAAAAACAAACTGCACAGACTTTTCGCACAGAATTTGATATTTAAAATCCATATCTTTAAATTTCAAAATCGCCTTATATTCGCTTTGACACTTTAAAGTGGCCGGAAAAAATTTTCTGATATGACCGCTCTGGACTACCGATTTTTCAAAATAAAGTTATCACATTGTTTTTTTAAACATTAAAACTATTCTAAAACTCGATGCAGCCTAGCTTTAAAGTAGCCAGCTTTTACAGTTTCAGAAATATGAGATTAAGTATATCTCAAGATTAATCTTTTAGTGTGTGGAGTACTACCTTTTGTGGTCCGATTCAAATAGATTTTCCAGTTAGCAGACATTGTAACAAAATTAACTCTCGCCTTTTTTTAAGTCGACAACTCTAATAGTTTTGGAGATGAGATACAACTTTAGGTCAGTTCCAAAATGGACACCACCTCCCTTGGTCCGATAATGTAACATGTCACTGATCCATGCAGACTTTTTCTGTCGCGATCAGTGTGTATATATGTTCAATTATACGTGACTTAACATAACGCCATCACTTTAACCGCTGCCATAAAAACTAACTCAATTAATTTATATTGATATGGTATGGAGTAATGGTAAGTCACCTATGATCAAACACAGTGTTGCCCATAAGTTTGGTTTGAACAGCTGTTTTCTGTGGCTTTAGTTATGTCACGTATAATTAACCCTTAAGTCCCCAAAATTGTTCTTTTAAGTGCAATTGATACAAAATTTTGCCATATATTGTGCCAGTTATTCTGGGTAATGTTTACAAGTAACAGAAATATGTTTTAACCAGATTTACGATTGGAATATAAAATAAAATTACATCAATTTCCAAATATTTTCAGGGTGTCTTTTTTTTAAAATTGAAGTTTATTTGTAGGGTTTGTTTTGGGTTAAGTTTGATAAGTTTGTTGAAAAGGGAAGGAAAAATTAAAACAGCTAATAGCGAAAAGGGTTTTGTTGGCTTTTCAAGCGAACTCTTGAATGTTGATAGTAATTCTCAATAAGTTTATTGAAGTAATAATATAAAGACATATAATATTCATTAGATTTTCAAGAATGTCAGTAAAGTCTACTGATGATTTGGTGCAAGAACCAATGAAATGCATTTAGACAAACTTAACCTACAACAAACCCTATAAAATTTAATATTTAAAAAAACTGTTTGATATTCGATTGCTAATACGCGTAGTTAAAAAATACGAAGCGGCCGTATTATAATTCTTAAAATTTGTAGAACAAAATTTGCATACACGAAAGCTCTGTTATCAAACCTTCTATAAATCATAAATTTGTTTATGAACAACATGTTTACATTGTTAAAACAATAACAACTTTTTTCATAAACAAGTTTTAACTTGATTTTCCCACACAAAATTCATTTTATAAAATTAAAGCGTTTATGAATTATAAAACTTATAAAGTCCAACGCTTTACTGTTTGGTCACAAAAATGAAATCTTAAGTATTTGATTAAAACAAAGAAAGCGCTTTTTGAAAATGTTTTCTTGCTTTCTGTGAAACAGGCTTTAATTGTTTAAATTGTTTTAGAGTTAAAAACATATTTTTGGGCCAAAATTTGGAATTTGTTAGGTGTTCGCTCGTTAAAGCCTTTATCCATTTTACACTAAAAAAATTATTACCGTAACTGACTGTTAGTTATTTAGGAAGTAATCCGTTAAGTTGTTTTTAAATTAAAAAACAGTTAAATTTCAATATAATATTTGTTTTTAACTGGTTTGAAGAGTTATTCAAAGCTCCAACTGCACAAAAATACTGATTTTCCGTTGCAGTTAATTTTGTCAGTTATTTTTTAGTAATATTTAATTTTGTTAATTTTTTTCTGATACTTTGTGTTTAACTATCAATAACAGAAAATCTAGTTAATTTAAGACAAAAATGTCAGTTTATTTTTTGATGTCTGAATTTGAATGAAATATTTTGTTGATTTTAATGAATATCTTGTTGGAGGGGTTTTAAATGAATATCCAATTATTTTAAATACCATTTCCAGTAGATTTTACATAAATACTTTTTTGAGTGTAGATAAAAACTAAAATGTATTTTTCTTAAGAACTTTTAACGCAAGACTTATTTATGGGTTGATTACGTATGGTAACTCAACTTTAGTTAGAGTGTCGGTTGTTCTTTAATAACGGGTATCGCGCAAATTATCTCGAGTTTCAGGAAAAATTTTCCCAATTTATTTAGATCACATTCCGTTATAGTTTCGGTATCAAATCGATGTGATTAGATATCTCAACGTCAAAGATAAGTGCATTCGCCTGTTTGTGGCGCAGTCAAAGAGCTCCAAACTAGACTTTTGAGTTCCAGTCCATATATGGGGGTTGTATTCCACTTTCGGTCGAATATGCATAGATGGTACAAATATTGAAACATTTAAATGGTGTCAAATAATTCCTACATTGCTTCGAGAAACCAAAGCACTTGATGTTTGTTTCGTACTAGACTTGTCTGTCTTCCCAACATTTATACTTTCTATTAAAACAGACGACTCAGAATGGTCGACTGTGTGTTAATGCATCAAATGACAATATTGTATCTTACAGGTTTTAAAATCAGTTATTCGCACGGTCCCGATCGGAGACTACCATTAGATCTCGGTTAAATGTGCCGTTCATACTCTGCCTCATAGTCCCAATCTCCAAAGAGCTAGGTCTATAGTCAAGTAAGTATGAATGACATATGATGCTTTCGTCTGAAGTTTTAAATACAGGACTGGATGTCTGACCTAGAATATCATAAAGAAAGTTTAAGATTAATGTAAGAGAGAGAAGGGGAAGCCTTGTGTAACTCTAAACTAAACGTGAACTCATTGGAAAAGATCCCTTCTAAAACAACACTACCGGCGCCAAAAGCAATAAGTTCAGATAGAAGCCCACAATGCCAGACTCTATCAAAGGCTTTAGAAATATTAAGAGACACCAACTTACTCTCGTCAAGTGGGGTTCCCGTAAAAGGTCATCTGAGAAAGCCATACTAGCTGTCGCTTTACAAACCGTAAACTCTTTCTTTTAATAAGTCGGCTTTTCACAACCTGGTTAGGTCTTTATCCGAGATGAAATTGATCTTCAAGCACCTCGTCTTTAATTCTTACAATTTGACCAAGCTTATACAATCTTTTTATCTTTATGCGCTTCACAAAATCAATGTCGTCGTATAACTGACACAGCTTATGACTCATGCGATGGCGGAATTTATCGTTAACACAAATCGGTTCATAAGAATTTTTCTCTCGACTACGCTAAGTACAGCTTCAGGTCCTTGCGCAAGTACACATGCCTCAGCACCATACAATAGCGCAGGTAATATGAGTGTCTTGTATAGTGTTATTTTCGTACAACGAAAGAGGGCTTCAAAGTCATATATAAGCACGGGAAGTATTAGTGCCTTGTAGAGAGTGATTTTTGTCTTTCGGCAGATGGCTTTGCTTTTAAATTGATTACTCAATCCAAAGTAGCACCTGTTGGCCAATATTGTTCTTCCTTTTATCTCAAAACTTAAGTGGTTTGTTTTGTTTATAGCGGTTCCGAGGTTCATCTACCTCGTTAACTGTTTCAAAGTTGTAGTGTTCAACTTCCACTGTCTGCTCAAGGCTACTGGAAGTATTGTGCGTTGATGCCGTCGACTTTCTTTTATCTTCATTTACTGCCATACTCACTTTGGCTGATTTTTTTAGATTTTTTTCCAAGGTGGAAAGAGATACATTGCCGAAAATTTAGCTAAGGGACGCCCCAGCTTTGAAGATCATTGCATTCCATCCGCCCCTGAAGACTTACTAACGTCGCGACGCGTCGGGATTCAATTAAAAGAATATGTCTGACAGAGTCATTTACACTTTTTTAAGTTCGGGTTGGTCGCTTTCCGGCAAAATTTTCAGCCAAAATAAGGTTCCTTGTTAAGGCAGGGATGAAAAAACTACCGTTATTTCTAACTATTTTAATAAATTACCAAAAACCAAGACCAAAAACTTTGATATCTGCCCAACGAGTCTTTTTGTCGCTAAAAAGTGAACACAAAGTCTGGAGAATGAAAAATATTCGGAAATGCTTTAATGGTCCGAGCTGCCGAAAGGCACAAGCACAGCAAGTTCGTTCTTTTCAGGGTGCGAAGTAAGAAAAACATCAGAAGCATTATTTTGGTGTCTCTCAATACATTTACTAGTTTCGCAGGCTTTCTGAAGTCGTTTGGCCGAAATAGCCATAAAAAGGAGTAAAAGAATTTTAAAGGATAATGGAATGCTCTTAATACCAAAGTTTTTCTTTTACAATAACGTTTAAAAGTGGGAGTTCAGTTTTATGGCGATTACAATCAGTCGTAAAAACATTGATCAAAAATTGTTTTTAAATTTTCGTGAGAACATCAATTGTTTATATGTTTGTCATAAGCATACTATTTTTGTCATAAATTTTGGTTTAATAACTAAACATTAATGATCTTGTTGTAATCATTAACAATTTTTTTTAAAGGTTAGAAAAAAATATCTTAAAACATTATTTCAGTGACCAGTGCTCAGTGTTTACTTAAGATTTTTTTTTCGCGAAACTAAATTGTCCACATTTTTTCATTGCGTATACCTTTAAGTTTTATATTTGATTTTTCGTAGAGACTGTGGAAACTATTTTATATTCTTAAATTATATCTTTTGAAGCTTCTTTTTCTCAGAACATTTTTGTGCCAAACAACATAATTTCAATCATTGAGACGACAAACAGATGCGGAAATATGGTAATTTTAAACATTTCTTTATTTTTCTTTTTTTATGCTGAATTTAGAAATAGACATTTAAAGTGTTTTTTTTAGTTTTGAGAAAAAAAACGAACTTATGCTGATTTAAAAAAGAAAAAAAAACTACAAAGTGAAACAAGATTTTTTTTATGATCTTGGCAAATCGTAAATGTAAATGTTGTGGTTGTAGCCATAAAAAACACAGAAGAGCATTTTCTTCTGTTGGTCAGGTACCTTTTTCACAGTCCCCAGACGCAAATGGAACTTGCATTAGAATCAATATATTTTCTTATCTGTTGTTATGTCTGTGCTATGTTCAAATGCTTGTGATTGTGTCGTTGCAAAGTTACAACATAAAAACTAATTCCGTTTGAAGCAAAAACGCATTGAATTGAATCGAATAAAGTTTAGCCAAAGTTATTTGAAATACATAGTTGCTTGTTGCATTTTTAAGGTGAATTAGTTTTGCCCTAAAACAAAAAGCTTAGAAAATAAACTTAACGGAAAACGTATGTATGTAGTATGTTTGTAAGTGTATGTTGTAGAGGTATTTACAACATTCACATGTAGAATGCGTAGGCTTGTAAGTGCATTTTGGTTGTCACTTCTATTTAGTATTTGTCTATCATCTAAAGCTCCAGTATATTTTGAACTTTTATTTTTTTTAAAGGTTTTAATGTGCTTTCATGTTGTTGTTTTGCTTTGTTTTTGTTGTTATTAGTGCATATGGATGTGGGTTGATAGAGCAATCCAACGCCCAAGCATTTGTGCCTCAAATCAGCTGTAACAAATAAATATTTTATCAAGATCATATTATGCCACTCTCAAGAGTCTCAAGAGATCATCATTATTCAACAGTGGCGGCATATGCACCGCAATAGAGACATTCATCATTTAGACATTGAAATTTTAGCCGTCACTTTTGAATGGACAAAAATAAAAACAATTCGAATGTAAGATGAAACACCCGAATGCAGAAAGCTTTTATGACATTCTTAAGAAATGAAAATGTAAAATCTAAACAATTTTAAACCATAATTAGTGTTAAATCTAAATCACTGGGCCATAAATTTACTTTTTTTATTTGTGTTAATTTCCTTATGAACAAAAAAACAATCTCATGCAGTCATACACCCAGCAAGGGAATTTTTTAAATAAAAAAATTTTTTTCATTTCTAATAAAATTCTTTTATCTATTTTAATATTTTGTAAACCATCAAAAACTGATTTGTTACGTTCTGATTTTGTTGGTATTATTTTTTTTTTTCTTTTACATTAAAACGTGAATTTAAATCTGTTATTAGCATTTCTATTTTTCGTAACATATTGATGAATTTAAAATTAAATGCTGGTTCTTATTATTTTTGAGTTTTTTATCATAATAATTTAATTAAATACTTACTTGAGGAATCAAATTTCACTAAATTACAATCGCCATCGTTCATGCCGCAGTTAAATACGGCACCGGCTTCTATAACACCTTCTTGATATGAGGAGGTATCAAATTTAGGGGCACCGACCACCAAACTGCAAATAAAAAGAAAAATGTTTGTTAAAATAATTTTTTTTGTCTTAGTTTAGCATTTTTTATTCTTAAACTTGAAAGGAAAATTTGTAACAACGTTCATATGAAAATTACAATACTGATTACACTGGCCGACAAAAAAGCAAAATCAGATTCTAATAATTTTTTTTTATTATTTAATTTTGTTCATTTAATAAAGTCTTAAATATAAAAAAATTTATGTTCGTTTAGGCATTGTCAGACTAAGTTCTTAAACCCAGCAAACAGATTTTAAAACGGTAATCGAGTTTAAATTTATTCATTTTAAAGTAGTTACAAGTGGATTGCCAGAGAATTTAAAAACATAAACATAAATCCCAGAAGACAATATTGAGTGCATACAGCCCAACCAGTAACAAGGCAGTAAGAGCCGGGGGCGACACGCTGATTAGGCGTATGCAAAAGCTTGTTTGTACAATCTGGCTAGAAGAACGCATACTCGAGGAGTGGAATATCAGATAAATAAAAGAGACAAGACAGTTTGTGCCAACTTAAAAGGAATAAGTCTCTTTCCCATTGGTTACAAAATACTTTCCAACGTATTATGTGAAAGATTAAAACCAAAATTCGGCGAGAAAATCGGGTCATATCAATGCGGTCTTAGACCTGGAAAGTGCACCATCGACCAGATATACACAACACGATAAATCCTTGAAAATTCTAAGAAAGACAGAAATACGTTTCCAACACCTAGATGTCGTAAAGGCTATCGACAATTTAAATTCTAAAGAAGCTCCTGGCTTTGGTGATTTAAGAAACGAAATGCTTCTAGAGATACCCTGTACAGCAAAAAGAATAATTTTTTTTTATTTTTACCGCCCAATAATAAACATTACCTTAGTAAAGATGATTTCTTAGCCTGGAAAGGATCCTTAGAAGGGAGCTTTTCCGTTCTTTAAGTCTGTTACCAGCTGAGTCAAAATTGCTCGAGAAATTGATTGAAAATAAGCCGATCCCGATCTTAAATGACAAACATTTCCTTATCAACCAGCAATTTGGATGTATTTGTGTTGTTGATGTTTGTTGTGGCTTATTGATCGAATTGTTAAGATGACCAGCTAATCGGACTAGCGCATACGATGCTGGCACTGGGACCATCAGGCCGGTAGAAGGCAACGGAGTTTTGTCCGCTCAGATGTAAAGGTCATCAGAGGCTTGTTTGCCGTACCAGAAACACCAAAGTCTTACAAGGACAGTGGGTGAGACAAGCATTAGGAAAACATTGGCTTTATAGTCGATTCAATTTTCCGCGACCTCCAATAAATGAGAAGTTTAATGTTGCGGACAAATACCCTCAATGCTTCTCACTTTATACCTTTCAAGTGAACCACATCTAGTGCAGCATTAAGCCTCAAAAATCGGACACCTAGGAAAAGCTTGGCAGTTAAACAGGAATGCTGCATTGAGTTTATGACTCTCTGCACGCTGTTCTTCGCAACTCACATTTCTTTCTTTCACTTTTTTTGGTAACTAAACTTATAGAAATAAACAAGGCAACCCCTATTAAACGTTCCCGAAAGTACAAACGGATCAATAAACTTATATTCACCTTTTACAGCCATGGTAAAGGGTACAAACAAGAACAACAATGCTTGAAGTGCATAAATAATTGTTAAAAATTGTTAAATGGCTGCTTGAGTATTGTGTGTTTCTAAAAATATGTAGTTACTAATGTATGTAAATTTGTACATACATTTGTAGTGCAAAAATAATTTTATTACCCATTTTTAAAAAGAAAAAAAAAAAACAAGTAAGAGCGCTATATCCGGCTGTGCCGAATCTTCTTTACCCCTCACATTGGTCTTTTTATATGTATACCCAGTCATCTGATCTAACCGAGTTATTTTGTACTTCATATATTATAATAAAAATACTTTGTGCCGGGCTTAAAGTTGATAGAAACCCCAGTTTTCGAAAAAGAAAATTATAAAATTTTTACGTTCGACGTTTTACGTTTGAGCTCGAGAGTTTCAACAGTTTTCGGCATATTTCTTCGTATTAAAAGTTTAATAAAAGTTGTTTATTTCTATGGGATTTCCCCTTCCCCTGCTCCTATCCAACTAAATATTTTCCAAAATGTAGGAATTATTATCCCATTGTTTCTTGTAGAACATTTGAAGTCGATAGCTGTTATAGTTGCCAAGATATTGCGTATCAAAAATTTCACAAAAATTGTTCATTTGTATTGGCGCTACCCTTTTCCCTGCTCTTATCCAAATAATTTTTTCCCAGAACGTATAGTTTTTCAGATTTAGCGCATGAATTATTTCAAGAAATTTGTGCAATTGTAGGAAAACTACCACTTCCATTGATCCTTCCTAAAAAATCCCTTATATTTCGGTCAATAAGAAACTTGATTTCAACAGACACACAGACGGACAGGGCTATATCGACTTCCCTGTCTTTAAGGGTCCAGAATATATATACTTTATTAGGTCTGAAGTGAATATTTTAGAAATTACAAACGGAATGACCAACTGATATATACCCCAATCACTATGTGAAGGGTATACAAATATAAATATTTGCTTTAATCATTAATTTTTGTTAAATTGAAAATTGCATTTTGACTAACATAAGAAATTCGTTTGTGTGTTCTGAAGTACAAGCATTTTTAAATAAAACAACAAAAAAAATAACAAAATAAAAATTTGCTTTAATTGTTTAGCTTATCATTTGTTATTTTGCTGATTTTATTATTGTTATTATTCCATGTACGAGTAGTTAAAATGTGTTAAATATTTTTACTTGTAAACAAGTGGGTTTTTAGATCTTATATTTAACATCGAAAAGTTAAGTTTAAAAAATAGTTTTGTTTATATATATTAAAATCAAGATATTAAAAATATAATAAAGTTAATTGTCATGTTTTTTTGTGTGCACTCTGACAGCTGGAAAACATTTAAATAAGCAGCGTATGATATTTAGCTGCGCTTTTAGGCTTTTTATACCCTTCACACAGAAAAAAAAACATTTCAAATTTTTAAATCAAATTTTTTTAATTATTCAAAATCGTACACTCAAATTTAAAAAAAAAAACGGGCAAAAATAAGTTCAGATTATTTTCTTTCATTTTTGTATGGTGTTTTAATTTCCTTGGGTTTGGTCGTTCCCCTTTTAAATATTCCTAAAGTGAGCGAAAGTGATCTTAACGTTTACGGCCTAAATACACTATGCAAGCTTGCTAAATTAATCATGTTATTGTTTAATTGAATTTTACTCATATACTTCACAAGCATTCACAGCAATCATAAAAAAAAAACAAAAAGTAATTCTAGCAAGAGAAGGTGGAAAGTTCAATATGAAAACCAAATGTTATTTACTTGTAACTTATAGCCTTTTTATAATTTTTTTCTTTAATTGTTTATATATTAATTAATATTTTAAATATTTAAGCGTTGCGTTTTAGAAAACAAGATGGTTTATTTAAAGCCAAAAAATACTTGTTAGAAAAAAACAATTTCCAAAAAAAAAAAAAAAAAAAAAACACCTGAATAAACTAAAAACACAAATCTTGAAATTCTGCCAATATTAGAAATTTATTATCGTTACCTTTTTATATTGTGTTTTTGTTCGTTGATGCAAAAAAAAACACAATTTCAATTTTATTCGAAAATTTCAATTTGAATGAGATTTTGGGGGAAGGCGCTAATGACACGCTTTTATTACACATAAATTTAATTTATTTGAGTAAAAAAAGAATAAAAACACAAAATCAAATCTAAACAGTAAAAATCAAATAATGAAAATAGAAAATGAGTCACGTTAATCGACAAAAATCTCTTTATATTTGACTTTTTTGTCGAATTTTTTTTATTTATTTTAAGTTGACTGGCTACCGTTTATAATTGAAATAATACTCAAAATAAATTCATTAAACGCTGTATGCAATTACTCATTTTGGTATTTTAAATACAAAATTAACTGAAAATTTTAAATTAAATATAATTTATATAATTAATATAATAATTGTTTTATATGAAATTTTAAAATGTAATCGAAAAAATTACTTCCCTGCATTAATGCAGCTATAAACAATTAAAACTTTTTACAGGAACTTAAAACATTTCTTAGATAAGTCTTACACGTGATATTTCAAATTTTTTTATTTAGGGTTATATTTTACTATGTTCGAGTCTGTATCTTAATTTCCAAATACTTTTTTGTATTTCGTAGTCTAATACTCTTTGTCCCACTTTTATTTTTCAATTAATAATTTTACACTTCTAGAGTAGAATGCCAAGCTTTGGGCAATTTTGCAATAAATAATTGAACATTTAATGGAAACTTTAAATTGTTTACATAAGAACATGTGTTCAATACAATCAAGTGTATTGTGTAAACAATAAATAAATTAAAACCAACAACAACAACAATACTACAAAGTGAAAAAGTAAAAACTTATGCATCTGAGTAACGTTTCTAATGGATCGTGTATAAACGATCGGGATGCAGCTCGATAAGCAAATTATGTATTACTAAATTTAAACATCTTGTTTTTATTCGTTAATGTTTTTTTATTTAAATTCTATGAACTTGTACTTTTTCTAAAGTTGTTTTTATTTTTTTTGTATTATGTATAGCTCTTTAATAACAATTAAATTCTAAGTAGAAAAGATATTAAGACGCTTCTTAATCAATATAAAAGTTAAAAGATTATAAAAAAAATTCAATATCAAAACATATATTTTTATTTGAAGATCATGTTGGACAAATCACTTTTATTAAGCAACAAATGAGTAACGTTCACACTGCATCTGGTAGTTCTTATTTCACAAAATTCTTGCACGTTTTGTTGTTAAGCTTTAAATTTTAAAGTTTTGGACAACAAAAATTTTTAGAGTTTTATCAACTAATAAGTACTGAATTTAAAAATGCTCAACAGGGTTTGAAACGCACCACCAATATTAAGGTTTAATTATACGTGAAGTAACCGTAACCACAGCTCTCTGTACCAAACTTATTGGCAACAATTTATTTCATTATAGGTGACTTACCATTACGCCATAACCACAACCATAGAAATCAATTGAATTTTTGTTTTTATAGCAACGGTTATCGTTATGGCATTATGTTATGGCACGTATAATTTAAGCTAATGCCCCAGCAAACCCGTCACATTTTAAAAAAGGTTTTTTCTTAAGCAAAAATATTTTTTGTGTAAATGATAATTCAAATACGATTAAAAGACACTTTAAACTACCGTAGAAACACATGGAATTAAACTCGCTTTAAAGAATATTTAACACAACTCGATCTTAAAGTCAAAATCTCCAATTAGTAAAATAACACCCGTCATTGTCTTTAAATAATCATTGTTACTAAAAGGTATGCTTTTTCAGTGCCTTCTTACTATTAAAACATACCATCCTTGCCCGTATGGTGTTGATAAAGCCTTTACCAATACGTCATTATTCTGTTGTAAAGACATTATCTTTTAACCTGTAAAATACTGAGTGCCTTTTATTAAAATTCCAAATGATTTTATTGGGACTTTTTAGTTCATGTTAGTAACGCAAAAAATAATTTGTAGTCTAAATTTCACCTTAATTTGCCCCGATCGACCACAAATCACTTTCTCAGTTGAATAAAGCATTTCCGTCCGTTCGTCCGAGCGCACTTTTGAAAATATATTTTAAACCTGTCACAGATAAATTTCTGGTACTGGGACAAAGCCTGCTGTAATCGGCCCATAGTTTTACATAGCCCTCCATTCGAATGTTCCTCTGGAAAAGGCATTTCGGGCTATAATTGTAACGAATAATGCATTGCCTTTTGCCACCAACTTTCGTACTGAATAAAATTTGTTTTCCAAAGAAAATACTAAGTGAAAGAGTATTAGGAGCATTAAAACATAATTTTCTATACGATTTTCAGCTCAAATTTCTAATTTTGTATTTCTCTATGAACATATTTTAAAAATGATTTTTGTTTCATCGTATGTACATGTGACTTAACCTCAATCTGGGTGAAAAGATTATTTTTTTTATATATTATATTTAAAATGCAAAGTACTAAAATAAAGGAAAAATGCCCCACTTGGTTGACTTCTGACGCTTTATATGAGTCAACAGTCCTTATTCTTATAATTCTAGACTCATAATCTCAAATAAATTCAAAATAGTTGACTTTTGAACTTAATATGGGTTTATAGTCACTATCCTTATATATCCCGGCATTACATCTTAAAAAAAAGGCAAAAAAAGTGCCAATAATATAAAAATGTGCTTTTTGTCCACTTAGTTGACTTTTGACTTCAATGTCGGACAATGGTCTCTTATTTTATTTTTCTAGATTCATTATCCTAAAAATACCAAAAATCTAAAAAAGTGCTTTTGTCCACTTAGTTTTCTTCCGATTTCTATTTGGGTGATTAGATCTAAATTTCATATTTATAGACTTCATAATTTAAAAAAAAGGGCAAAAAATTACTTTTGCCTACTAAGTTGAATTTAGACTTCAATGTGGATCAATAGTCCTTAATTTTATAATCCTAAAAAATGCCAAAAATGGGGGAAAATTAACTTTTTGTCCCAAAAATAACTAAAAACTTTAAAAAGTACGTTTTGCATCTATATACAGTTTTCTATAGCTGTGGAACAAATTTCGATTATTTGTCTATCTTTATTGGCTTAGAAGGTTCAAAAGGTTTTTTTTACCCTTAGGGTCCATAATTTCAAAAGAGTACCAAGAGCATATATATTTTAAATAAAATGTTTTACAGATACCAATTAATTTTCCCTCCCAAACATATTCCCAGAACATACTAACCCCCTATCGCCATCAACTAAGGGGGTTGTCATACAAAATTTGCAAAAATGATGAAAAAGCGCCCATAACTTCACCAGAGTCGGCCTTAGATAAATAAAGTGTACGACCGACCTCCAACAGTTTTTCCTCCCAAACATTTTCCTAGAACTTACATACCCCCTATCTCCACCCCCTGAAGGGGTTTCCTTACAAAATTTGAAAAAATAAAGGTAAAAACTCCCACAACTCTCCTGTAGTCACCCTAATAGGGTTAAAATATGACGCCAACCCCCAATTAAAAATAAGAAATATTTCATAAATAAAAAAAAAACTGAATTAAAAAAGTTCGGGGTTTCGAAAGGCCAATATAAAGTGTATATAAGATTCGGCAGATTTGCTCTTACTTGTTTGAGTAGAAAACGATACTTTTTAAATTTGGATTTTATTGTGATAAGTTTAGAAATTACCGATTTTGTCAGAATTTTCCGAAATCACTCTCAGTCCAAATGTTAAGTTTTTAGCTTTATGGGTTTAGGTTGTACGATGATGAATTCGTCAGTCAGTCAATCAGTCAGTTTATACTAAGTATTGCCGAGAAATTTACAGCTGGGCATCACAATATTATTTTGAAAATTCCTTCGATAATTCACGTTTTCTCATAAAGATTGCGAACAATAAATCTATTTTTAAATCTAGTTCCACATATGGTATTTAGGCTTATTTTTAAACTTTTTTTAAAATCACTCTTCGCCAAATATGAAGTCATAATAATGAATAAATGTTAGACTCGTGCATTATACCAATGACCATTTAAAATAAATTGTATTTGCTTATCGTTAAAATATTCATTTTAATATGAGGTAATATTTGATTATTATTTATATTTTTTTTTTCATACACACATCTATACATACATATGTATGTATGTATATGTACTTAAGTAGTTATATGGATATCAACTACTACTAGTATGTACTTGTTAATTTTTTTGAATCATTGATCATGTTAATTTCAGTATTATGACGTCAGATTTGTTATATCGTTTTTTTTTCAATCTAGACATTGAACAGCACTGATTGTTAATAAATAAAAAAAATTAAATGGAATTCAAATTTAAATAATATTTAAACATTTGTTTATTTACTTTTTTGACCAGATGATTGAAAATAAAAGAATTTGCAAAATATTTATTTAAGTAATTGAAGGGCCAGAACAAAAGTTTTTATTTAATAAAACAAAATTTTGAAAATAGGGGTACATTTCTACCCCAAACTTAAGCCAAGTGGGCGTATTTATTTTTTTCTTTCTTTTTTTATTACAAAACATTTTCTAATTCTCGTAAGTAAGAATGTTTTTGACAGCTGTCATTTTTAGGTTTGAATTAATTTTAATGAAATATATTTTGCAAAAAAAAAAAAACAAAGTACAATCATTAATGCATACTTTTTGTGTAATTCTCTTTAAGCACCCTTTGGTTTAAAATGATGAGTAGTTCTTTGTGATTGTTAAAGTTCTTCTTGTGTTCGTGAACCCTCATTATTGACTTATAAAGTGATGGTTTCTCAATTATGACTCTAAATAGATTTTAATTAATCAAATAGTAAAACTAGAAAAAAATACATTTATCTGTATATTCTTGTATTTGCTGACAATAAATTAAATTTAATTAAAATTTATTTTATCTTCCCTTTTCTTTTCGATCATTCGTTAGTTGTGCAATATGACATGTTTAGGGTTAAACGTGTAAAATAGCAATATCTAAAATTCACATTTTTTTAATTTTTATTTTAAAACTAAATCGGACTATTATGGATCCAGTAATGCACAAAAGACTTTTAACTGGCTTACATATGGGGGATTTCATGTCAAGTGACCCAACTTTTAAAACCGATGTCTTTCGATTGGAAAGAAATTTGGACCAAAGTAAGTTCTTGCAGAGAGTAGCTTAGACACAATTTTTTAACACGATCGGTCAAGAACTCTCTGAGCTAGAGGGGTTCAAAATTTGACGTGTTCGGCAAATAGGTGTTTTTCTCATACATGTAGTTTATTACCTTTTACTTTTAACAAAATTCGTCCCAAATACTTTCGATAGCTTTTTTTTCAATCTTTCAGAAAAAAATATTTTTAAAATTAAAAAAAAATTTTTTTTTATTTTTTTTTTATAAAATAATTAGAAAAAAAATTTTTTTTTCCAAATGTGCCCATTTTTTTTTTTTTGCTCAAAAGAAAGTTTAGGTCTTTTGTTTGAAGAGCTTGGAAGTCGCTTAGTGGGATGCGAGTGGGATATCTATAAAAAATAATGTTTTGTAACTCAAGGTAGAGGTTTTCCAATTTTCGCGTATATTCTATTTTTATTTTTTTGCTATTTATGTAAAATTTTCTCTTAAACAAAAAAAAAATATTTTATGCTAAGAAACAAAATAATTTAACCTTTCCGATGGTATGCATTGAAAATAAAGTCTTATACACTCGACACTGCATTACCAACAAAATGGTAGGCCTCTGGAATAAAATCACTTTTATATGGTAATGTCTGAACACATTTTGTTAATATTTTCAATGCATACCATCGGAAAGGTTAAATTATTTTGTTTCTTAGCATAAAATAATTTTTTTTTGCCTAAGAGATAATTTTACATAAATAGGAAAAAAAAATTAAAATAGAATATACGCGAAAATTGGAAAACCTCTACCTTGAGTTACAAAACCTTATTTTTTATAGATATCCCATTCGCATCCCACTAAGCGACTTCCAAGCTCTTCAAACAAAAGACCTAAGCTTTCTTTTGAGCAAAAAAAAAAAAAATGGGCACATTTGGAAAAAAAATAATAAACTACATGTATGAGAAAAACACCTATTTGCCGAAAACGTCAAATTTTGAACCCCTCTAGCTCAGAGAGTTCTTGACCGATTGTGTTAAAAAATTGTGTCTAAACTACCCTCTGCAAGAACTTACTTTGGTCCAAGTTTCTTTCCAATCGAAAAAAAAAGTTGGGTCACTTGACATGAAATCCCCCATATATGTATTTATATTGGTTAAAAATAATAGGAATAATCATGACTTTTCGTTTGTAATTAAAAAGTAAAATTGGTTAAGTCGGCCCTAAGCTAAATGTTTACGAATAATTTTTTAAAAGAGGGTACAAGCTATATCTGGTAATAACATCGTGAGCCTTAAGTCAGGGATGGAACGTATAATTTAAGCTAATGCCCCAGCAAACCCGTCACATTTTAAAAAAGGTTTTTTCTTAAGCAAAAATATTTTTTGTGTAAATGATAATTCAAATACGATTAAAAGACACTTTAAACTACCGTAGAAACACATGGAATTAAACTCGCTTTAAAGAATATTTAACACAACTCGATCTTAAAGTCAAAATCTCCAATTAGTAAAATAACACCCGTCATTGTCTTTAAATAATCATTGTTACTAAAAGGTATGCTTTTTCAGTGCCTTCTTACTATTAAAACATACCATCCTTGCCCGTATGGTGTTGATAAAGCCTTTACCAATACGTCATTATTCTGTTGTAAAGACATTATCTTTTAACCTGTAAAATACTGAGTGCCTTTTATTAAAATTCCAAATGATTTTATTGGGACTTTTTAGTTCATGTTAGTAACGCAAAAAATAATTTGTAGTCTAAATTTCACCTTAATTTGCCCCGATCGACCACAAATCACTTTCTCAGTTGAATAAAGCATTTCCGTCCGTTCGTCCGAGCGCACTTTTGAAAATATATTTTAAACCTGTCACAGATAAATTTCTGGTACTGGGACAAAGCCTGCTGTAATCGGCCCATAGTTTTACATAGCCCTCCATTCGAATGTTCCTCTGGAAAAGGCATTTCGGGCTATAATTGTAACGAATAATGCATTGCCTTTTGCCACCAACTTTCGTACTGAATAAAATTTGTTTTCCAAAGAAAATACTAAGTGAAAGAGTATTAGGAGCATTAAAACATAATTTTCTATACGATTTTCAGCTCAAATTTCTAATTTTGTATTTCTCTATGAACATATTTTAAAAATGATTTTTGTTTCATCGTATGTACATGTGACTTAACCTCAATCTGGGTGAAAAGATTATTTTTTTTATATATTATATTTAAAATGCAAAGTACTAAAATAAAGGAAAAATGCCCCACTTGGTTGACTTCTGACGCTTTATATGAGTCAACAGTCCTTATTCTTATAATTCTAGACTCATAATCTCAAATAAATTCAAAATAGTTGACTTTTGAACTTAATATGGGTTTATAGTCACTATCCTTATATATCCCGGCATTACATCTTAAAAAAAAGGCAAAAAAAGTGCCAATAATATAAAAATGTGCTTTTTGTCCACTTAGTTGACTTTTGACTTCAATGTCGGACAATGGTCTCTTATTTTATTTTTCTAGATTCATTATCCTAAAAATACCAAAAATCTAAAAAAGTGCTTTTGTCCACTTAGTTTTCTTCCGATTTCTATTTGGGTGATTAGATCTAAATTTCATATTTATAGACTTCATAATTTAAAAAAAAGGGCAAAAAATTACTTTTGCCTACTAAGTTGAATTTAGACTTCAATGTGGATCAATAGTCCTTAATTTTATAATCCTAAAAAATGCCAAAAATGGGGGAAAATTAACTTTTTGTCCCAAAAATAACTAAAAACTTTAAAAAGTACGTTTTGCATCTATATACAGTTTTCTATAGCTGTGGAACAAATTTCGATTATTTGTCTATCTTTATTGGCTTAGAAGGTTCAAAAGGTTTTTTTTACCCTTAGGGTCCATAATTTCAAAAGAGTACCAAGAGCATATATATTTTAAATAAAATGTTTTACAGATACCAATTAATTTTCCCTCCCAAACATATTCCCAGAACATACTAACCCCCTATCGCCATCAACTAAGGGGGTTGTCATACAAAATTTGCAAAAATGATGAAAAAGCGCCCATAACTTCACCAGAGTCGGCCTTAGATAAATAAAGTGTACGACCGACCTCCAACAGTTTTTCCTCCCAAACATTTTCCTAGAACTTACATACCCCCTATCTCCACCCCCTGAAGGGGTTTCCTTACAAAATTTGAAAAAATAAAGGTAAAAACTCCCACAACTCTCCTGTAGTCACCCTAATAGGGTTAAAATATGACGCCAACCCCCAATTAAAAATAAGAAATATTTCATAAATAAAAAAAAAACTGAATTAAAAAAGTTCGGGGTTTCGAAAGGCCAATATAAAGTGTATATAAGATTCGGCAGATTTGCTCTTACTTGTTTGAGTAGAAAACGATACTTTTTAAATTTGGATTTTATTGTGATAAGTTTAGAAATTACCGATTTTGTCAGAATTTTCCGAAATCACTCTCAGTCCAAATGTTAAGTTTTTAGCTTTATGGGTTTAGGTTGTACGATGATGAATTCGTCAGTCAGTCAATCAGTCAGTTTATACTAAGTATTGCCGAGAAATTTACAGCTGGGCATCACAATATTATTTTGAAAATTCCTTCGATAATTCACGTTTTCTCATAAAGATTGCGAACAATAAATCTATTTTTAAATCTAGTTCCACATATGGTATTTAGGCTTATTTTTAAACTTTTTTTAAAATCACTCTTCGCCAAATATGAAGTCATAATAATGAATAAATGTTAGACTCGTGCATTATACCAATGACCATTTAAAATAAATTGTATTTGCTTATCGTTAAAATATTCATTTTAATATGAGGTAATATTTGATTATTATTTATATTTTTTTTTTCATACACACATCTATACATACATATGTATGTATGTATATGTACTTAAGTAGTTATATGGATATCAACTACTACTAGTATGTACTTGTTAATTTTTTTGAATCATTGATCATGTTAATTTCAGTATTATGACGTCAGATTTGTTATATCGTTTTTTTTTCAATCTAGACATTGAACAGCACTGATTGTTAATAAATAAAAAAAATTAAATGGAATTCAAATTTAAATAATATTTAAACATTTGTTTATTTACTTTTTTGACCAGATGATTGAAAATAAAAGAATTTGCAAAATATTTATTTAAGTAATTGAAGGGCCAGAACAAAAGTTTTTATTTAATAAAACAAAATTTTGAAAATAGGGGTACATTTCTACCCCAAACTTAAGCCAAGTGGGCGTATTTATTTTTTTCTTTCTTTTTTTATTACAAAACATTTTCTAATTCTCGTAAGTAAGAATGTTTTTGACAGCTGTCATTTTTAGGTTTGAATTAATTTTAATGAAATATATTTTGCAAAAAAAAAAAAACAAAGTACAATCATTAATGCATACTTTTTGTGTAATTCTCTTTAAGCACCCTTTGGTTTAAAATGATGAGTAGTTCTTTGTGATTGTTAAAGTTCTTCTTGTGTTCGTGAACCCTCATTATTGACTTATAAAGTGATGGTTTCTCAATTATGACTCTAAATAGATTTTAATTAATCAAATAGTAAAACTAGAAAAAAATACATTTATCTGTATATTCTTGTATTTGCTGACAATAAATTAAATTTAATTAAAATTTATTTTATCTTCCCTTTTCTTTTCGATCATTCGTTAGTTGTGCAATATGACATGTTTAGGGTTAAACGTGTAAAATAGCAATATCTAAAATTCACATTTTTTTAATTTTTATTTTAAAACTAAATCGGACTATTATGGATCCAGTAATGCACAAAAGACTTTTAACTGGCTTACATATGGGGGATTTCATGTCAAGTGACCCAACTTTTAAAACCGATGTCTTTCGATTGGAAAGAAATTTGGACCAAAGTAAGTTCTTGCAGAGAGTAGCTTAGACACAATTTTTTAACACGATCGGTCAAGAACTCTCTGAGCTAGAGGGGTTCAAAATTTGACGTGTTCGGCAAATAGGTGTTTTTCTCATACATGTAGTTTATTACCTTTTACTTTTAACAAAATTCGTCCCAAATACTTTCGATAGCTTTTTTTTCAATCTTTCAGAAAAAAATATTTTTAAAATTAAAAAAAAATTTTTTTTTATTTTTTTTTTATAAAATAATTAGAAAAAAAATTTTTTTTTCCAAATGTGCCCATTTTTTTTTTTTTGCTCAAAAGAAAGTTTAGGTCTTTTGTTTGAAGAGCTTGGAAGTCGCTTAGTGGGATGCGAGTGGGATATCTATAAAAAATAATGTTTTGTAACTCAAGGTAGAGGTTTTCCAATTTTCGCGTATATTCTATTTTTATTTTTTTGCTATTTATGTAAAATTTTCTCTTAAACAAAAAAAAAATATTTTATGCTAAGAAACAAAATAATTTAACCTTTCCGATGGTATGCATTGAAAATAAAGTCTTATACACTCGACACTGCATTACCAACAAAATGGTAGGCCTCTGGAATAAAATCACTTTTATATGGTAATGTCTGAACACATTTTGTTAATATTTTCAATGCATACCATCGGAAAGGTTAAATTATTTTGTTTCTTAGCATAAAATAATTTTTTTTTGCCTAAGAGATAATTTTACATAAATAGGAAAAAAAAATTAAAATAGAATATACGCGAAAATTGGAAAACCTCTACCTTGAGTTACAAAACCTTATTTTTTATAGATATCCCATTCGCATCCCACTAAGCGACTTCCAAGCTCTTCAAACAAAAGACCTAAGCTTTCTTTTGAGCAAAAAAAAAAAAAATGGGCACATTTGGAAAAAAAATAATAAACTACATGTATGAGAAAAACACCTATTTGCCGAAAACGTCAAATTTTGAACCCCTCTAGCTCAGAGAGTTCTTGACCGATTGTGTTAAAAAATTGTGTCTAAACTACCCTCTGCAAGAACTTACTTTGGTCCAAGTTTCTTTCCAATCGAAAAAAAAAGTTGGGTCACTTGACATGAAATCCCCCATATATGTATTTATATTGGTTAAAAATAATAGGAATAATCATGACTTTTCGTTTGTAATTAAAAAGTAAAATTGGTTAAGTCGGCCCTAAGCTAAATGTTTACGAATAATTTTTTAAAAGAGGGTACAAGCTATATCTGGTAATAACATCGTGAGCCTTAAGTCAGGGATGGAAAAAGTAAAACGATCATGTGTTATTGATACCATTTAAAATTTGAATACTTATTGTTAGTTCGCATTAGCGAAGATTAAATAATAAAAAATATGAAATAAAGTAAAAAGAAGTTTCCTTGGCCATTTTACAAGCTTTTTTAAAAAATGGTTAGCACAAAATTTGAAAAAATTTTTTTTTTTTAAATCCATTAAAAATCGTACGCTTACTCGAAACATCTTGCAACAAAGCGAACACACTCGTCTTAAAAGAAGAGAATAGTATCTTCTTAGATAAAACCAATGAAATAAAATTTGAAATAAATTAAATTTTAGTCTGGCACTGGCTGAACTAATTTGAAATACTTATTCTTAGGATTAGAATATTTCTTGTTAGTTCACAGAAGTGAAAATTCAATAATAAAAAAAATACGACAAGAAAGCCATAGCTGCCAGATAAGTTTGGTTTAATATCGTAAAATTTTTACAAAAAAAGTCGTCAAAATCGTCAACAAAGAACTTTTTGAAATCGTCAACTCTAAAATGTATGTTTTTTTAAACTCTTTACTTAGTATAAAAAAAAATTATTATGACAAATGCTTACAAAATGCTTCAAAAATAGTAAAAAATTAAAAAGCAAAATTTATAATTTTAAGCAAAATAAATTGCAAATAAAAAAACAAAAAATCTGTATAAATATTTTACTTACTTTTTACTTTTTTCAAATATAGTTAGTTGTTTGACACAAATAATCGTTTTCATATTAAAACAATTTCATTTGGAACAATAACTACTACATACTTATAATAACTAAAGTAGCCTTAATAAGAGCTTATTTGACAATAATGCCATATAAGGCATCTTTCAAATAATAATAACCCTTTAATAACCCTTCTTTAATTTTTATGAGTATGGGGGATAATTTTTTAGGAACTCTAAACTAATTTTAACTAAATTTTTTTTTTTAATTGTTTTATATAAACAAACAATGGTTAGTATATTCTAAAATATATTTTTTTGATTTTCTTAAAAAAACCGCAAAATTTTTTTTTCATAAATCGGCAAATTTAGAGTGAAAAACGTCTAGTCGCCAAAAGCCTATTTTTGTCACAAAAAAACGTCAAAATGACGATAAATCGTCACATATAGCAGCCGTACTGAGAGCACTAAATCTTTTGCGAAAACCGCTAATTGAAAGGCTGCATGACATTGAACGTCCACATTGAGTTCCTAAAGCTATATTTACACCACCTAAATTCTCATCTAAGTTGAGTGTCAAAAAACAATTTAATTTTTCAATTTCTAGTATTACATTACGTCTAAGGAATTAGTTTTAGTCCGCTAATTATAAAAGTTGTTAAGCTGGTATAAATATTATGGCAATACAACAACAAGCATTAAATCCGGTAACTTTTAAAATTTTATATTAAAAACTCAGACGTTAAATAGCTTGAAAATAGAAAACGTTCTATTTTCATCTGAGATTAGAAAAAATATTAACAAATGAAAAAAGATATGTTATTACACTATACAAATGAGACTTAGTTGTGAAACTCAGATGATAACTCAGGTAGTGTAAACATAAGCAATTATTATTGTAAAAATAATAACAACGACATATTTAAATTTCCATATTATTTTAGCGGGGTAACTGCTTAAGGTGAAGCAGGAATTTATTTATTTATTTACCCATATTTATTTATTTTACCCATAACTTTTTATGTTAAGCTTTCTACCCTGGCAATTATTTATTTGTTCAATTTTTAACTTTATTCCACAGGTTGTTCAACTGTATTTTATTGCAAAGTTAAATTATTTTGTAGTTGCTTTTATAAGTTTTAAGGCTTTAAATTGAGTTTTCTTAAAACACGCCTGTCTGCCTGCCCTACTTCACCATGTGTTGGTAAAAGTCTTAAAACTGCAGTTTTAAGAGGGAAATTTTTATTGTGAAAATAAAAAGAGGGTAAATTTTATTTTACAGACCCATTGTAATTGTTGTTGTTAATGTACAAGAACATTATTTATGAAGTAAATAAATATCAGTATGTGTGTGTTTGTTTACATTGAAATTGTTGGAGTAGGTTGTATTTCTTTTTTTTTTGTTTTTGTTAAATTGTTTACGGAAAATTAAAAAAATTGACAGAAAAGATATCGACACCAAACAAAAGTCACTCATGCGCTTATCCGGTAAACATTTATTTTTGTTGAAAAATTTTCAACACTTTATACGGGAGCAAATACACATTTAAATACATATTTAAAACGATTCTATTAGTTATATTTGTATGTATTTAGGTACTTTGTAATTTAATTTTATTCTAATATAGAAAAGGTACATTAAATTAATCACAAATAATTATGATAATGTAATTTGATTGTTTAAATTACATGTTCAATGGAAAGACATATTTTACATATTTTTATCGGTAACATTTCCGTTTTTATGGGAGTGAAAACCATTTAAAAATTATTTGGTATAACATTGTAGGTGGGAGGTTTTTAAAATTGTTAGAATATTAGGCATTTGGTAATAGAAAAATGGAAGTGTTATTGGTATAAAATAGGTATGTTCAATTTAGGTAAATAAATATATATTACTTTCTTGTTCTATTGAAGGCGTATAGGTATATTTGTACACATTCTAGTTTTTATTCGAGATGACTTACCAAATTTTTTACAATTCATTGAACGATATGTTTAATTACAACTTTTAATAAGATTCCATTTTTAATTGCTTATTTAGTTTATTATAACAAATCTATTTAATTTCTATGTTCAAATAAAAGCTTCTCCTTATAACTTAAAAAAAAGTCATATGTTTTTGTAATATGTATGTATGTATGTATGTATGTACATTTGCATGTGCATATGTATTAATTTCATTCATAAATCCAAACCGGCAATAAAACTTACACATGTTTTAAAAGTCTGACAACCAGCCTGGTTTGAAACACTTTGAAAACTACAACAACAACAGTGCAGTCTGGTATTTTTAAAAACAACAACAAAAATCAAGAGATTATTTAATCTGCATTCACGTGCTAAACCATAAAAGGTTAATTTTTCATTTTTAAATAAAGACAACAACAAGACAGAGATGGATAATGCACGTCTTATGTATTTCATTCTTGCTAGCCCGATAGTCGGTGTTTCGTTAAAATTTCAATTAATTTCTTAAAAAACATTTTGTAAATTTGTAAAAATTCTGTAAATGTTTGAAAAGCTAGTCCCTTACTGTGAAAGTCATTGTCGATGTCAAAGTTCATTTCAACTTAGACCGAAATCGGAGTTAGTGTTGAGGTATGTGTTGTAAGGCTGCCATGTTATCGATATTTTTGAGGAAATAAATATCAATAATGTTAAATATGACAGTAATTCAATTTGCAGGTCGACGTTAATAGTGTCGCCAAATTTAACTTTTATGAACCTAATTTAAGTACTTAACTCTTAAATATTAAAAATGACTATTAGTCCAGCCAAAGCCAGACTAAAATTTTACGTTCTCAAATTAAAACAGAGGTTAATTCTGATGACTTTTTCAAACGGCATACTCCACATAGTTTAAGTTTTCGCATATAACAAGTGGAACTTGAAGTTCTTAGTGATTGTCCTGGTTCCTAATTTACCAAGAAGCGACATTTATCATGCGTAAAATTTTGATTTTAATCCGTTAAATTTTTTCTAAATTGGGGAAAGAGTCAGTACCCCATAGCACTGAATTGACTTCAAAATCAAGTTGTAGAGCAGAAGTTAAAAGTCAAGACGAGGGACAAAGTTTCGATTAACAAGCAAAAGAATTTGGGTAGTTTTAGTTTTCATTTCTGTCAACTGCCATTTGAGACAACGATCCGGGTGAATGCTAAGTTGTTTTGCCTCAAACTGTTAAGGCTTTATGTTGCTTTAGGTTGCTAATAAAGGTTGGAGAGTTAAGTTTAAGTTATATAGGTGCATTTTTGGTAATTTTTTTTATATTCCTATTCTTTGCCTATTTCCCCTGGATCATATGGTGCTGTAATTGGTTCGAGGCCTCTTTCAGAACCTTATGAATACTGAAAAAAGCTGTGGTTGGATTGTTTGTTGGCACTTTTGCTGTGCAAAGTAAATATGTATATGTCTCTCCTCTTTGATCATAAACTGTTAGGCTGCTATGTACTTTTGTAAAATGTTAACTGGCAAAATCAGCTTGAGTTTTTTTAACAAGCCTTCATTTAATACTTTGTAAAGGGCTTCAAAGACAAAATCGAAAAACTCAAAGAATTTATAGGTATAACATTTCTTGTGGGTTTGTTTGATGGCACTATGTTAACGCCTAAAGTCAAACTTGTAATAGTGAGCGCAATTGTCATTTTAAATCGTAATGAGCTTGTTTTTAAGTTATTTCTGGAACGATTTCGACATAGTTGGTGGAAATAATCATTTTTTAAGAAAATTTAATTCAAATTAACCGTGTAATTAATTATGTATTACATAATTACTCTCCTCGTTGTTTAACATTATTTAAAAATTATGATATTCCATCCCTGATACACAAGAAAAACCTATCAGCCTCTGCTCACGCATACACAAATCCCTCCAAGATGAGTACATAAAGGCAGACGACCGTGTCTGCTAGAAAAACTAAAATTATCCACAACGGATGTCGAGCACATGTATGGAATCAATGTCAAAATAATTACACGAAATAAAAAAAAAACTAAGATGTACATATATATTTATCTATGTTTGTATGTATATAAATATGTATACTCAAACATATTTGAATCCATACATATGTATGTAAATACATATATCAAAAAAAAAGGCCAGGGGCTTCAATGCTAAATGTTTAAAAATGATTTTTTGCGATTCTATTTAAGGCGTTCTTTTTTTATCTGAAAATGCTTATTTTAGATAAAGAATATTAAAGTGCATGTTTATTACCCATATGCGTAGTTTAAACTTATATTAATAGTAATATAAGTGAAAATATGGAGATGCAGTTGGAATTTTTGTAAACTTTTCAAATAAGAATGTCTCCAAAATAGTTAAATTTAAACGTTTTAATTTTCATTAATAAAATTATATATTCGAAATTAAAACTTTCTAGATCCCTAAATAAATGATTGCTAATAAAAGGAATGCAAATGCATTATTGAGTGCAACTTTGCATTAAGGTCCTGTTTTATGCATTATTTACCCCAACTTTGCTTCAGTATCCCGATTTTAGAAAAGAATTTTGCATTACGACCGATGCAATTAAACATGATGAAGTCAGAAAACAAATGATGAGAAAAGGGAGCCATATGTTTTCGGCATATGCAGTCCTCGAAATTCTTTATCGATTTTTGTAAAAACTTTGAGACCAATGTATCAAATTTTCCAAGTTGAAGCTACTTTCATCTCTAAAAGTGCTTCACATTCTATCGTTCACGCCAAGTTTGAAAACTCTAACTTTAAAACCTTTTGAATAATCGATAAGTTGGTTAGGTTAGGTCGAATGGAGGATACCTTAAAGAAAGGCGTTAAGTGCATGTCATACATGAAAGCCCGTGATCGGTTTTTTTTTTTGAAAAATCGGGAGAGTTCTGTGATGTGGGCGAATTTCCTAAACGTGTTCCATTTCATACTTTTCACGTCAGACACATCTTATACACAGAAAGAAAACTCGCTTTCTAAAATCAAGAATTTTATTCTTGAATTTATCCAAAATCTTTTTAAGTACGATCCTTACTTACATTTTCTTAAATCAAGCCTATTCGGATTGCTTCAACAAATCAAACAGAAAAAAGCTTGTTGTTTTAATATATTATTTAACATTTGAAAACAAAGTGTCTCGGTGGCCTAGAGGTAACGCGCTTGTGCTGCAGTGCAGAAATCCCTGGTTCAAATCTCAGCTTCGGTAAATACAAAAAATTAAATTTTTAAATTATAAATTTTAAGTATCTATAAAATAAAAATATAAAATTCTTTTTCTTTAATAAAGCTCCATAAGTCAAAAAAATGACATTTCATTTTCGAATTAATCCCGTTTATGGCTTAAATCAATCCTTTTTTGGCTTAATTGTGGCTAAAAGTAAGAAATTCGTACTTGAAAAATTTTACTTGGAATAAGAAATTTCGTACTTGATTTAAGAAAAACTGTACTCACCGTACTTTTGACACCGCTATGGCTTGATTTAAGTAAAGTTTTCTTAGAAAATTTTTTGTGTGTAATACACCCAATATAAAATATCGGGATATGGCTTGTGCAAAATGTGCGTGCCCTGCAATCGTTGTTCCTTGCAGCCCCCTTCGATGGAGGTTTGCTTGTAGAATTGGAGGCCCGTTAGCCCACTCATTCTTTTGCTTAATTGAGGTCTTCTCAGATTCAGGATTTTTCTTGTTCTTTCTTTTTTGGGTCGCCCTAAGGGATTTGCGTCATTTCGCCAACCGTTTCATTTTAAAAAACTGTGTGGGCAACATATGCGCTCTCCTTAATCTCTTGAGGCAGTGGTGGCTCTGGGCTCCCCTGCTGCTTTTTGGCAGGTTAATTGGCTGTTCATTTCTGACTACCCTGCAATATTTAGAAACCCATAATGTGCGTTCTTTTCCATATTCTAAGTAACTATCGATTATCTTTTTGCATTTCAGCACTGTCCTGGATTTTGTGCTTCGTGATGCGAACATTTCATAATTGCTTAGACCACTGCTTGTGGGGCAGTGTTAATGGTCGGGAAGACGAAAAACTTCCCGGCCTCCGGATTTACAACAAGAAAGCCCAGCTCTGTCTTTTTCTTACCCTAGAGCTGTTTGTATAACCACATTTTCCTTTGAACATCTAACAGAGTAGTACTTAACCAGGAGTGTCAATCTGTTATCAGCGTAGTGCATTTAGCCTTGACCTTCATGTGAGGTACATGATCCGTGAATTTCACTGTTTCCATATAAGCCCCCAGTTGATGATTAGATTGACAACCTCTTTTAATCAATTCCCGGTTACCTGTAGGCGTTTTGCCGCAATTGGCGACACGTAGCCCGGAAAGTTTTTAAAAATTGTCTGCAGAGGTCCTAATTGCTCTGCTTATTCCCATAAAGTATATATATTCTGGATCCGATGTAGCCATGCCCGTCTGTGTGTCTATTGAAATCATGTTTCCGGACTCAAATTAAGTCGCATAGAAAACGTTTTTCTGTGACAATCGCTATTTGAAATCAGCAAAATCGGTTCACTATTGACCGAAATATAAGCGCAAACCCCAAAATAACTCATTTTTTATGACAAAATCCGTGCATATATCCCTATATATCTCAGTAAATATAGTCAATCTTGCCACAAAACTTGGCACGGATACTTTGAAGATAGCGACATAAATTAGGGAAAAATCTTTCCTGGTAGAATCAGGGGAAGTGGTATTTCCCCTACAATTGCACAAATTTTATGAAATATTTCATGCACTATATCTTGAAAACTATGACAGCTGCCGACTTCAAATGTTCTACAAAAAGTAATTGGACATAAAGGTCTACATTTTGAAAAAAATATTTGGATAGAAACAGGGGGAGAGGAACCCCTCATACAAATGCAAATCTTTTATAAAATTTTTGATACGAATAATGTCGAAAACTGTTAAAACTCTCGACCTCAAACCTTCAACATGGTATTTCTATTATACACACAAACGTGAAAATTATTTAAAGTTTTCTATTTCAAAAACTAATGTAGCTATCGACATTAAACCTGAAAACAAGTATTTTTATTGCAATATTTGCATTACGAAATAACTCGGTTAGATCAGATGGCTGGGTATATAAAAAGACCAATATGAAGGGTATATTAGATTCGGCACAGCCGAATATGGCGCTCTTACTCGTTCTTAATTAGGCTGTTATCTATTTCTTTTTAAAACTTTTTTAAACATATGTAACTTATTTTTAAAATTTGTTTCCCCGATATTATTTTCATTCAGTAATTTAAATATTATTTTAAGACAAATATGCACATTTTTTTATGTCACATTTTTAAGCTGGTTTTCTGCTTGACCGACTTTGATTTGACTTTATTATCCTTAGACACACAGTCATGGCTTAAATGACGAAAAAATTTACTAGGATTTTTAATATGTTTTAAATATGTTTATTCTTTGTTACGCATTTAAAAATATTTTTTTTAAACTGTTACATATGGAATGACAAAATTTTGTACTAAGTATGTCCTTTCTCGCCACTGGCGGCGGTGAAGGGTATATGTTAAACAATTGCAAAATAGTAACAGAAATTTAACATATGTATCACAATACAAAGTATTGAAGTGGTTGGACATACATACGTATGTATAAGTTATTTCCGTATCTCTTTGCATTAAGAGGATCTTCAGCCATAAAAAAAACTCAATGACTCTGACTGACTCTTTATGACTGAATTACTGTGTAAAACGTTTGACTGTCTGTTTTATTACATACATATTTACATACATACTTAGATATGTACATATGTATTCCATTGTTTTTGGCTTTTACTTTTTAGTTTATTATAGCATGTGCTGTTTTTTTTTATTGTTTTTTTTTATTGTGAATTCTTATTTTGTTTTCCCTAACAATTCCAATTTCCATTTTTATATGTATAGACACTAACTAATTCAATCCCTTGCAATAAGCAAGATATATGTACTCTTTTTTTTTTTTTTTGAAAATTTCGACGTTTTTAATAGAGTAGAGTTGTATTTTAACAATAGATCGTGTTTTCTTTCGTGTGTGTGCCCTCTCGTTACTGCAAGTCAACCAACCGTTGCTTATGCGCTGGACTTTTTATGTTGATTATTTGCGGAAATTTCATGCATTTGAAAAGCATGACCTTTTTGAAGGCCCATATGTGTTTCTCGTGCATACTTATGTACATATAGTTATGTGTTGTTTTTATGGTATTTTTCCTATTGGTGGGCATGAAAATGTGTGAAAAGTTTTTAATGCTTCTAGAGAATTGTTAAATTATGTTAAGGCTTATATACTGACATATGGGCGCGTTGGGAAAATTTAATGATTTCGCTTAAAATTTATTAAAATTCATTTAATTGCTTCACTAGATTTCCAACAACAAAGGATCAAGGCAACAATTTTTTTGAAATCCTTAGGTCCGCGCTTCAGAGCTGTTGGCAACTATAACGCTAAGTCTATCGTGTCTGTCTACACGTTGAGAAGACGATGCACAATATGGCGCAATAGGATCAACTCCATTGCAAGTTCAACTTCAACCTCACTTATGTTTTTTCGCTAAAAACCGAAATAAACTTTTATGATATGGGCAGATAAAGACGCAGACCGTGAGATCACCCAAGTATTATTGAGACTTTTGATCTTGTTTTCAATTCAATTTGCCACCTCAAACCGAAACCTTTTCTTTGCGGGAAATTCTTCTTCAATATTTCAGAAGAAGCGGATTTGATAACCTCTATATAAACGTGTATAAGAAGAAAACTAGGGTTGGTTGAGTAATTTTTGCCACACAAATATCAGCCCGGATTTCATTTAAACGGTGCTACAGGACATTTGACAGAAATATTGGGAGCTTCACTAAAAGCGGAGCCGCCATTACGGATACATAATCTACATCACAACCAGGGTACACGTATATCAGGTAGCCTCAGATAAACAGCTGAGTAACGGTATTTCGTTATATTAATTTCAAATTTTGTTTATGTTTATGTATTTTCTCCCTTTTTTACAAACAACAACTGTAGTATTGCAAGAAAAGCTCAAAATGAAGAAGAAAGATTTTATGAGTTTTTGTTATTTGTCTTTGACATTCTTATGACGGTTTAGTTGTTTTTGTAGAATCGCTCCTACCTGATATACGTGTACTGATCACAACTAACAAGCGAATGGCCACCAACTTCCTTAAACTGAGTGACAATGTCTTCTTACATCAAATGAGTATGGTTGGGGATACAAAAAATCAATGCGGACAACTGTATTTTTAAAACACTTTAAAAGAATTGAAATTGGATGTTGGGGCGACTAGCCACTTCTGTAACTTTCCCCTCTCTTCCTGAAAACTCCGCATGGCCTTTAATTTTTTCTTATATCATTTTCACAGCTTCCTGTTCAATCTAACTTAAGGTCAATGACGGTCTTAGTAGCCTTAATGAGAGTATGGAAAAAGCGATTAAACATATTTTTTTTGCACCGCCAGATTAGATATAATAGTGCTTTATTGCACAGATGTCAAACAGCTTTTGTCTGAGAAAAGAAGATCCGGTAGAAAGTAGCAAAAGCACATATCGCCCTAGCCTTGAACTGAGCTTAAGTAGACTACAAATCGACTCAGAAATTTACTGGAGGCATATAGAATACAATCACTTAAAGAACACTAAAAAGGTATAGCCTTGGCTCCTCAGATAAATTATTCTCTATAGCGATCAGCCAAAGGTCTTCGAAGACTTGTTATTAGTGAATTACCGAATTAGCTGCTAGAAAACTTTTAAAAATACGATTAAATTTTTTAGATGTCATAGAGGCTATTAATAATTTGAGCGCTAAGAAAAGCTCCTGGATTTAACAAAATCAGTAACAAAAAAAGCTTTTAGAGTTGCCTTTTACAGCAAGGCAAATACAATAAATACTTTCGTTAGCAAGTCAAAGATTTACTTTCAACAAAAGTAAGTATTTAAAATTAACTTTTATTTAATTGCTCTCATAATTTTTTTTTTTTTTTTTTTTTTTTTTTTTTTTTTGTTTTAACAAATATTTTATTATTGAATCTTCGCTTAAGCGAACTAACAATAAGTATTCAAATCTTAAAACTAAGTAATTAATACAAGTCCAGTCAGTACCAGACTAAAATTTAAGTTCTCACAATAAAATTTTCTTATTTCAAAGGATTCATCTAAGAGCAATAGTGTCCCTTCTTTTTAGGCGGGTGTGCCCACTATGTTGCAGGATGCTTCGAGCAAGCGGATTTGGATGTGATTCCAGCTTATTTAAATACTTGTCCACATATTTCAGGATTTCGCATTTTACAAGTGGAACTTCAAGATCCTTGTGGATGTTGCTGTTTTTTATATACCAAGGAGCACCAGTTATCATTCTTAGAATTTTGTTTTGACGGCGTTGAATCTTTTCTATATTGGAGGCGGAAGCAGTGCCCCATAGTTGTATCCCGTAGCACCAAATTGGTTTTAAAATCGAGTTGTAGAGTAAAAGCTTACAATCAAGATGTAGCACAGAGTTTCTACCAATTAGCCAGTGGATTTGAGCAGCTTTAAGTTTCATTTGAGTCAGCTTTGCATCTATATGAGGCTTCCATGTAAGGCGGCGATCTAGGTGAATACCAAGATATTTTGTCTCAGATCGTTGAGGCACATTATGGTTGTTGATAGTGATTGGAGGGCACGTTTCTTTGCGTAAGGTAAAAGTTACGTGAGTGCATTTTTGTTCATTTATCTTAATTCCCCATAACTTTGCCCATTTCTCAACTTGGCTAACGTGTTGTTGCAGTTGACTCGAAGCCTCTTTAGGGTCTTTATCAATACTGAGAAAAGCAGTATCATCAGCAAATGTGGACGTGTGCGTAAAACTGTTTGTTGGCATATCTGCTGTGTAAAGCAAGTACAAAATTGGGCCTAGTATACTTCCTTGAGGGACACCAGCCTCTATTGGTTGGGAACAACTTATTTGGTTTCCCTCTTTGATCATAAATTGTCGGCCTGTTATGTATTTTTCTAAAAGGTTGAAAATATTATCTGGAAGGTTGAGCTTTAGTTTGTTTAAAAGGCCTTCATGCCATACTTTGTCGAAAGCTTGTGAGACATCGATAAAAAGCCCGGAGCAGTACTTCTTTTCCTCAAAGGCTTTTCTTATAACCTGTACCAACCTGTGAGTTTGTTCGATGGTACTATGTTGACTTCTAAAGCCGAATTGGTGATTTGGAATGCAGTTGTTGTCATTCAGGATTGGATTTAGCTTGTTTTTTAACAGTTTTTCGAACAATTTTGACATTGTGGGTAACAAACTTATGGGCCTATAAGATTCTACCTTCGAGGGATCTTTGCCAGGCTTAGGAATCATCTTTACTAAGGCAACTTTCCATATAGGCGGAAAATGTTCAAGCCGAATTATCGCGTTAAAAGTAAAAAGAATGATTCTTTTAGCAGTAAGAGGCAGCTCTATGAGCATTTTGTTGCTTATTTTATCTACGCCAGGAGCTTTTTTACCATTTAGGTTAGCGATTGCCTCTATAACATCTGCAAATCGGAAACGTATTTCTAAAGGACGTCTGGCAACAACAGGCGGTAATTCCCTTACGTCAGTGCATGTATTGGGAGTGAATACGTTTTTGAAGTGATTTGCGAACAGATCGCATTTTTCTTCGTCATTTCTAGCCCAGGATCCTCTCAGATTGCGCAGTGGTGGTTTTGCGATAACAGGTCTTTTAAGACGTCTGGCTGATCGCCATAAGGAATAATTTGTCTGAGGAGTCGCGTCTAGACCTTCCAGGTACTCTTTCAGTGATGCCATTCTGTGAGCCTCCAACAAGCTTTTTAGTTGGGTTGTACATTCTTTCAGCCTAGTTTTAAGTTGGGGCGATCTATGTTTTTGCCATTCCCTGCGGGCTCTTCTTTTTTCAGATACAAGCTTTTCCACATCGTCAGAGAAAATTTTGTTGTACCTAGCCTGGCGGTAGGTAGAAGACGCATGTTCAACGGCTTTTTTAATGTTTTCATTTAGGACGCTCAGACAATCATCTATGTCTCCAGGAGTTTTTAGCGGTTGGTTTTCCGCGCAGTGGGTACTAATATATTTTTTATATTTCAACCAATTTATTCTTTTTGATAAGAAAAACTCACTAGTTGCCATTTGGTGAGGACTGCAAATAGTTATTATTGTGGGTGAGTGGTCAGAAGATAAATCCAAGGAGGCTTGAGCCTCAATGAGCTCCGAGGATATACCTTTTGCTACGCCAAAATCAATTACTTTTGTTTTAACATATATATTTTATTATTGAATCTTCGCTTAAGCGAACTAACAATAAGTATTCAAATCTTAAAACTAAATAATTAATACTAGTCCAGTCAGTACCAGACTAAAATTTAAGTTTTCACAATAAAGATGGCTAATTTCAAAAATTTCATCTAAGAGCAATAGTATCCCTTCTTTTTAGGCGGGTGTGCCCACTATGTTGCAGGATGCTTCGAGCGAGCGGATTTGGATGTGTTTCCAGCTTATTTAAATACTTGTCCACATAGTTTAGGATTTCGCTTTTTACTAGTGGAACTTCTAGATCCTTGTGGATGTTGCTGTTTTTAATATACCAAGGAGCACCAGTTATCATTCTCAGAATTTTGTTTTGACGACGTTGTATTTTTTCTATGTTGGAGGAGGAAGCAGTGCCCCATAATTGTATACCGTAGCACCAAATTGGTTTTAAAATCGAGTTGTAGAGTAGAAGTTTACAATCCAGACGTAGCACAGAGTTTCTACCAATTAGCCAGTGGGTTTGAGCAGCTTTAAGTTTTATTTGAGTCAGCTTCGCATCAATGTGATGCTTCCATGTGAGGCGGCGGTCTAGGTGAATACCAAGATATTTTGTCTCAGTTCGTTGAGGCACGATGTGGTTGTTAATAGTGATTGGGGAGCACGTTTCTTTACGTAAAGTAAAAGTTACGTGAGTGCATTTTTGTTCATTTATCTTTATTCCCCATAACTTTGCCCATTTCTCAATTTGGGTTGCGTGTTGTTGCAGTTGGTTCGAAGCCTCTTTAGGGTCTTTATGAATACTAAGGAAAGCAGTATCATCAGCAAATGTCGACGTGTGTGTAAAACTATTGGTTGGCATATCTGCTGTGTAGAGCAAGTACAGAACTGGACCTAGTATACTCCCTTGAGGTACACCAGCCCCTATTGGTTGAGAAGAACTTGTTTGGTTTCCCTCTTTGATCATAAATTGTCGACCGGTTATGTAATTTTTTAATAGGTTGAAAATATTAGCTGGAAGGTTTAGCTTTAGTTTGTTTAAAAGGCCTTCGTGCCATACTTTATCGAAAGCTTGAGAGACATCAATGAAGAGCGCGGAGCAGTACTTCTTTTCCTCAAAGGTTTTTCTTATAACCTGCACCAGTCTGTGAGTTTGTTCGATTGTGCTATGTTGACTTCTAAAGCCAAATTGGTGATCTGGAATGCAGTTGTTTTCATTCAGGATCGGAGTCAGCTTGTTCTTAAGCAATTTTTCGAATAGTTTTGACATTGTGGGTAACAAACTTATAGGCCTATAAGACTCTACTTTCGAAGGATCTTTGCCAGGCTTAGGAATCATCTTTACTAAGGCCACTTTCCATATAGGCGGGAAATGTTCAAGCCGAATTATCGCGTTAAAAATAAAAAGAATTATCCTTTTAGCCGTGAAAGGTAGCTCAAGGAGCATTTTGTTGCTGATTTTATCAACGCCTGGAGCTTTTTTACTATTTAGGTTAGCGATAGCCTCTACAACATCTGTAAATCGGAAACGTATTTCTAAAGGACGTCTGGCAACAACAGGCGATAATTCCCTTACGTCTGTGCATGTATTAGGGGTGAACACGTTTTTTAAATGATTTGCAAACAGATCGCATTTTTCTTCGTCATTTCTGGCCCAGGATCCTCTCAGACTACGCAGTGGTGGTTTTGCAATAACAGGTCTTTTAAGACGCTTGGCTGATCGCCATAGGGAATAATTTGTCTGAGCAGTCGCGTCTAGACCTTCCAGGTACTCTTTCAGTGATGCTATTCTGTGAACCTCCAGCAAGCTTTTTAGTTGGGTTGTACATTCTTTCAGCTTAGCTTTAAGTTGGGGTGATCTATGCTTTTGCCAATCTCTTCGGGCTCTCCTTTTTTCAAATAAAAGCTTTCTCACATCGTCAGAAAATCAATTACGTCTGCAATTTTATTGTGGTCTGTTGGCCAGTAGGTTGGTTGTCCAGTTGAAATAACATAAAGTCCCATTTCAGACACGGCATCATACAAGACACGACCTCTGGGACTAATTAGTCGGGAGCCCCAGTACGTGTGCTTGGCGTTATAGTCTCCAGCAGCTATGAAGCGGGGACCTAGAGATTTGTAAAAACTGTTGTACTGATCCTTCGTTATGGAGAATCTCGGTGGACAATAAACTGATGAAATAAGTAAGTTATTGAAAAACTCATTAATGCAGACGTTTGTTGCTTGCATATAACATTCAGATAGGCCACCCAACCATTGGTGCTTAATTCTTGATTTGATTAATATAGCAGAGCCCCCACAGGATCTATCCCTGGGATCTTTTGAGTCATAAAAATTGTATCCACTAATTTTAAAAGTGTTCCTAGATGTCATATGAGTCTCGGAAATCAACATGACGTCAATTTTATGGTGTATTAAAAAATATTCGAGCTCGTTTTTGTGTTGGCGGATGCCGTTTGCGTTCTGGAACGCAAACGGCTCTCATAATTGATAGAATTTTTTTTATAAAAAGTAGGGTTTTGAAAAACTTTTTCCAATAACCTTTTGAATTGATATTACATTTTTATTTAATAAATAAGCAGCCCAGGCTCAAATTTTAGTAGAGATCAAGACACAATTTTTTTTCCAATTAAATCGTTGATTGATTTAACCAAGCTCTAAAATGTATTTAGTTGGGAAAAATGTAGAAATTTTTAAGCTTTTTAAAATTAGGTACAAAATAAATAAATAATAATAAAACTTATTTAATTAAGAATTTACTAAAATACTAACATTTAGTGTAAATTATTTAAAATTTTTTTTAATAACTAACGAAATTCGTTTATAGCATGTATTTACATAAGGCAAACCTTAAGATAAATTTTACTAAAAATATATAAGAAGTGTGTTTAGAATCAGTTTAAATATATATTTTGTTTATTTAAAAACAAGGCCAACTGGGAATTTAAAGCTTTTAGGAATTTATCTAATAATATAAATCAAATATTAAAATTTAAAAAAATGTCCGCCCAGCACTTTAAGTAAATCAGGCAAAACAAACTCTGATTAATAAATCCATATAATAAAACTTGTTTGTTAAGTTTTATTGAAGCATCTTTCTTTTTTATTGCCAGAATCTATGTCAGATTTTCTTCTTATGCTCATATTCTATTTAATTTTGTTAAAACAAAAACGTTTAACGTTTAAACGACAGATAAGGAAACTTGTAAACTTTTTCAGTTTTGTGTCTAAAGTTATAACAAAAGACTATTAAATAAGATTATTTATTTACTTCTTTTCTACCACTTATAAGACAAATTTAGTAATTTCTTTTATATTGTAAGATGAAAAGGAAAACTGCGCTAAAAAATAATGAAATCGTTATTTAACATTCACGATACATTCTATTAAAGGACATATCACAGAATTTTAAAAGAGAAACTATTTTTATTAAAAATTTTTTTTTGCTCTCTTGTTAAATAAAAAAAAATTGGTTACGCTATTTTGCATTTAAGCTAACGATATTGATATTTTACTAAACAATTTTTTGCTGCTTAATTTCCTTTTGTTATCGTACACTTGTTGTTTGGTTGCACTACTTAACCAAGTTGGTGTTTATACTCTTCACATAACTGATAAAGATATACATATATAAGTTTGTCATTCCGTTCGTAATTTCATTAATATCCATCTGCAACCCCATAAAGTACATATTTTATTAGTCTCTATTGATAGGGAAGTCGATTTAGCGATTTCCGTCTGTCCGTGTTATGGTTGAAATCAACTTTTTAGTAGTAGAGTTGTAAGACCGACCCCAATTAATTTTTCCTCCCAAACACTTTGTGGAACAAAATTACCCCCTATTTCCAGTCCCTAATAGGGTTGCCATTTAAAATTTGAAAAAATTAGGGTAAAAACCTTAACAATTTCCCTGAAGTAGCCCTTAGAGGAATAAAATGTTTTACAGGCCCCCATTACTTTTCCCTCCCAAACATATTTCTAGAATATACTTACCCTATATCTCCATCACCATACAAAACTTACACAAATTATGAAAAACGCCCATAACTTCCCCAGAGTCGGCCTAAGAGAAATAAAGTATACGACCGACCCCTATTAGTTTCCCCTAAGCATATTCCTAAAACATACCTACTCACCCCCTATCTCTATCGCCTAAGAGGACTCCCATACAAAGTGTGGGAAATCGTACTAAAACCCTCCCTACAGCTCGCAGGGTGCTCTTGGATAGGTCAAATGTAGGACTGCGAAGGGTATATACGATTCGGCGCAGCCGCATATAGCACTATTGTTGGAATAACAACTTGTTTGTGTCATATCACAGTGGATATTATAACATATTTCTACTTGTGGTTGTTGCCATAATTTGCTCTTTGCTAATAGAATACAAATGTTTGATCAGTAATCTAGCATAGAGCTGCTTAAATTAGGTTATTTATTTGTAACTTCTTGATTTTTTTTCTCTCTTTTGTAGGCAATTCATCAATACCAACAAGATCGGTTGGCTAATTAGTGACATTTACCAACATGTTCCACTGTAAATAGTTAATATGATCTCTCTTAAGTCATTTATAAATGAGAGTAAGTTTTATTGAAAAAGAAAACTAAATGTACTGGCTGGAGATGGCGGATTCCTATTTAAGGTAAGTGCAAGTGACCTTAATGTTCCAAAGAAAATGTTACATTTATGGATTACAAAAAAAGATTAGTTTAAACGACTTTTTTTTACAAATACTTATATGTATGTATTTATGTATGTATGTATATGTATGTATGTACATACACATAAATACTTATTTATGTTTTATATGGCATTGTCACCTACTTATTATTGTGTTTTTTATGAAAAGTTGTGTTAAGAGCTTCTATAAGCAACGCTTAGCAGTAAAAGAATTAAGTCAATAACAAAATTTATTGAAATAAAATTTGTAATTTAAGCCAATTATGAAAGTTTCGATTTTTATCAAAATGCTTACTTAAATTGTATTTAGATTTCGATTTATATTTAACGTCGTCATTCATTCACTGGTACATATGTCTGGCTACCGACTTATGTTCAAAAGAATAATTTTTGTCATAAATTTTATTAATAAAGCAAGTACATAAATTTTTTATAGAAAAACTAAATATCCAAAAAGGTCAGAAACGCAGAAATAAATGTTACAATCGGTTAATCCTGACCCTGCACCTTAGTTTACTTTAGAAAAAAAGTTTTCTTCTAAATTTTTTGTTCAAAAACTCTAAAACATAATAAAAATTTTAGGACTTGCATATTTTTCCCTACGGCTAGTTAAAGCTTCTTTTGCAAGGACCCTTAAATCGGATTCATAAGGAATGGGTAAGGCTGAACTGCTTAAATTTCGGTTACTATAGTTTCTGTGATCACAAAACTGAGTGTAGTAACTTCAAAGAGAAATAGCTTCCATGCAAACCTATAAACATTGGCAAAGCAGGGAGTTTTGCAAAACACAGTAACAACCAAGCCGGCATTAGGTCCCTCGAAGAAGTACCTATGCTTTTGAGCCATATATAAACGTGGGTGGTATCAGAGTTTTGTAAAGAATGGTTTATGTCAGTTAGGAGGTGGTTTTGCATTAATACTTCTTACTAAGTCCAAAGTAGCATCTATTGGCCAATATTGTTCTTATATTCACACTTGCGTCTCGTTGACGTTAAAACGATCACACGAAAGGCTGCCTGAAATTCCGTTTAATACTGAAAGGCTCAGACATATTCCTTCCTGTTTAACTGAGGATTGCATATCAGTTTAGGTTATTCAGCAAAGTCGTATTACTTTTGCAAGGATAGCAAACTCAGGCATAGCTTAAAACACCTTTGAACCTATGGGACTATCGATAGCGGCTTTATTGTCGACAAATTTTTGGGTATTTTCCAGGATTTGGCGTAGTGTGTACTTATGGTCCATGGTGAATTTGCCAGGTCTACACTCGACATGGTATGGCCCAATTATGTTCTTGAATTAAGGTTTTAATCTTTCTTACATTACACTGGATAGTATCTTGTAACTACTGGGAAGAAAACTATCCCTCTTTAGTTGTGTTGGTATACGCTCCTCTAGCCAGATTGTACAAACCAGCTGATGGATACGCCTAATCAGTATGGCGCTTTCTGTCTTAAAAAGTTTAGCTGGCAACTCCCATAGGCTTTTGCTGTCTTGTTATTCATAAGCCAGGTTACTGTTTTTTCGACCTCTTTCTGGCTAGGCGGTACGTACTCAATACCATTGCCGCCGCAATTGGATACTAACAGATGTGAAAAATAATTTTTCCATATCCTCAGCACACTATCTGTACCAGTCATCAGTTTACCTTCTTCTACCTCATGCTATACATGTAGAAATTCTATAGGAAAAAGCTGAGACTTGCAATCAAAGATGTTGGTGGGAGGCGGTAAAAATAGGCTGTAATATAAAGATTTTGAATAAAGTTTAAAGATGCACTTTACTTGGCAATAATGGTATCCTGAGAAGCACTCTAAATTCCATTCACCATACGGTTCCTTTTAAGTGCTGAGTGATGGGAATGGCGGCAAGGAGTGCGGTAAGACTAAGCGAGTAAAAATTAGAAAAATTACTTAATACTGATCACGTTAGAATATTGTAAATTAACATACAATAGTATGTTTCGGGGGTGTGCAGTTTTCATTGATTTTAGGGCCTTATAGACATATTGCTTTAAATCTAGATTGGATAGGAATTGAAGGAAGGCCCCTGGGTTTCGATACACTGTGAGGTATTTGACAATGAAATTGCCGACGATGTCGTTTGTAATTGCTTAGCCTTTAAATTGGCATATTAGGACACAGTGAGACCACCAATAGGTCACTATCATGGAAATATTAGAGCATAGATGCTTAATATGGCTAACTTTCAGCATGAGAGACTGTAGGGTGGCATTGGTAAGGGTTTGTGTCCAAGGTTGAACTTAGCAGGTTTAAAATTTGCTCATGGACTTAAGGGATATGGGTCTAAGGATTACGATTGGAGTCATAACTGGACACGGTTTAGTTTGGTCAAGAACAACAGATAGGATATCGCTACTACACATTATTTTAAGATATGTGAGGATGAAGAGGAATAAGAACGATAGAGCATGTTGTCTGTTGTCTGCCTAAGATTACAGAACCATAGAGTGAAGTGGTTGGGTACAAAAATTCACGAAAATTTAGGCGATGTCTCAATGCCAACTTTTAAGAAACTCTTGGTTCGAACTTCGGTAACAACTGTTTCTTTTTATGAAAAGTATTTGTACTTATTTCGACAACTTCTTTATTGACAACAGATCGTTCTTTATTTACGAACAGCAACTTCTGCCTTTTTTTAATATTTCTTTCCACAGAGCGTTCTTGATATGACAACGCCTGGTGTTTGATTTTATGTATATACATATGTGAACGGATAATCTTAAAATTTTGACACCGGCCGTGCATGGTTCAAGAACTCTGTTTTTCCTCTGTGTTTTACGGTATAAAAGTAAAATAAAGAACAGAATTCGTTCGTGGTTTTTTGTTCAAAATTCATTTGATTTTTAAATGTTGCAAACAAGTATTTGTTATATAGGGTTTCACCCCTGGTGGGGCAAAAACATTAATGGTGCAAAAAAATGTTGTATGCACTCTGCAGAAAATAAGAATTGTAGAGCGTGTATGAACTGGTCAATAAAGAAATAGGACTACTCCAAAGGTAACGCAGTTGTATATAAACAACATCCTCCATTTGACGTTATAATGTCCTACGGCAGGACCACCTAACCCATCTTTGCATTAAATCGGAGATGTCTCAAAACTTATCCACGCTACACCATAGAAGATTATTTTTAAAACAACGTGCACTCAACATGCGATCGTTAAAACACGAACGCCTGCCGCTTAACTACAAGTTCTTGTTTGACAATGACTGCTCCATTACTGTATTACATAGGACCATTTTATAACTAGTCTATTTCAACTAAAATGGTCAAATATTTTTTGCAAGACAGTAGATGTGAACAAATAGCAAAACTATTACATTGCTTCATGATATTTAACAGACATGGACAGTTTTAATAACTAATTTATTTTCTTCACGATTATTTCCAACAAACACAAAGCGTTTACCATCTCTGCACTAAAAAAAGTGAAAAAAAAATTAAAAACATTTAATATTGTTGCCAACATAAACAAAAGATGTTAAAGTTCTCAAGGCAACATTTGTTAAATAAATATTTACTGATCATTCATTCGCTTATTGTTTTCTTCATTCCTTTAGTCCTTTTTTTTGTCATTTTCGCATCTGAATAACAAACATGTAATTGTTGAAGAAAATCACAC
The DNA here is from genome assembly GCA_963583895.1 of Melanophora roralis. NCBI lineage: Eukaryota > Metazoa > Arthropoda > Insecta > Diptera > Rhinophoridae > Melanophora > Melanophora roralis. The sequence continues at coordinate 61,803,010 of OY757190.1, read as the reverse complement.
ATACAAAACCACACACAACACAAATATTTATCAACAACAATATTCCTCCTTTCTCTATGACTTTTAATGCAACTTCTTTAAAATCTTAAGAAAACAAATTTATAACAAAAATAAATTTCGATTTTGGGTGCACGCATGCTTAGAATTTTGAAAAGGTATATACATGTACACACAAACGTACATTTTAACCATTATTATCCCCTAGATATCCATATGTCTATACATATGTATGTATGTATTTAAGGACAATCTGTACTGCAGCTAAACTGATAAGCATCGATTATAAATATCTAACGCCTTCAGAAATATACAAACACGTACCATCACAATTAAATCGATTCGCATTAAAACGCTCATTCATACGTATTAAAAGAAGGATAATAGTGGTTTATAGCAATTTAGGTATTAAATAAATGTGTGAGTTTTCTTCCTTTTTTTTATGAAAGTTTGTTCACATATTTTATTGCTGTTTGTAAAGTTGCAATAAATTCTTGCTTTTTGGTAGTTGTGTGATAGTTTGTGGTGGATCCTTTTTTGTTTTGGTTTTGTAACCTTAAAATCATAAGTATTTCTGTAGTATAAACGTGTGCGATACTCTATTGTCTTTTTTTGATTGTTATTTAGTAATATTTTTTACCCCATTACGGAAGTAACAAATAATAATTGTTAGGGCAAGTTAAAATCAAACAAACAGCAAAAATTCTGTGAAATACAGTGGGGCAAACAAAATTGAATTTTTTCCTTTTTTTGGAAAAATAAAAAGATGGTAAAAATTTTGTATAAATTTAAAATATAATTAAAATTAAATGAAAATCCGGTATTGCACCAGATTTTTTTGCTTTTTTTTTAAATAGTTGAATTGTTGAACTTTTGGCAGAAATTATTTTTTTTAAATTTCTTATATTATACATTAGAATTAGATCCCAACTTCACCTGTATTATTTATGGGATTTGTTGTTGGTTAAGTTTGTTTATATATATGCATTTCATTGGTTCTTAAACCACATCATTAATTGACTTTAACCAAATTCTTGAAAAAAAACTCATGACTGTATTTTGCCTCTATATAAAAACCTCAATGAACTTATTGAGAATTATTTAAAACAAAAACATTTTAGGGACTTTTTAAGATTATAACAAACCATTTTTCGTTATTCGACATTTTGATTTTCCTTTTTCTTATACATCTGGATAACCAGTGGTTACCACAAAATGTATTGAAGGACTAACGAATAAAACCTTTCTGTATTACAATAATTTTTAATATTATTCGGGTTTTTGTCCCAACTAATTTAATTTAATAAGGTCTGTCTGCGTACACATATTTTGCATCATTTTGTACAAAATGTTACAAAATCTTGCAAAATGTTGTCTGCGTACTCCAAATCTCTTGCAGCGAGAGAGCCAAAAAGAAAATTTTTTGACAGTTGGAAGTAAGAGAACTTGCAAAATGTTACTGGAGAAATTTCTTCTTGTAAGATTTTGCAACTAGTTTGAACAGCTGTTTTTATTTACTAATTGAATGAAATAATTTTTGTGAAACGAAAATAAACATTGAAATTTAACAATAGTTAGAATTGTGTTGATTTTTAACGTTTATAACAAATTATAATAAACATAACATTTTACTAATGCCAGAAATGTCCAAATATACAAATAATTTACCGCGTACACATATGCTAAAATTCTTTTGCTTTGTTATTTGAATTGTTTACACACCGTTCAGCTGTTTTCTTGCAAGATTTTACTGGATACTGTCTGCGTACTTTTTGATATATTTTTAGCCGACAGAGTAAAATTGGTCTTACTCTCCCAAAAAATATTACTGAGTATTTGCTACTGGAAAAGTACGCAGACAGACCTATTATATGGTTTGTTGTAGGTTAAGGAAAAAGTCAAACCAGTTGAACAACGAAAGACGGTTTGTTAGGTTTTTGAAAGAACTCTTTAATGTTTTTGGTTTGTTTTTAATAATTCTCAATAAGTTTATTAAGTTATTGTCGTCCTATTTATTTAAAATTTGTAAAGAACAACAGTGTTCAACGAAGCCATTTTTAATACATATATGGAAGAAAAAAAAGTGCGCCGTAGACCGGTGAATATAAAGCATTGTTGAAAGCAAATTTATAAAAAGTTTTGTTTGTGATTTTACGCCAAAAGTAGCGTTCGCCATTTACCAATACCAAACATAATAAGAGCTTTCACAATCCTTGGAAGATTCCTAAGAAACAATTTTAAAACGTTTGCAAGAAATAGAATTCATTCTAAAGCAGAGGAAGTAAGTATCCCAGGAGAAGCCAAAAGGTTAAAACCAAAATCCCGAAATCGAAATTGCTCGAGCAAAACTAAAACCCGATTAAATCGATGTTTTGCTTGAGGCAATTTTGTTATCCGCAGAATATTTTAATTTAAGTTTAAATGGTAACAGAAAAACTTTGGGATTGAGATAAAGTATACCTTTAAAAAAATCTTCAGAATAAAACAGATTTCTTTTTAGCATAAAAACTATAAAGAAACAAAATTCTTTTTACAATTACGTAAAGCCAATGATCTCTTTAAGTTAAAAAATTTTGTGGTGGCTGGTAAGCGTTGCTATTATTGTTGGTCTTTTCCTACCAAATTGGTCGGATATTTTTTATTTGGTCGGATGGTCGGCTTAACCTGATTGTGGTCCGTTTGAGAAAACGTACTGTAGTTATTTAAAGAAAGCCAAAACACTGGTCGCTATTTAATTTTTTGAGTTCTCGGGAAGCTTATTAACTTTTTAACGAAAAAAAAACAAACCGAAGGAAATGTCAAAAATTTTTATCTAAAAAGGTATAAAAAAATACCGTGAGCCCAGCATATTAACGTTTTATATAAATATTTTTATTGGCACAAAAGCTAGTAAGTATATTAAAAGAAATAAAGTTTTTAATATATTTATAGGGTTTGTTGTTGGTTAAGTTTGTCTATATGCATTTCATTGGTTCTTACACCAAATCATCAGTAGACTTCAACCACCCAAATTCTTAAAAAACTCATGAATATTTTCTGTCTTTATATAATAATCTCATTAAACAAAATAATGGTTTGTTGGATTCTTAAAAAACTTGAACGTTTTGGTTTTTTTATAGTAATTCTCATTTTGTTTAATGAGATTATTATATAAAGACAGAAAATATTCATGAGTTTTTAAAGAATTTGGGTGGTTGAAGTCTACTGATGATTTGGTGTAAGAACCAATGAAATGCATATAGACAAACTTAACCAACAACAAACCCTATAAATTAACAAGAAAATTGGGATTAAATCCTAAATAATTTAAAAATTGTGTTTTTAATATATCTTAGAAGTTTTTTTATTTATTCTTGAATAAATATATGTAATTCCATTAAAATTGAATAAAATAAAATTTTGGATACTTTTTTGGGAAACCTTATATAATACTTCCATTAACAAAGTATATAAAGTTTACTTGATCCAAATTTCGCTGCAATATCGATATTCATTAGGTGTTAATGAGGGATAACCAGATTTCCCGACAAAAGTTTTCATCTAATGGTAGAGTCAATAAAAGACCGATCTTCTCGGTAATTAGAACGATAGTATTTTAAACTTATTTGTGCATAATTACATTCCAATTTAAATTGGACTTAATATGCCCGCTACGGATTGATACCAGTATAATCGATAAATTTTATACTAGGAGGATAAAATATTTAAATAACGGATCGACTTTAAACATTGAAAAATTCCTATAATTTGATCTCAAAAAAAGGTGTTTTGATGATTTTTTGGTCCTAAAATTTGACGATATTGAACCAAACTTATTTGGCAGCTATACATACATCTTACAACCGTCTTTTTTTCTCTTAAACGACAAAATCTTAAGTATGTCGATACAAATGAAATTGTTAGCAGCCAATTTACGATCAATTTTAAGAGTTTTAAAGTACGTTTGAAGTGTATTTTTAAGAATGCCAAGTGCTTAAGAATTGTATAAAATTGAGTAAATATCTTCTTTTATTTCAAAGTAACAACAATCACTTGATGTCAACAATTTTAACAAATAAATTAGTCTTTTAAAAGCAACATTTTTTATATGAACTTAATCTTCTATTGCATGTATGTATGTACATACATGTATGCATATTTATATAAAACTTTTATTTGCAGAAGCCTAAAGCATTAAATACATTCCTCGCTACAGGCTACCGAACACAACCAGCCAAAAATAAAATACACGTGTGCTTATGAGAATAATTTTTTAATTGCTACAATGCAACACAACTACGGGTTGCTGTCAATGCTAATTTTGTGGCGTGGTCGAAATTAAACTAATTTCTATTTTTATACGCGACAGATAACAGATTAGTGCTGCCAATACGGTAAGATGCAAAAAATATAGCTTAAACAGTACAAAAAGACTTTAGGTGGCACCACAGAAAGTCATATTGCTCATATGTTTATTTTGTAGTGGTAGTCTAGTAAATATTTCAGTAGCAGCCAGTCGGACACAAATTTAGCAAGAAGCTTTTGTGTTTGTGTGTTCCTGTGTTCTTGTTGCTTGAATGTGTTTAATGCATTAGGCTGCCTACAAACATTTCCAGATGCATTTTTCTCCTCTTTTTGTTGGCCCTCTCTACTATTTGTGTAAAAGTTTATCTTAAAACTTTAGCATTTGTTAAATTAACGTAAATAAAATGTGAAAGAGAGGGAATAAAGTACACAAATCGGAAAAAGCTGTCGGTTATTTATAAAGTGATAAGCCAGGTAATCGTTTTATGTGTTGTTCTATCACATATGGAGGTATCTTAAGTGCTTTAATAAAGTTAGGTTAGATAATTTCATACATACATTTACACATGTGCATATATGCATATGTTTGTATGTATATAAAAGTACAAACATGCAATCTGGCTGTTAACGCTTAAAGTGAGTTTCTTCGTTTGGAATTTACAGTGTTTTCTAAAAGAAAATTTTAAAAAATGGTTAAATTTTTATTTGTAATTTATTTAGTCCCTGTTGGGTTTTTCAAATAAATAGGGTTTTTAATTTTTTAAGTTCAAAACAATGTAAACAAATTAAAGCAGACTATTTTAACCATTTAGGACGTCAACGATTAAGCTTTTTTTTTTGTTTATTCGAACATACACGTCTGGTTTTTATTTAACATTGACCGCCCGTCTACTGTTCTATGTTGTTGTTGGTTTTTTTGATGATTTTAGATTTTTCGGTTGTTTTCCTTTTTGCTGAAGAAAATAAAAATTTCATCAGAAAAGAAAATAAAATTAATTGCTTTAGTCAATGTTTTAAGCTTCTTAGGTAAACAATTTATGTACCTATAAATATACATACCTACTTATGTACATATGTATGTACATTGTACATAAGTAAATATGTACATATGCATGTATACATAGCTTTAATGCACTATTTATGGTTCTGTGGTATTTAATTTTTATTTTTTGTATTTTTTTTCATTAATAAAAGAAACTTAAAACAAACCATTAGAAACATGCTGCTGCTATTGTGTGTTAAAAACATATAAAAATTTTTGGTTAAAAACATTTTTGTTTATTTAGATTTAGAGAAAACTGTTTCCATCTAAATGCATTTGATATTTATGACAACACTTTGAAAAAAGTGAATTAATTATGGCCATTAAAATGTATTTGATTGTTAAAACAAAAATGTTGAAATAAAACGTATAAAACGGAAGCTGAAATTTGTTACACTAAATGTTTGATAAGTTATATGTTATATATATATGTTAAAATAGTTACAACTGGTATTAATATAAAGTCATAAATGATAATATAAGTTTAATCTGAAATAAAAGTTTCTTTGAAAAATATTTTGAAGAGCAAGGATTAAGATAAAAAATAAAAGTTAAAGCTGTTAATCGTATTTTAAGCATATGAAAAAAATTTAATTAAAAAAAAACTTTGTTCTTTTTTTTTGCCCTAACAGCAAAAAGACGTTCCCGGTTTTAGAATTAAATTTAAGACGAATGGCTTTTTGAGCCCAGGCAATATTGTTTCAAGTTGCCTTTCCAGTTTAAATAATTTTTGTGTGTAGTAAGGCTGCACTTATGTCATTCAGCTCGCACACTACTACGTCGTTACTGGAATAAAGTGGTCCCTTTGGAAATAAACGAACAGATAAGCTGACTAAATTAGGATCCTCTAATTCGGAATAGGTCGCAACTCCGCTGGGGACTATCAGGAGACTTTTTTGAAGTGGCTGAAAATCTAAACGGATCACTGGGGGCTGGATAAACACCAGAATAAACATTCGATTACTAATAAAATTAAAACCCAAAACAAATGTCCATTGCGCAAAGGCTCTCATCTATTATGCGCTGCTATAATATTGTCAGACCATAACAGGGAGCCTGTACTGGCATCAACTGATTTGTTTAAAGCTAGCATTGGCTGAAGAACGCTCGCAACTCTCAGTTATGACAAAATATGAACCCGTGACCTTGTACCGTGACAACGCTCGGCTACAAAAGAAGTTGTTGGGAGATTTTACCTTGCCCTGTTCTTTTTTGGTTGATGCAGAATATACTTTTTATTTCAAAATATCAATATTGGCTTTATTCGTTTTTGGCCTGAAAAGATGAAAAGTTCTCCTAGTCTGAAACCCATATATTGCAAAATATTTAGAATAAGGTCACAGCTATTAATGGTCAATACATTTAATAAACCTGTATTGTACAAATGTTTCAAAACAGAATCTAAATATTCGAAAAACTCCTGCAATTTTATTTATACACCCTATTAAAAAATGTATAAAGTAGTTGCGAGATTGATTTGAGTTGTTCGAGTTGATGAAATTGTTTCAAAATCAATCGACTATTCGACCAAAAGCGAAATCCCAAAATCGCATAATTACTTGCTGAAACAACACCAAACCCTGAATTAAATAATACTCTAGTAAAGAAACTAGTAGACTCGTACTCCAATTTAACAACCACACTCTCAGTTGTGGGAATAGTGAAAAGGAGGAGATGGTTTTTCAACTTCCCTGCGAATGCCCTGCCTTAGATGTTAGGATTTTTAGATTTCTAGACAGCCATGTACATATATACTAAATGACCTTAGTAACGTATTAAGTTGCAGTATACATTGCCTGTTGAAATACTCCTTGGCCACAGGTTGAAGATACTCCTAGGCGGAATTAGCGCCGCAAATAAAAAATATAAGTATTGCTTGTACATTTTAAAAAATTTGGTCGCAAAAAAGCATAAATTAGGCTTTCTTTTACAGCTTTATAGCGTATTTTACGAAAGATTTTAAAATTTTATTTAACAGGCTTTTTGGATCAATGATAATTTTCTAAGAATAATACTGGAATAGCCGAGTGGAACGCATTGTCGGAACCTCGCAACAGTTTCTCAATATTTATTTGTTATTTAACTGTTGTTGTTGTCATAATTTCTTTTTAAATCCAGCACTTTCTTTGATTTGTAGAACATTTAAGCTTATGGCAACACTAGACTATTGATGCTTTTAAACATTTATTATAAGAAAATCAGTTGAGTTTACTTTTGCTTTAACAAGCACCAAACCCATATTTCGACAAAACAAAGTTCAAATAATTCCACATTTGACCTTTTTCCTAACAAGAGTTTGCTAAAAAAAAAAAAATATTTTAAAACACATGTATGCAAAGTGTATGAATTAAATATAAATAAAAAAGTATTTTATTGATGATCAACCGCTTACAGCAACAACTATAAAATAGGCTTGTCATATTTAAGACAATCATCCAATACACATTTTAAAACTTTAATACTTTTCTTTTTATTTATTTCTGATACAAGAAGAAAAAAAAAGGAAAAATAATAAGATCAAAAGGCTATCAATGTAAACAGATCATAAAGAATAACTAAAAGGCAGGCCTTTCTCAGTATAAATTTATATTTTCCCAACTAAAGCCCAAGACTTGGCTGACAGACAGGCAGACAGACACTTAATAAAATAGAAATTATATTTGAAAAACGGATGGATGGCTGGTCGTATGGACGGAGAATTCTTTAAAATTTAAAAATAAATATCTGTGTTTAATAATAAATATGTTTGTATCTGAGAAAGTAGGATTTTGTATTGTTTTAAAACAGACAAATTTATTACATATCAAAAGGCATCAGGGGAATTAAATTTAGTACAATTTCAAATGAGCGAGCATGCAAGTGAGTAAGAAAGTTAGTGAGTAAATGTCATGTTTAGTAATTTATTAGGTGTAAAGTTTGAAATAAAGATTATTTCGTATCTTATGCTTTGGGAAAATGAAATATTCAAATTTTTGTTTACAGTTTTTTCTTTTGTTTTTTGATGCACGACTAAATTTAAACTGACAATACAAAAAGTTTTAACAAAACGCGACCCTTTTTCAACAAGAAAAGTATATAAAATGAACATTTTTCAATATTATTTAAGGTGCTTATTTTCGAATAATAAATATTTGGCTAGATTTTTTTTTATTCCAAACAAAACATAAAATCATTCAAAATGTTTCATAATATTAATTTCTACAATCAAACAACACTTTTATAAAAAAAAAAAAATACTTTTTCTCACAAGAATTGTTCTACTCAATTAAATGTGATAAAAATAAACAAAAGCATTTAGTAGAGGGTGTGTGTTTTCTTCTTTTTCAAAATTTGTTTTCCTGGTTCATTTTATAAGCAGTTGTTGCTTTTAAACTTTAATTGATTATAATACTTTATTGTCAAGTTCCTTAAGTAGGGTTTTTTAATACACACATTTTTTATCATGGTGTTTTTTTATTCATGTATTTTTATTTTCTTCCTTATAACCATTTTTTTTTTTTAATTTTTGATTATTTAAGCACAATTATTTATCTGATTATGACACGCACATCATTTTTTCTGTGTAATTAAATTTCTTCACAGAAAGAGTGAGGAAATTAACTTTTAAAAAAACATTTAACTAAATACTTTATTTTAAAATAATCTTAAATTTTCTTTTTAACCGCTTAAGCGGGACTATAGAATCAACTATAGATAGTTGTGTCTTATTTAACCCAGCAAAATGCTGTGTTGCTGTTAAAATTTTCACCCCATTTATTTAATATTTTTGTTATTGCGATTTGTTACTTAAGCAGTACTCTCCCCAACGTTTTAAAATGTGGGAAATATTTTTAACATCTTTGGTTTTATAATTGATATGTTATTGACGCATTGGCATTGTTCACATTTAATAAATTTGACATTATAGGTGCTAGAAAATTAATGACACTGGTAAACAAAATCTCACTTCTTAGTTGACAAGTTATTTCAAAGCGCGACAAATTTCATTGTACTTTTTTAATCTTTCCTAATGTTTTTGTTAAAAAACTAAAATGTAAAAGTATTTTAATTAATTTTGGTTGGATTTATTTTCATTGAACCCGGGCTTGCTTCGCCAATTTCAATCTCTACATTTCCGTCTTAATAAGAAGTGATAAAAATATTCGAGTTTTTTTGAAAGGCTTTTAGTTTCTAAATACAGCTTGGATTGTATGCTGGGTTTTTGTCTCGCACTTTTTGTTTCCCGGAAAAGCGGCACATTTTTTAAATTCCCGGAATTCCGGAATCCTGCTCAATAGTAAACCAATAAGAAAATTCATTCGATGACTTAAGACGGTAGAGAAATTTACTAGGGTTGCATTTTATATTTCGGAATTTGGCAACCCTAGTGTTGCAATCTGACAACTGACAGCTCTATCGTAAAGTTTGACATTTTCAAGGTTATACGTACTCAGAACGTTTTAACATACGATCGCTATTTGTGTTGTTTACAGTAACCTAAAAGATTTAACTCGACCCAAAAATGGAATTAAATCGTGAATATTTTGGTGCGATTATTTTTTACAACTTTCGACGTGGGTTAACTCAGCAACAGTGCATGGATGAACTCAATTCTATTTTTGGCAATGAAGCTCCATCAAGGACCAGTGTTTATCGATGGTATGTTGAGTTCAATCGTGGTCGTAGTTCACTCCAAGACGAATTTCGTGAAGGTCGTCCAAAATCAGTTGTTGTTCCGAAAACCATTGATGCTGTGCGTAAACTGATATTGCAAGATCGTCATGTGAACTATCGTGAGATTCAGACAACCTTTGGCGTTAGTGGGACCAGCATACATTTAATATTGCATAAACATTTGACAGTCAAAAAAATTTGTTCACGTTGGATCCCACATAATTTGTCAATCGCTCAAAAAAAGGCTCGTGTCGATTGGTCAAAAGAAACGCTCAGCAAATAAGATCGCGGTGCTTCGAAACCCGTCTATGATATGGTGACAGGTGATGAATTGTGGATTTACGCGTATGAGCCCGAAAGTAAACAGCAGTCGACTGTAGTCAAATCCAACAAAAGTTGTTCGGGCCCGAAGCACTTCTAAGCAAATGATCGCCAGTTTTTTCGGAACAACTGGACATGTCGCAACCGTATGACTTGAACAACGCAGAACAGTCTATTCTGAGTGGTACACAACCGTCTGTTTGCCAGTTGTCTTCCATGAAACCAGAAAAATCAACCCCGAAAATGGATTACTCTTTACCACGACAATGCGAGCTCTCATACATCGGCTCTAACAACTGCATTTTTAAGCACCCAAAACATCGATTTGATGAGTCATCCGCCGTATACTCCTGACTTGGAACCGAATGACTTCTTTTTATTCCCGTTCGTAAAAAACAATTAGAGGTCAACGTTTTTCGACACCTTAAGAAGCGTTTGCTGTATTCAAAATGCATGTTTTGGAGATCCCTCAATCAGAAGTGCAAAAGTGCTTCGACAATTGGTTTGAACGCATGCAAAAGTGTAAAGATCTTCATGGGGAATATTTTGAAAAACAATAAAGAGATTTTCGATGATTAATATTTGTTTTTCTTCTCTAATCCCGAAATATAAAATGCAACCCTCGTATTCGTTGAAAACATTCATGAAATTGAATTTAAATATTAGAAAATGACACCGAATTTATTTAGGCTTCTTTAACAATTTATTTCTTTGTGAAAATATAACCAAATATAAATAGTTTTGGGAAAAAAATTTATTAAAGCAAAAAATATAAAGCTCAAGCATCTGTTTTTTAAGCGCAAAAGCATCGCAATACCTATATTTTTAATTTCCGGGATCCCGCTAAGGAAATCCCGAGAAAACGGAAAGATTTTTATTTGAAATTCCAGGCAATTCCCGAGGCAAGAAGTCCCAGGAAACCCCCATAATTGTATGAAATTATGTAAAGGAAAGAACTATGGGATGTGCCACACCCCCTTGTTTTAACCTGTTCGTTGTTTGCTTAACTAAGCTATATTATATCAAAATACCGCATACGAAGTTTAGTTAGTGCTGTAATATATTACTTAACCGATTTCATGGCATTTTTTGGCCTTAAATCACTAAAAATTTTAACGTGTACAAAAAAACCCTTGGAAATACGTATCTTTAAAGAGTTTTTGCCTGCAAAAGAAGTTTAACGCACATTTTTTATTGAAAGAAATTCAAGGACTTATTTGCATTACTGATTGACTTGACACCGTACAGCCTAAACGCGTAAAGTTAGAGTTCTGTAATTGGTACTCAGATACATTTTTCGGAAAATTTAGATCCTAAGGGGTTAAAAATGGGTCAAAAAGAGCAAAAATCAGTAAAAACTAAACGGACTCGTGTACGTATTTTTTGAAATTCGGACACTGAGGGGTGAAAATTATTTTTGTCTGTTTTAGGTCAATTCTGCTACTTCTTAGCCAAGAGAGATGAAAATGGAATTCTTGTTGTATCCGACAGAGCTTAAAAAAATACGAATTAGGTTTTGGCACTTTTTTGAGATTTTGACTTAAAGAGTAAACATTATAAGATCGTACTTTTTTAGTACTTTTTGCAACTTTTTAACTAAACAATATAGAAACCAAATTCAGTTTGTCAGGTCTTGAAATGTAACTGTCAGGACAATAAAGGTATTTTTTGTAAGTTCTAAGCCAGCAAAGGAGGAAACTTAATCTACGCTGCATTTATCTCTTTTGGTACTTTGTTGTATTTCTTAACAGCCTTGAAATATGAATTTGTGGGCTATTGACCAATACAGCGGTCGGAAGTCAACTAAGGGAACAAAAAGTCTTTTTTAAGATAATAAGTCAAAAATATATTGAGGACGACTATTGAGCCTAGTTGAGTTCGATATTCAGCAAAGTAGATAAAAAGTACTTTTCTTATTTTTGTCACTTTTTTTTTGCTTTTTACGGTTTTTTTCAGACTATTAATTTGAAAATATGAATTTAAGGACTTTTAACTAAGATTGAGATTACCAGCTTATCAGTTGTTAAACAAGTACTTTTTTCACATATTTGGCACTTTATATATTATGCCGCATCAAACAACGTTTATTTGACTAAACTATCTAATTCATGTTTTTTTTTGCTATTGCTGTTATATTTGTCTCATGTGTAAAATTATAAAAATTGAGTTTTTTTTTGCACTTCAGATGACGATATATGTACAAACAAATTAGGAAATACCTTTTTTCTTATAATAAAAATAAAATATTTTTCTACTTACGAATTGGTATGAGGACCACTACGGCCCTTGTGCAAGGCGATGCTAAAACCAAACATGGTATTTGACTCTAAACGTTGGTGTTTCGTATAGCTGGGAATATCAATGTTGTAGGCCGAGACCAAGGAACTACTCAGTAGGCAACAGACAAGTAGCATGATCATCCAGCCGGAGGTAGTTTTTGTGATATAATATCTGTTGTTTTGGCGCATGGGTATTGAACGCTGTCTGGCTGGTGATAAAATTTTCTTTAATTTCATTGTGTTGTTGCGAATAATTTGTTTGATTTTTAACAAATAAAATAAATCACTTTTTTTAATTTCGTTTTATAATTTAAATATTTGTTTTTTTCACTTAAACACAATTTTTATATGGTTATTAAAATTCGTCATTCTTTTTTTTTATTTTTATTTTTGCTTTTGTGTTTTTGGTGTTTTTAACTTTTTATAATTTAAGTTGTTGTTGCTATTGCTGATTGTTAAATATTATTAGCTAAAATCGATGTTGAAGTTGTTGCTGCTGTTGTCGATATTGCTAAAGATCAAAAAGTAAAAAAAAAGAAAGAAAAAGTTGTCGTCATTTTTGTTAACAAAACTTTAATGATTTTTGATAATTCTAAATTTTTGTGTTTTTTTTTTCTTTTCTTTAAAGTTTTTTATAAAAAAAGAAAAAATTTAGGCAATAGATAAAAACAAAAAACTGTTTTTTTTTTGTTTAAAAATTAAATAGAACAAGCAGCGTTATCAAATTTTCTTTTAAATCTTTTACAAGAAAAGATAAATGAGAACAATCAACACATAAACAAGATAAATTATTAAAATATTCAGTTTAAAAAAAAGACCGAAAGAATTTTTTTTTTGGTGTTTATTTGAAATTGTTAGTTGTAATATCTTAATTAAGGTACTTTTTAAAATACTGTGTAATTATCAAAATCAAATCATTTTTTTTAGTTTTATTTTTAAATTTGTTTTTCAAGATACTTTTACCAAAAACGTATCGTTGGTGTCATGACTAACTGCCAAATTTGATGTTTAAAACAGGAAAGCAAATTTTATATTCTTTTATACATTGTGCTTATAAACAAAAAGTACTTTTATTACAAAAAAGGTCCCCTAATGTGCCCAACAAATTTTGCAAACATCAAAAAATCTCAATAAGTCTCAGACAAACCAAAAAACCACAAGAGCAACCAGTAGAATGATTTTATTTTTTCAAAACAATTAAAACACTATCATATTACTTAACGATTTTTTTAAAATCATTTTTCTTAATTTATTTCCATTGACATAATAATCGACTTGTACCTACACAGAGCAAAAACAAATAAATAATGGAATATATTTTTGTTTTATTAATATAAATAAATGCAACATTCACATGTTTAATGTCTCAATATGTGTACACTACTTTTTGATCAACTTTAATTTCATCTTGATATACTATTCTATAAATACAAAGATACATTCATAAGTAAGTATGTATGTATGTATGTATGTATGTATGTACATAATTGTCTCTTAAGTAAATGTCTGTCAGTCCGCCTGTTTATATATCACACAAACACACACACACGCAATAAAGAAGCCAAGGTTAAAAAATTAAGTTTAAATACTCTAAAAAAAGTTAACAAAACCATTAAATAAATATTTAGCAAGTAAGAAGAAAAAAGTCAATAAAACAAACAAAAAAATCGACTTTTTAACAATTTTTCATTTTTTTTTTTTTGGTTATTTTACTCTTTAAACATATAAATATTCAGTATTTTTTATAGGTTTTAAGGTAAAAATCATAGCCAGCCCCCGTCACTGTTATAAAAACAACAGATGTTGCGAGTGCAAAAACAAAATAAAAAAAATATTTCAAAATAAATTTTAAGAAAATAAATTAACAAATAATGCTAAGCTGACGTAATTCTGCAAAAACGTCAAAATGCTAAAAAGCAACGTTAAACAGTGGGTCGAAACAAAACAGAGAAAAAATTAAAAAAAAAAATTAAATAAACAAGATCGAATGCTTTTTTGGTTATTTTTTCGTACTTTTCTAATCTTTCATATAATAATTTTTTTATTTGGTTTTTTAATTTCTTTTTTTATTAAAAATTTAGTGCTGGTTGAACAGCTAATACCGATTAGAAAACGATGAAGTTGTAATATCAAAAATTTATCAAAAAATCTCCATAAAAATATTATATGATAAACAAAGATTAGGTTTGGTAAGATAGAACGGGCAGCCGTTAAAGGAAAGAAAGAATACAGCCTATTTGAGTCCGCTAATTCGGTTAATTCATGTAACATTTAGTGGAAGATACAAAAAGTTGAAATAGAAGAAAGGACAAAACGTAAAGATAATCGAGAAAGTAAAATATGATATAAGGTAGGCTAACCAAATTCTCTGGCGGGAATCGAACCCGCGCTCCCAGACTGGTAAAAATAGATTTATCTTTTGGCTTTCAAAAGTATTTAATTACCTTTCTTTAGGAAAATATAAACTTAAACAGTTGAATAAGACTTGTTGCTTACTTAGTTGGCTATTTATTTAACTAAACATTCAATCTTCTGTGCTTCTTCTCAAACTTTTTACGTTGAGTTAAAAAAGGTTTTTCTAAGCTTGCGGTTTTCAACGAAGGTTTCTTTTGCGTCTGTCATCATATTTGAACGCTTTTTTTGCTGGTGAATCTTCATTCGCACAACATGGTCAAGCCAGCAAAGTCTTTAGATTTTTACTCGCTTCACTACATTGTTGTCGGCATATAGCAAATATATCTCTTCATGTCTACAATGGTAGCATTTTGGGCCTACGCAGATTGATCCAGTTGTACCAGAGACCGAAACAAAATTGTTTTTAAATTTTTATAGAAATGAAGCAGACAGAAAAAGATATTGGAAAGCCAAGTAAAAAAAAATTACAAACCATTTCTTGGGCAAGATATGACAAAGAAAAATGTAACCCTTTCGAAAATCGTTCAAAAAACGTGTTCGTCCCCAATACATGAGCAACCTTTTGAAATACAATTCCAATTTTTATTGAAAATTTTAATGCTAAAAAGCTCCTAGATATAAAAAAAAACCAGCAAAAAAACGCTTTTAGAGCTATTTTTGATCAACAAAAAAAAATGATTCTTTTTATTTTAACTGCCATAAAACGGTTTGAATATTTTCAATATTAAAAAGTTGCCTTAGTAATGATATCTAGATATGGGAAGGACTTAATGGAGTCTTAAAAGCCTATAAGTCTGTAAGCAGCTATTTCGAAAATACTCTGGAATTTTTTGAAAACAAGCTGACTCTAAACTTGAATAACATCAATTGCATTTCTAATCACTTATTAGGCTTTAGGTGGCAGCATAGAACTTTTAAACAAACCCACAGACTGATACAAATTGTAAGAAAAGCCTTTGCTAATAGGAACTGGCGTCAAACCCACACGTCGATGGTGATTGTTCAATATGCATAAAAATTCTGAAGAGGCCTCAAACCAGTTACATAATCCAAGTGGAGAAAAGGGCAACGTTTTGAGAAAAAAAAACAAATGAGCAGAAATGAACGAATACACACTAAACTTTTAATGATCGGAAGATGGCACAAATGGAACTGAAGGTAGCCCAAATTTTGTGACAAATTGAAAGCAGCTCCGTGCTTTGTCTCAATTGTAAACTTGTGCTCTCAACCTCGATTTTGAAACCAATTTGGTGTTATGGTATACAATTATGGGGCCCACCCTTCGATACAAAAGAAGAGAAAATATAATTTTTTCATGATTGGATCATCTTCTGGTTTACCACACCTGGTCTTAACAAAGAGATTCCCTAACACAACACAAACAGAAGGCAACTTACTGCAAGATATGCTATTGCCGTATTTCTGGCAGTTCAAATACGACCTGGTGTGGTCCTGTTTATATGGCATTCCCTATAATTCTAGGATGCATCAACTTTTAAATCATAATAGGGGGGGTTTAAATTCTCTTTAATTTAACATCTTCATGCTCAGGCTCTACTCGGACTTGAGTTTCGGGTCTCAAAAACTTTGCAACGTTTGACGCTAGACAGTTGAAGGTGACTTAAAGGCATTTTTTTAATGACAAGGTTATCCTTTTTTTCCTGGAGTATGGCAAAACGATCGAGAAATGACCTTGGCTCTTCATCGCCTTTTGAAATTTTTCCAGGTTGAGATGCTTTTGTCGATTTTGGAATTTTTTTTCTTTTTTAAAAACTGTTACGTTACAGCCCATCTCCATCGGGATCTTAGGACTTTGTGCAGCAATTGGGCTTGGTGCGCTTTCAGCAGCTATGGATATATGTAACTCCAAATTTTGATAATGAAGACCGCGATGAGGAAGGTTAGAAATTGGGTTCAATTTTCCCTTATTAAAGCAATTATTTAAATTTGGCGCATAATCACGTAAATTGTTTGTGAGTATTTGTGGGTTTTTCACTTGAATAATTTCTATTATGTTCTAGGTCTTTAAGAAATAATTTTACGCTTGTGGAGCTAAATACAATGTAAAAATAATTTAAAAAATTTAAAAAAAAAAATAATTAAAAATATATTGATTAACATTACTGTTTCACATTTTATCTTTCTAATCGGATTTTAAACTGTAAGCGCAACATGAAGCTCGAATATCTATTATTAGCGATTAGACTAAGCTCTAATAGGGAAATTAGTCACGTTGCTGTTGAATTTATACATGTTAAGATAACAAATGTTACTCTGTATATATGTACATATAAATATATGGATTAGTTTGTTAAAAGAACTTACTATTAAGCTGTGTTCTTTTTTTAATTTTCTTAAGCAGGCAGCAGTAGCCCAAACAAAAGTGTTTTATATAAAATTGTTTGGTTGATGGTGGGTAAACGATATGTATTACAGTCGATTAACACTCTTATTTGTTATTAAGTCGCTCATAGCATTTTGCAAGTCTTATTGACAAGTTTGTAAATTTTGTGGGCGTGAGAAATATAATGGAAGGAATATAAAGCTGTACAGACTTATTAAACCTAAAGGTCATTTTGTTTTGCCATTCGATTTATATACGTTAATGAAAAACCATTTTAGTTATAAAACTGTTGCTGTGTAAACGTCAAAGAAATTTCAATTAGAACATTTAAAATTGCAGTTTTATTTACTTGTTTAATGGATAATTTAAGCTTGTATATTAAAAATATGACATCAGTTTTAACAATTTATTTTTTTTTTCGTTTGCAGTCATGCACTTCTTATATCTCAACCCACTGTCTGCTGGCTCTTAAGATGCTATTTTTTTGCGTTGCTTTTCTACACTTTTAAACATGTTGCTATTGTTGTTGAAAGTATCTAGATCGGCAGTATTCGATCATGATCTAAGTTTTATTTGCATTTTTTTTGTTCTATTGTATCATACAATAAACAATTCAATACATATGGAGGTTAAATGTCGTTTCTAAATATTCTTGTTGTTGTTGTAGGAGAGCAAAAAACAAGAAACATATTTTAAAAAATATGCATAAAAATTAAATTTGCTTTAAGTTTTGAACACATATATTAAAAGAAAATGTATCTTAAGATGTGTTTATGTATGTATTAATTTAAAAAAGTAGATCTTGGAAGAGAAGTGATGCCCACTTTTCGCTCAAAAGTTTGGAAAAGAGCGCTTAGGAGTGCCCAATTAATATAAAACTGTGACACATTTTGGGAAAATCTTAAAAATTTTAATTTATCAAAAATGTGAACAAATTTTTAGATAAGATAATTTTTGTGTGTTTATTATATTTTAATTACATTTATTTACCTATCTACATATGTATGTGTGTATGCAAAATAAATACATTTTTCCTACACGTAAAATGGACCCACTTATCATTTTCGTACGTTCAGAAACAAAAATCACACCCGTTATATTTTCTAAATTTTGTTTATTGGTTGTAGGTATTAAGTACTTATTGAATGCAATTAATAATACTTTAAACAATTAATTTAATCCAAATTATTATGCGCTCTCTCGAGGCTTGTCATTTTGATTTTTAGCTTAAACACTTAAACAATTGTGTCTTAAAAGTCGTAGAATACAATTTCTCTTGCGGTTCGACATTGCATTAATTCAGTATTATGAATAATTACCAAAATATTGCTAGTATTTTAAACAATTATGCTAAAAAGCGGCAAGAATTATTACTAAAAATTTATGTTAGCTGATTAGGGTTGTTATCTTCAAATTCAAAAAAATAGGACAGCCAGCGCAAAAAACCCGGACTTTTCCGGACATCCACAAAAGAAAATAGTTTGAAACAATTTTATACATATTTATTTATAGGGTTTGTTGTAGGTTTAAGTCACAATAAACTTTTTCAAAAACCCAACAAACCATTTTTCGTTATCAACTGTTTTGATTGTTGAAGAACACAAAGTGCAAGTAACTTCCCAGTCAACTTTACCTTTTGTCATAAAAGATCTACATGTAATAAAACAATATGTAATATACTGCCTTTTACTTTTTCAAAAAATGTACAAATAGTTTTACTTATAAATTTACTTACTTTTATTATTTTTAAACAATCTAACTTCAGAAAATTCAACGCACATATAAAAATGTTGAAAAAAATTTGCTTAAACGGCAAAAATATACTTTTAAAGTAATTCAGTAGCAAAGTACTTGAAGTAAATATGTAAGATAAGAATTCTAAACACAGGGTACTTCAAGTAAGTAAGAAAAAAAAATATGATAAAAAGTTAAAACACAATTTTTACGAGGCTGGCATCTTTTTTTAACAATAAAAGATACGTTCTTTTCGGAAAAATAAAAAAAGGATTGTTTCCAAATATTTCAAAAGCATTAATATTACTTTTAGCCATTGCATTTTACGTTTGTTAAAAAATGTAGGACTTTTCCGGACGCCGATTTTTTTCGAGGACGGATGCCCGAAAAAGAGGACAGTGTCCGGAAAAAAGAGGACGGTTAACAACCCTATAGCTGATGCTTATTTGTTATTCTGTCACTATTTTTTTTATTTGTTAAACACTTAACACAACTACAGTCCTCTCATTTAAAGCAGAAATTCTCCTATTTCAGTTTTTACCTTTAATAAAATGTTTTAAGTCCATTCTTGGAAACCGTAGCATAGTTTGATATAAAATTTGAAGTGTTTTGTGTAACCAACATATGGCATTTAAATCACTGATGAGCATTGGAAAACGTATGTTGTCAGGGCTTTTCCCTAATTGATATCGATTTTGCTACCTTAAAAGTATGTATGTATATGTTTTAAGGAATGTATATTAAGGCAAACGCACATATAAAAAGCATTTTTATTATAATATTTGCAGTACAAAATAACTCAGCAGGGCATATAAAAAGACAAATGTGAAAGGTATATAATATTCGGCACAGCCGAATAAAGCGCTCTTACTTGTTAAGGTATTAATTTTGTACAAAATTCATAATGTTTGTATTTGATACCCTACGGTTAAGTTATCTCTCGTACTCTCACACTGCGAGCAGATACAAGTAAGTCTCTACTCTTTTTACCGTCAAATTTCAAAAGTTATTTGAAAACTTATCCGCTGCAGACCTCTATTAAACATCTAATAAATATTTGCCGCCAAAAGGAAAGATACAGCTAAAAGATACATATGTGTTTAAATCTGCTCAAAGTCAACAACAAATATTATCACAGACACATTCAAACCAGGGATCAAAAATAATAATAATTTTTGAACATTAAAAGTTAAAAAGCAGTTGAAACAAAACATGGGTTGTTCAAGTTAATCACACTATCTCTTTGGTAAATCAAGTGATTTTTAATTTTGTTTTTTGTTTTTTTTTTTTAATTTTGTTTTTTGTTTATTTTTTAATTTTGTTTTTTGTTTTTAATAATTAGTTTCCGATATTTATTTATTTTAACAGGATTTTTTTTTAATTTTAATAAAAATAATAAAAAACCCAATAAAAATTTATTTTTTTTAATTATAAAATTAATTTTTTAATTTTTTTTTTGTTTCCATAATTGTTACGCTCCCTGCTACAAACGCAAAAAACCATTTTTATTTATTTGTATCTTTTAATTCATACATACATACAAACTTTTTTGCGATAAAAATAAGTATTTTACATATAAGAAAAATAAAGAACTAAACAGAGAAAAGATTAAGTTAATTTAACAATTTAACTTAAAACTTTTTTAATTTAGAGAGATTTTGTTTTCTATAAAAGAAATGAAAATAAAAACAAATTTTGGCCGTCAACCGTTAAGAATGAGATGATAAAGACAACAAGCACAAACACTTTTTTGTTAAAACCGATTAATAATTTATAAAACCCCTTTTTTGTTAAATCATATTCTATGTTGTTGTTTTCTCTCTCTTTTTTTGTTATGTTTTTTAAGAAAACGTGACATCACTGTTTTGTTTGTGCCTTAAACAAGTTGCACTTGTTTTTTTAACCTAAAGATATTAATGTTTATTATTATTGTTTATAAATATTTTTTTTTGCTTAGATTTTTTATTTCATTAGTTTCTAAAAATTTGCATAAATTATTTTAATTTGCTTGATTACATAGTGTAAAGATAAATTTTACTATTAATTCCTAAAAACATATTCAACAGTTTACAGTATTTGTTTGCCAATCAATGTTTGGATCTCTTATTAAGTTAAAATATGAATGAATTTTTAAACTATGAGTTGTATCCGTTTTAAATAATGAGTAGGCGCCATTAAAAAAAATTTATGTATTTAAGTGTTAATTAAAGTAAGTTTATATAAGATTTTTTAATCTTTTTTTAAATTTTAAAAAATACATTTAATAGTTCAAAATGTATTGGCCGTAGGTGTTATATTTATCTATACATAATTTATCAGCACGATCACTTATGTATATCGACCTTAGTCTGCTATTTACTTAATATTTTATTAAAGAGGTGTTTATTGTTGCAATATTAATTATTTTTGATTTTTGTTGTAGATTATCTGAATTTTGTTTGTGTGTCATTTGTTATTATATACATAAGTTTAGTCATATGTGTCGTTAATTTTGTTGTTAATTTCCATTTAAAAATTTTTAATTTTTATGCACTTTCCGGTTTATTTTTGTTTTTTTTAAGCAAATTTCACTATAAATTTAATTGCAAGCTTTGGGCGTTGCATTTAGTTGGAAAAAAAACTCTCGCTAAGAGTTCTTTAAATATTATTAAGAAAAAGTTTAAGTAAATTGTTAACTTCATACTAATAATAATTTGTGTAAGACATCTAACGACTAAAAGTGGCATATGGAAAACACAGAAACAGGAAAAAATATTTTCATTATGCCCTTTACATAGTGATAAGGATATATGCCAGTTTGTCGTTCCGGCTTGTAATTTCTACAATTTTCATTCTTATTATTCTAAATCTTTTTAGATAAGGCAGTCGATAGAGCCATGTTCGTGTGTCCGTCTGTGTGTCTGTTTAAATCACGTTTCCAAAGTAAAGTTCTACGGACCAGGAATATCCCTGAGAAAATCGCTCTTAAAATCCAGGAAGAAGGTTCACTACGAACCGATATATAAGCAAAATCCTAAAAAAAACCCATATTTTGAGGACAAAACTTAAACAGTTATTGACTTTAAACTAGCTACAAAGTAGTTCCAGTGTTAAACGTTTATTTCGGAAAAAAATTAGTTAAATAGAAGGGGGTGGTAGTCCCCCATACAAAGGAATGTTTTTTTATTAATATTTTTGACACGAAATATTTTGGAAATAGAGCTATTTCTATTATGATTTTTTTTATTTAAAAATTAATTTTGGTGGCGGGAAGCCCGGAAAATAGCTACTGAATTCAAACCTGCCACAAAGTAATGTGAATGGTTTATAAGATTTGGCACAGTAGAATATAGCGCTCTTACTTTTTTTATACCCTCCACATAGTGATAATGATATATAAAAGTTTGTCATTCCGTCTGTAATTTTGTTAATATACATTGGCAACCCGATTATGTATATAGGTATATTCTACATCCTTATAGATACGGAAGTCAATTAAGCTATGTCCGCCTGTCTGTCTGTCCGTCCGCCTGTTGAAATGAATTTTCCGGAAATAAAGTCCGATTGAAAATATTTTGGTTTCAAACTTTGAGAAATATTCCTAGGAAGAACGCTATTTAAAATCAGCAAGATCGGTTTACAATGGACTGAGATTTAAGCAAAAACCTAAACTCATTTTTTAGGCACAAAATCCATGCATATTATCCTTTTCTATCTTATAATGCTGTCACAAAACTTATACTTTTTTGGATAGGAGCAGGAAAAGTGGTATTTTCCCTACAATGGCATTAGTTTTGTGAAATTTTTCATGCACTTCGTATAAGAAACTATAACAGCTATTGACCTAAAACCATGTACAAAGTAGTAATTGGATAGAAACTAGGGTAGTTTCTGATACGAAATGTCTCGTAAACTATAAACTTTTTCGCCGTCAAATATCCTTCAAAAAGTAATTGTTACACAATGCCTTTATTTTGAAAAAAAGATTGTTGGCTAGGAGCAGGGCGAGCGGAAGTAACCACAAAATATAATATTACAGTTAAATTTTTATATCGATCTCAAACCTTCTACAAAGTGTTTCTATATGATTTTTTGTATTTAAAAAAAAAATTTATTGAAAAGGAGTCCGGAAAATAGCATCACCATTAAAAACGTTATAATTTAGTAATGTTTGCTATTTCAAAAACTAAAATAGCTATTAAATTCTAACCTTTTAATTTTTTTACAATATTTGCGGTCAGGGCTATCAGTTATGGCCATTTTATCTGTTTGTATGTCGTTGATTCTTACACCAATTATCGGTAGACTTAAACCAATAAAATATAAATAAGATTCATATTTATATTAGAAGGACTTTTCGAAATGAACAAAAATCTTTCAAAAATATTTTTAAAATCCAAAAATTTTTTTTAATATACTGTTTTGATTTTTTATTCTTATACAACTGTTAAACCATTTGTTAATAGTGATTGTACATCTAAGGGTTACCGAAAAGACAAAAATAAACAATAAAACTTTTAACCTTTTTTGATTAGAAAATTACTCCCAAATTGACTCATTTATAACACATATATGTTGCTGTTTGTTTAGGTGGGATACAAGAATGCATAACATCATTGGTTCCTAAATTAAACCATCAGTAGACTAAAAAAAATTCAAAAAAAATATTTCCGAAAATTGTCTGTTTAGGCTTAATATTTTTTTGAAGTACTTCCTTTTGTAGGTACTTCCTTTTTTAATAAAAAAAAAAACAAATTTGTTTTAAATTCAATAAAACGTCAAAAACCTAATAGTTTTAGTGTTGTTGGTTTATGACGATTTTAGTGTTGTTGGTTTATGGCGATTTTTGATAAAATTTTTGCGGTGGAGCCTGGAAAAAAAACTGACAACCCTGTTTGCGGTACGAAAACTACTTGGATAGATAAGATGTTTGGTACAGAAAAAGACCAATGTAAAGAGTATATAAGTTTCGGTAGAGTCGAATATAGCGCTGTACCTTTTTTTTAAATCGGTCACTGTATGCCTAAAAGGCAATTATAATTATTTACACTTGTGTGGTATACATTTTGAATATTTCTTTGCCAACAGCTTTTAATGATTATAAATTGAAAAATCTGCTCCTATTTCTTTATATGTTTAACCGATAAGGGTCACATCCGTTACGTTAAATAAAACAGCTTAAAACTAAAGGGAAACAAGTGCAAAAAAGCAGCTCTAAGTAACAAAAATTAAATTTTTTGTTAAAGATTATGCTTTGGAAATGAAAAAAAAACTTTGGTTAATAGAGATCAGTTCAGGAACATAAAGTTTAACTTAAGTTTTCAGTTTTGACACTTGCACACATATGATTTCCTTTCACTTCATAATTAAGTAATAAGAAACCCATTTGTATATAAAATATAAAAAAAAACCTTAAAAAATATTCCAAATTTTATTTTAAAAATTTTGTTTTAAAGCTTTGCTTCCAACAGGCTTCCTCCTACCCAATCACTGCTAATGTCGTACATTATTACTTTTTTATTATAATTTTAACTCATTTACATTTTTTATTGCATTTAAATTCTTTTTAATAAAATGTAGGTGTAAATCTAATGTAATTGATAGAAATATTAACTAAAATTACAACTATTCAATTTGTTTTGTTTTATTTGTGAATTCTTTAGAAATCAAATGTATAGTATGTAGATCGTTATAAATGTTGCAAGAATAACATACAACGACCGATCAATTAGTAAATTTGTTGTTAAGTTCAATTCACTTTGCGTTGCCAACAAACACGTTTGTCATATTGTTTAAGTAAAATCTTAAACATGTCTTGCATTATAATTAATTTAGAAAAATAAATGTGCATTTATAAATAGTTAATTGGAAATTTTCATTGAAAAAAGAAACATATATTTTTGTTTATTAAAAATGCCGCCTTTAAAACACAGTTAATTATTATCTAAATGCGTGAGTGTATTAAGCTTACTTGCTATTAGTTTAAGAAAAAAAACATTTTTACTTTTTGTTTTAAGAAAAAATTATTTAAACAAAAAAGAAGTCAATCGCTTCTATAGTTAAACCTTAATTATATTTGGTAATTCGGTTAGAAATTAGTTTTTCTCATAAGTCAATTTATAATTATCAAAAGTTAAATTTTAACTCAATAATATATTGGCGCCCACGTTAACCATGAGTTTTTAAACTTTTTTTTAAATATTATTTCTATTTGTATGTTTATATGACTAGCAAATCACCGTCATTAACCCTAAAATTGCTATTGCACTTAACGCACATTTATACATTTTGGATAATTTTGTTAGTAGTGTTTATTTAAAACCGTATAATTACATATGAAGTACTTTTTTCCATAACTATACTAAAGGAAACATTAAAAAATCAAATTAAATTAAATTATAAAAATGCATATAAATTGTATTAAATTGAGAAAGTAACGTTTTTTATAATTTAAGTTAAAAATTTTTGTCTTTTTAATTTTTAAA
The DNA here is from genome assembly GCA_963583895.1 of Melanophora roralis. Lineage (NCBI taxonomy): Eukaryota > Metazoa > Arthropoda > Insecta > Diptera > Rhinophoridae > Melanophora > Melanophora roralis. The sequence continues at coordinate 61,777,477 of OY757190.1, read as the reverse complement.
AAATTGAACATCCATGAATACCCCATATATTTCTTAGTCGAGTATAAATTAAGGTTGGTGAATTTCAAAGCAAGCGGCAAACAAATTTTTCCCAAAGGTTACCATCAATGGCCCTGTAGGATATAGTAAGACTTTGAAAAGTCATGCTCAACATAAACTGTCTGACTGGTAAAGGTGTTATGAGTTCGCGCTAATAATGGTAACGTCCAAAAGTAAGACCCAAATCATTTAATAGGATTTGACAATTTTCTCCAGTCCGTATGACCGTCTGTGTGGTTTAACTTCTAAATTTTGTTATCGATTAACAGGTCGCATTTTCAGAAAATATTTAAACGCCTGCAGAAACCCAAAGAAGCATGTAGAGACTTTCAAAGTTAAAACTGGGGGCTACAACTGGATATGGAAAGCGGGGTTTACATTTCCGTAGCAAGACAGATTCTCACATACGGTAGTGTCGTGAATCAGAAGGCCTTGGAGTGAGACATCATAGGAAAACTATTTAAAGGCAAAACAGGTGCCAAAAGTAGTGCATCTTCTTCCCATTGAGCGTATCTTGGCTTAAATGGCAGCAAGAAAATTTTTTTTAACTTAGTGGATCGGGTATGCTTTGGACAGAGTTAAATATGTTCTAGGTTAAGTGAATACCTGCCACGTTGACCTTACTCAAGAGTGCTTTTAACACAGTGTTAAAACAATGCGTCGACCAGCGCCCTCATGTGTGGCAATTTGCCAGGTTGTACAAATTTGAAGACATAAATTTAGATATAGCTTCCCCTTTTGGCGAGGAGCGAACCCTATCCAACACTCCTTTCGATCTATTGTTCACGGCACCTGATTGCAATGCAAGTCCACACCGGACAGAAGCTCTCCCCTCAATTGAAACTACAACCCCCACGTTGCTCCGCAAAAGGGAGCTTACCCAAGTCAGCCGACTCGTGACACTCGCGGTAACAAAATGAAGCCTCTAATCAGCCATAGTAGTCGAAGATACTGCGAGTAAGAATAATTTCAAAACGTGTCAGGGACTAGTCGCCCCTGTAGTCGTAACTACTTCCAGTTTTGACAAAGGCTTATCAGACCTGGAACAACATGCAGCAACACAAGTATATAAAAAAATCACACAACATTGAATAGGCAGGCAGTAGCTTGCCAATAAAAGTCAACCAAACGTCTTTTCTATTTATATACATATATTTTTGTAAACTTTTATTTTACATAAGTAAAAAACTTTAAAAATATATTTTGAATATGATACATTAAGCAAGTTTTGTTTAACCCTTAAAAACCCAAATTTGAAAGTGTCGTAATCATTTATTCTTATGTTTATTAACAAAAAAAAAAACATCTGTGTTCCATCAGTAAATATACGAAGAATCAATATTTCACATTTGACAGGTAAAGAGGGCAAACAATTTTTTTAATGCATTTGATAGATGCTCTTCTTCAAAATGTTTTTTTTTTTTTACTTTTGAAATTTACTATAATTTTTTGGGTTAAAAAAAATAAACTTTAATTTTTTTTCATTTTTATTATTAAAATATTAAATAAAAAAATATTTTTTTACTCTAAATTTACACTTTGACTTTTCAAGTATTTTTAGAATTTTTTTAATTTCTGTTAAATTTCCATGCTTCAATCTTACACAAAAATATATTCACTTTGTGCCTTTTTTAAATAGCCCAACGTTCCAACACTGAAAAAGTAATAGATACTATTTGGATATTTTTAGAATATATTTAGTTGCCTTATTTCACTTAGTTGTTTATGTTGGAAACATCATTATGATGATCATAATAAATTAAATTTTTAGACAAAATAAAAAAAAACGTAGGCAGAATTAGTCAGCATCATTGAAAAAACACAAAAATTTGTATTTATTTAAAATTTTTTTTTCTAATTTTCAAGTTTTATTTGAAATTTTAATTTTTAAACTCTTAAAAAACACCCACAAAGTTAGGTTGTTTTTGGTTTTTTTAAATTCTTTTAAGTTACATTTTTAAAGTTCTTTTAACAGTTAAGAAGGTACTTATACATACAAATGTATATCTTTATTATTTATAAAAAAAATATTGCTCACTTTTGTATATCTTTATTAATTTATTTATAAATTATCTGCATATCGCGCCGTACGTAGGTTTAATATATTTTTGTTTGAGATAATTCTAACGAGAAACGTTTTTTTTATTTGATTTCTTTTTCTTAATTAAATTTTCTTTTTATTCGTATTCTTTTGCTTGGGTATTAAAACCAAGATCTAACCGCCGCGAGTTTTCAACACCAACTGAATTGATTCGATAAGATTTTGAAAAAACACTTGAAACTCTTTTTAAATTTTCAAAACATTTTTACAAAAATAATCTTAACAACAGAGAAGACATACATACGTACATGCTTAATTGTGTGAGTTTAACAGATAAATCGAGAGCTCTAGCACACACAGCGAAAATGAGAAAAATTAAAACACAGATACAACATTTATGTATTTTAATATTAGTATTTAGTTTAAATATCTCTATTGAATAGATACTTAACTCACAAATGAACAGTGGGGATGGCGAGTTATACACTTATAATCGGTTAAGCACGGACCTGGACTAAGAAGCAAAAAACCTGGTTTAAAATTACTGCATTCAAATCGAAATTTAAAAATTAGAATTCCTTTATTAAAAGCATTGACAACTCGATCTATCGAGTAAAATTTCTATTCAAATTGAATGCCGTAATTTGTCCCCTGAGATAACTAATTTTTTTAGGGCAAAATTCATACATACATACATATATTTTAAAATATCACTTTGTCCAGTGTTACCCCAAAACTTTGCAAGCACAGGCTTAATTTCAGAAAATTTTCTTTTTCAATAGTGGCAGAAGGAGTGGTAGGCTACTCAAACAGATAATTTTTACGAATTTTTAATAAGATACATTTTGAAAACTATAACATCTTTTGACTTCAAACAAACTTCAAAGTAGTTGCACCTACAATATCTTCATTTTTTTTTAAAGTTAGATAGGATCAAGCAAAGTGGAAGTCCCCGCCGAATAAAACAATTTTAGATTTTTTTACGAAATACCCTCTAAATGACCACAGATATGAACTTTAAGCCTGCAGAAAGGTAGTTCTATTATAATTTCTTTACTTCAGAAAAAAATTGCTGAAGAAGAGCACAGGGAGTGGTACCCCTCATATCAGCCGACGACCAATTTAATGAAGTTTCTATTTCAAAAATTATAACAGCTGTTGTCTTTAAACTCGTCACAACATTTTTTTTAACAATTTACATTTTAAAAACAACTTGACTTGTTCAAATGAGTGAATATACAAAAAGGCCTATGTATATCGCTTTTATGTTATAGTTTTGATAGTTTAAGAGTGGATAAGTTATGCCCGATATAAGTCGAATGAAGTGCATTTTCGAAACCAGCTACGGTTTTATTTCTTTCTTTCAGTTCTATAAAAATTAATTGGACACACAAAAAATAAATCAAGTAATCGTTACCTTAATGAAGCCGTAGTAGCGTCACGTGTTTCAAGTATCGACAGTTTATTGATGATGGTTTTTAAAGCAAAGAGCTCGTCAAAAATTTTGATTAGTCAAAAATTAAAAAAAGTATCGAATGTTATGGGTCCTTTGTCCATTCTTTGAATTTTGTACCACTGTGCGAGATAATGTTTTTGCTGAGTTTTTTTTCAGCGTTGGTGTTTTTATTATTTTCTGCGCTTTGACTTTTGATTGTAGATTTTGAATTTTTAAATGAGCGTGTTTGTTTTCGTTTATTATTAAAACGAAATTTCCCTTCAAACAATTTTTATTAAAAAAATTTACTAAATTGTCACAAAATCATGCTAAAAATCGTAGTTTTTTCTTTATAGTACAAAGTTTTATATAGACTACAGCCGAATAGATATGTTAAGGCTTTCGTGCGTTAACAAGAAATTTAACATTATTCGAAACACCTACTTTTTGCGCTAAAATAAATTCTTTAAACCTAATTTTGCAAACATAATTAATCAAGAAACAAATTTGAATTCCAGCTTACTGCATTCCCAGCCAGTTTGGTTGCTTAAAACCATTAATATCATAATAAAATTACTTGGTGGTAGGCTTAAATCAAAAGCCAATTTAGCTTTTTATATAGAAAATTATACAAAATTTGCCAGTTTGTATGGGTATTCATACTTCCTGGGCTTCTATCTATCAAATTAAAAAAAATTCATAAGCACTACTTTGAAACAGGTTTGAAGTCGATAGTTCTAATAGTTTACATAAAAAATGTTTCGTTTCCCCTGCTCATATCGGAATATTTTTTTTTAAATGGAGATATTATAGTGAAATTACTTTGTGGTAAACTTGAAGTCGATAGCTTCTATAGTTTTTGAAATATGGCGTATCTCAGATTTCATAGTTGGTCTGTATGGCTACCGCTACACCTGCTTCTATCGGACTATATTTTCCAAAATGTACACATTGCCCTGAAACCTTTTTTTAGCGGGTTTAATGTGGATAACTGAAACAGTTTCGTAGATAAAGTACATTAAAAATTTCATAAAAATTATGCAATTGTTCGTGATCGTATAAAAAAATGTTTTTAGATTTAGCATCCCGTTTTTAAAGTATTCGTGCCAAGTTTTGTGGCAATAGTGGCCGTATATACTGAAATAAATATATAGGGATATATGCATGGATTAAAAAAAAAACTTGGCAGCTGCAGTGTTTTTTGCCCATATATGTATATCTTGGACAGTAGGTAGCCAATCTTGCTGAATGACAATGATATGACGGAATGACCCTTATCCATTAGTGTAGGAAGGCCATTCTGGGGACAAAATTAAGAAATGTTCTAGAAACAATTTTTGGTTCATGCACTTAAGTTTAAAAATAAATATCGGTTTTATAGAACTGAAATATGGGCAAAAATTCTTTAACCTTGAATTCGGTATTAAAATATAAATCTATTTTATATACGAAATATGTACAAGTACTTAATAACCTGAATCTTAAAAACTAAACATCGTACGGCAGATAAGAAATAGTAACTACTTAGCTACTTACTATTCAAAGTTGAACTTCCATTGGCTAGGGTGTTATTTATGCTTCTAATGTTAAAAACTTTGAAATAAAGTGTTTTTTCTAAACAAACATTTGGGAATGTGTTGGCGGCATACAAGCAAAATTTTGCTTTTAAATATTTCAGTGTTGCCGATCTCTATGTATGTACATACATAAGTGATTAGTGAAAAAATCAGGAACCATAACAGTAATGCCAAAAAATAATTATCTTATGATTTTTTTTTCGCAAAATATGTATAAAAATAATAGCAATTATTATGTTTTTTTTAGATATGACAATAATTATATATAAAAATATCACCGTTATTACTTTTTGTCAAAGAAATAAAAATGTATAAAACACTTATTTTTTAAAACCTCTAGTTTAATTCCTATCATATTGGTAAACATTGCTTGATTCTTAGATGTTTTCTTGTCACTGCTTTTTGTCTTTGAATTTTTGAAAATAATTATTAAATGCAGTCCCTGAGAAAAATAAAAAATTTTTGATAGTGAACTAATCAAGGTGGATTAATGCATCAGGTGGTGTTGATTCTACAACAACTAAATTGTGGTGAATAAAACTTTCGTTTTTGTTCTGGTTTTCGTTGGCTTTTGTGTCAAAAAAGATATGTAAAAGTAAACAACTTTGACAACCCAGCCTTGATTTATGCATGAAAAAAGTAGATCAGCTGTGCTCGTAATACCACCTGATCAATAATTTCACCATAGAACTAATTATAAATTTTACTAGTAATTTAATTAATTTAATTGTTTTCGTATTTATGTATACCAAGCAAAGAAATTTTAGTGGAAAAGTGTTTTGTATAAATGTTTTTACAGTTGTTTTCAATTTTTCAATGAGATTTATGTGTTTAAGGTGCGAAAATTTAAGAAATTAAATTTGCTGGCTTTTTTTTTGTCTTGTAAAAAAAATTTTTCAATAATAATTAATGTCTACTTTCATAAACAGTTCTGTTTTGATTGTTGATGGCTTGTCAAAAGATACCAATTGCCATTATTTTTTTAACAGATGAATTTTTAGAAATCCCTTTTTATCACGGACGGAAATATATAGTTCTAAAAAAAATATTTTTAAACGAATTGATTAATTCACCAATTTCCAATTTTTTTTTTAAATTTAAAAAATCACGAGTCATTTTTGCTGCAGTAAACTTGGTTCAATTGAGCTGATTTCTGGACGAATGTTTTCCTTTAAGGCCACAAGAGATTGGAGACTGTCACTATAAGCCCTCTTTTTGAGATAGCCTAATTAAAAATTCATTGGAGTTAAACCGGGCGACCTCGGTAGACAGGTTGTCCCCAAAGTGACCCATCAGTTTTTGGGGGAAATTTTCCCAAAGCAAATTAATCGAAACTGTGTGTGCAGTGGCCCCATTCTTTTAAAATCCCGTATGTCAGGAAAGTCGCAGGTTTGGCAAAAAGAATTCCATAATCATGCGTCGATCATTTTCACTGTTGAAATTTGCCCCCTGCCTCTCATTGATAAGGTACATCAAGCAGTTACCCTGGGGGTTTACAGTGCAAAAGCGCTTCAACATTGTTTCAAAAAAATTTTTGCGTAAAATCACTTTTTTTCAGTTCTTAAACGATTTGAATTTCAAAAGGATAGAAATTCAGATCCTTTTCTAAAGTTTAATAAATAATCGCGGTTGGAAGTCCCAGTGAGGCTACATTTTTCGTATTGAAAGTCTCGAATTTTCACCTTAGCTTCTTTAACACAGTTTAATGTTGTCGAGAGTCCTTGAAGATCGAAAGGGCCCTGGCCGGGGGTCATTTACAGCCGAAGCAGTTGTGCGGCATCTCTGCACCCACGAACGAATTAAATTTACACTCAGCCCAATGACAAAAAATAATTTTTATCATTTTTGTTAAAAAACAGTTATTATCATTAGATTTTTTTTTCTTTTAGGAATAATTGTTTGGATTTTTTTAATCAATTATTATAACAATAATCGTTATTTTTTATTTAAAATAAAACAATTATTTCTGCCAAAAAAAGAAAGATTTAAAAATTATTATTATTTCTTAACAAAAAAATAAATTAAAAATAATGTTATGTTAAAAAATTAAAAATCACTAGATTTTTAAAAAAAGAGGGTGCACATCACTTCGCTTTCCGATGCTTTCTAGTACATGCCTACTTTCATTGAAAATTCGAAAATGATTGTTATTTACAGTCCCTAGATTTATATTTATGTATAAAAGCTAAAACACTAACTCGCCAACACTTTTATGTTGCTATAATCAATGTTTGTTGTAGTAGTTGTGTACTTTTATAGAACGTGCTCTTTATGTTTTTGTATTTTTATTAAAATAAAATCTTGCAGAAATTAGGATAAAAAAAATAAAAAAAGAAGAAATGAAATTAAAACCAAATAAAGAAACATTTGTAAAATTTTTTCTAATATTGTCGACCCGACTTTGTGTTTATGTAGGTTCTCGTTACTCATAATAAGTTGAACTCAGTGTAAAAGAGATGTTGAAATCTTTAACCAAATTTTGATTGAACAAAATATTATAGATTAAGTTAAATTAATTAAGTTGATAAATTGTTATTATCTGCTTTATAAAAAAGAATTTTACCTTCTAACTCTACGTTTAAATTTTTATTTCGGCTATATTTCCTTCTATTTTAAATCATTGCATAATTAAAATCTTAATTACTGATACAAAATTTATATTATTAATTTTCAAAACATTTTCTTTTTTTGTAACTTATAAAAGTGTGGGATAATTTATAGTTTTTTTTTTACAAAAAAGCAATAAATTATAGAAAATTTATGAAACAAGAATTATTGTCGGTTTATTTCAAGTAATAGAAAAGTATTAAAAAAAAGTTTTACAAATAGAAAATTTTACGAAATTTTTTTGTAAAAAATTATAAAAAATGTTTGAAAGCTTTTAAGAAGTTTTTCAATATAAAATTCCTTCAAATAATTTGTCTCTTAGGAAACAATAGTTTTTAAGCCTTTAGTCATGTACTTGAAAAAGTCAATTTATGTTTATTTAAAATTGGTTAAAAAAATCTAAATATGTAAGTAAATCACCCTTATTTTGCATTTCGATAACGACTCCTTATGCAAATACATACACATATATCAAAAAATAAATAAAAAATATATTTTTCAACTTTATTATTAAAAATCACAAGTTTTTAGAACGAAAATACAAAAAATCCAAAATATACTAACCAAAAGTTATTTGTGGCCAAAATATTTCACAGTGAAGAAGACCGACAGAAAAAATTTTGATTCAAATCGAAATTGAAAAAACACGTTATTAAAGTTTGTTTGTCTTTATATTGATTTTTGTTGAAAATAATGAAGACAAGCAAAATTTTATAAAAAAAAATATTAATTGAATCAGAAAGTAAATGGTAGTTGTTAAGGGTTTATTAAGGGGTTAATTAAATACCCTCGATAAACCTACAATAATTATGTATTATAACCATGGGCCAAAATCTATATATTTTAAGAAATAACGCTAATGACTGACTGGCTGATTCATTGCCGTATAGCTAGGGTTTTCTTTATCCCGGAAAACGGGAAAATATAAATTAGTTTTCCAGGAATTTCGCTCTTCAAATTTAGAAATGTACCTACTTTTATAAAGGTAATGTATTCAGAAACAAAAAAAATTTAGCAGGGATTGAACTTGAATCTAAAGTAAAAATTAATAAAAATAAATAGCTTAAAATGAATGTTACTAAAAAATTATAAATAATTTGCTCTGTTGTGTGTTTGTTTAGGCTGTATGTACAAAAACGTAATGTAGAAAAAAATCAAATTTTTGATTTTTTTTCTTTAATTTCGAAATAAATTTTGATAATAAAGTTTTGTTAAACTATAAGTTAGAAATGAATAAACTGTGGGAGATCACTCGAATTGCACTTTACGCAAAAATGCTTTGTTGTTTGAATTTTATTAAAATCAAATTGTTATTGATTTTTTAATTATTTCCCCTTTTAAATTAAATTTTTTTTATGCGTCAGTTCAATAAATCTTCAGTAAAGTTACACCAAATTTATTTTTAGTTCAACAAAATTCAGTCGCATGTTTTCAACATGCACTTTTCACACTGAAAACGAATTTAAGTGTTACATAGAACTTTGGTTAAAAAATAAAAAAAATAAAGCTGTTGTTTTCTGAAATTCAAAAATAAATTTGTAACAATTCAAAAACCAGCAGACAAAGATTTCCCATGATGATTTCAGATTAAGAATTTAGCATACGTCTGCTTATTCTGCATTGATAGTTTTATCTGATGATCTTTTCTTGTCACAAATTTTATTCACTGTAGAATGACACTAAAGAAGATGTCTTCATAAGGCAAAAATTAAATTTTGTGCATATTTAGTATGTGAGGTTTTAATTTATATAAGAAATAATTTTTTATTCTTCACACAAAAAACTACAAAAAAAAATGTTTCAAACAAATTCTTGTTCAAAATAATTTATTTTTTTAGTCAATTTATTTAATATTTAATATTTAATATTTTTATTTGATTTTTAAATCAAACAAAATTTTCGCCTAGACAAATAAACTATTTAACCAGCTCAGCAAAATTTTTTAAGAGAAACTAAAATTCTTGCAAAATTATTTGTCTAAACTTACAACTTTCGTTGTAGGTCCTCAGCCAGACAAAATATTTACTGATTCTCTGAAATTTGTTACTGATTCTACAACTCAGTTTTTTCTGTGTTGTGATTAAGTTGCAATTTTTCTTGTAGTGCGCAGTTTTGTTGATCCTGGACACAAAATTTCCGGGAAAGCAAGAAAGAGCAAAAGATTATCTTAGTTATATACATAAATTTTTTAAATTAAAGAAAATTTTTTTCTAAAAAAAAATTTGAAAAACCTCTTTTTTTAAACCTTTTTTTTTAGAAAAATTTATATAAAAATAAAAATTTTTAATTACCACTTTAGATATGTATCACGGCCTAGTATTTCGTATCTTTAATAAACACTTAATTTTTATAATACATAATAGGTTTTGTGTAGTTTTAATTAAAAATGAAATTTATATATATTTTTTTAACATCTACATATAAGCATAAACTTTATGTATTTTCACAATTTTAACTTCATTATTACTTCTTTAAACCACACAATTATATTTTTTAATAAATCGCTTATAATTTTATTTAAAAACTGGCGTTTTTGCACTTTAATTTTACAAACTTTAATCCGTTTATTTAAAAATAACCGTTGTAATATTGAACTCAAAATTTGAACGTTTATTTGACATTTCTCTTTCCGTTTCCATTACAAAAACAATCCCAACAATTTCTACATCTCTTACTATAACAATCCGCATTAGATAACGGTTGACAAGCGAATGATTATTTTTGTTTGTGTGTTTGAAAACAACATTCATTTTTGTTCAAGCCAGTTGGTTTAATGTTCCGCTTGCAACTCATACCAGAACCTTAACGAACATAAACAAGGCAACATGTTGTAAAAAGATAATTTTGCTGTATTTTTTTTAAGACGAATTCGTATTTATTTATTAATTCGCCTTTCTATAAAGAAAAAAATAAGTGAAAGAAATACAAACACGTTACTGTTCTTTAACTTTTAATCTTAAAAATTATTTTAATTTTATTTATCTATTTTTTCTAGTTTTTTGACCTTTTTTAATATTAATAAATAAGTCTATTTTTTTAAGCTTTAGGTCTATTTTTATATTTATTTTTTTTGTACAAATTTTTCAATATTTCGCCACTCCGTTGTGTGGCATCATCAGGAGGTTATTTCAGTTAATTATTATATTTGTTATTTTGGTTTTTAAATTAGCTTTTGGCTTTTTGAATAACGATTACAATATTAACAAATTTTTTATATAAACTTCAAAATATTTGTTAAAGAAAATTTTACAAAAAAGTACTAAATCTAAAATATTTGAAAATTTAAAAAAATGTGTTATTACAAAATTTTATACTTTTAGAAAATGTATCCATATACCAAAATAAGTGTAATATAATATAATAATAATATAAAATATAATGTATTCTAATGTAAAAAATCCCAATATTAAGAATAATAGTGTTACTAAAAAATAATAATACATAGAAACAACATAAAAATATAAACAAAAAACCATAATACATGCATAAAAAAGTTTTGAAGAAATTAGTTAGGACAATAGTTATATGTATAGTTCTATATTAGTGTGTATATTAATTTAAGCTTTTCCAATATAAAAGTGTAATGTTAAGAATGCTAGTGTTACTAAAAATAACATTAAGTGTTATATACAAAAAACAAACATATTAATATAAACTAAAAAACAATAATACATGTATTAAAAAATCTTTTAAGAAATTAGTTTAACATTGTATGTTTAATATGTATTGATGTAGTTACAAAAGAGTAGTATCAAAAGTTCATGTAAAACAGTGTACATTAACACAAAAAACAATCATTTAAAAAAATTAACTCATGAAAAAACATATGTGTATGTATGCCTACCTACCATTGCGATGTCCTAGGAAGTAGTCAATTGTCCGATTCTGCATTACTTTTAATTAACTTTAAGTTAGTTACCTAGCTGTTAACTTAAAGTTAACTTTTTGTATCTAGCTAAAAACTTAATACTTTAAGTTAGCTTTAAATTGTTTTTTTTTAATTAACTATAAGTTAGTTAAATTTAAGCCAACGAGAAGTTAGTTGTTTACACGTTGGCAAATAAAATGTCATTTTTTTGACTTATGGAGCTTTATTTTAAAGAAGAAGAATTTTATATTTTATTTTTATTTTATAAATACTTAAAATTTATAATTAAAAAATTTCATTTTTTGTACTTACCGAAGCTGAGATTCGAACCAGGGATTTCTGCACTGCAGCATAAGCGCGTTACCTCTAAGCCACCGAGACAATTTGTTTTCAAATGTAAAATAATATATTAAAACAACAAGCTTTTTTTTCTTGATTTGTTGAAGCTTTAAGTTAGTCTATAGAAGCTAACTTAAAGTTAGTTTTTTTTTGTAGTTAGCTACTCATTTGACGGCAGGGTATGTACATCCAAACATACATACAGAAACTTAATGCGTATAAAAGCACATTCATATCTATGCTTAACAGCGTTGCCAGTTGGTTACATTTGTTACATATTTTATATGGATTTCGTTCTAAAAAAACTGGCAATATCGCAGTATTAATCTTATATCTAGCTCCGCGGCGAACCGATATTGCTTATTTTAAATAGCGATCATCTCAGGGATATTTCTGATAATCTGATACCAATACTTGGTCCGTGGTACTTAAATTGACTCCAAAAACTTGATTTCAACAGACACACTGAATAAATAGACTTCACTATCTATAAGGATTCAGAATATGGGGTCGCAAATGGATAATAAAGACATTACAAACGGAAGGACAAACTAATATATACCCTTATCAATATGTGAAGGGTATAAAAATAGATTTTATGAGTTTTTGAAATTTTGGCTTACAATCAGCTGCTCAACAAAAATTACTTTTGTGTGTGTAATACACAATGATTTTATATCGTGATCTATTTAAATTATTCGTTCATTTAGCTTTTAAGCTAAAAATGTGTATTTTTTATATAAAATAAGGCATAAGTTTTCAAAGAAATGCAGTTTCTAGATTTTGTAATTACAGAAAGTGTATCAGTGTTTTTATATCTAATTCTACAAAATATGTATCTGGTTAAAAATCCTGAGTCAATTTTTCGCATCCTTATGTTTAACGTATGTAAAAATAATCGTATCTTTCTAGGCTTAAATTAATAAATATATCTGAAGCACCCAACACTGTAAATGGAAAAAATGCGTTAAAAAAGTAAAATATTTATGATTTGCATTGCAATTCTATTACATTTTTGCTTATAACTTAAACAATTCAAAATTTTAATTAAAAAAAGTCTATGATTTTCAAAGATGGTACGTTCCTAAGCGATTTATAGTTAAAAGTTAAAGTAAACACTTGAAGACTGTGAAGAGTGTGACCTTATAAATTTGAATTTTAGATAATTTTGACTTTGATATCTTGTTGTGTAAAATATTTTTCAGGACGGGCTTAATTTTTTTTAAGTGTTTTTATTTGTATTTGATACTGTATTTATACAATAATTATTTTTGCTTAAGGAAAAACCTTTTAGAAATTTGACGGGTGTGACATTTTTATCATAACGTAAAAAAAACCGATTTCGACGCTTGCGAAATAAAATAAAAGTTAAATATTAATTAATTCTTGTTATATTTCGATCGTTTTTATGCTCTTTTAGACGTAAATTCACTGATTTAAAAAACAGAAAAAAACGTTTTTTCCTTATTTTGGGCTGTTTTGCGTAGAATTGAGGTTATGTAGTTGCTTGTTTCCTAAATATTACTAAATGCATTAATTAGAATTTGTTTTTCTATTTGGCTTTGTACCTCAAGCTGGTTAAAAGGCAGCTTGTCTTATGCCTTATAATCTATAAAGGTATTTTTATTATAATAATTGCAGTACAAAAAATCGGCTAGAAAAGATGGCTGGGTATATTAAAAGACCATTGTGAAGGGTATATAAGATTCGGCACAGCCGAATATAGCGCTCTTACTTGTTAAAACATCAATAATTTTTTATTAAAATAACAAGGTATAATAAGAATAAAAACAAAAAAATAATAAGGTTTATACATATAAGGAATTCACGGTTTTAGATAAACTACAATAAAAAAAATCAATAAACAATAACTCTTTCTACACATGTTTTTAATTTTCATAAAAAGCATTATATTCTCGGGGAATAACAGTATTTAGCGTTTGCAAATGCTTCCACTTACTTAATTGAATTAGACGGGGACCTGATTGTAAGGGGTTTGCCTCTATATGACACAAGCCCCATAAAGACATTCGGGCTTGTGTTGTGTAAAAATATTGTAAAACTCATAAGATGATACGAAAAACCCTTATTACCCAAATATTTAGATTTATAGTTCTTATAAATCGCCCATGTTCTGACAATCGCATTTCGCAAAATATTGGCGATGCGATTTGAAATCGCATAACAGGTGTTCTGAAGTTCACAATCGCAAGAAAGATTGCGACTTTAAATCGCAAGAGGTAGATGAGGTGAACCGATGTTTTTTGCCCAAACTAGGTTAAAAACAGCCAATCAAACTATGCATAATTATAATATATGGGGTTTTTGTTATAATTTTCACAATTTGTATTATTTTTTGTAAACAGTCTCAATGAAAATTAAATTTTAAAAAACTGTTACTTATGTACATCTTCATTTTTCAGTTGCTTACTTTTTTTATGTATGAACTTTATTGGAAAACAAGAAAGAAAAAATGTTGTTGCAGAAAAAGGTACAATTTGTTATATATTCCTTGGTTTTTTGTTTTGTATTTTTAAAAGAAACATGTTTTTATCATCGAAAAAAAACAAAACGCAAAAAAAAAACGCGTGAACTACAGAACATGCAAAAAAAATTTTTGCGATTTACAAATCGCATGTGATTTGACAATCGCGTGAGAGTCAGAACATGGGCGAATATTGGCTTTATTTTTAAATGTTATGGCTATGGTTATCTTAGAACTGCCTTTTCGGCAGTAATGGCTTGCAATTTTGTCCAGTTTTTTTAAAATATTGTTTTAAAAATATTTGACCGCCACTATTTGGAGAATCATTATTAAGTCGCTGTTTTTTGTTATCAGACGATGGAATTGTGTTTTTATTGAAAAATAACATGGCCCCTTCATGCTTCAAGATGTTTGTAACTACCCAAAAAAACCAAAAGATATAAGTATCCCTCTCTAGCTGCCCACCCTGTTTGTGGCGTAATCTCAAGACACTTTAGGGTGATAACCAAGACAGGGTGGACAGCTAGTGGGGGATACTTACATCTTTTGTTCCCTATAATAAAATCTTTGTCCTATTAAAGTGCAGTGTTATTTACATACATATGTATAAGTAAAAATATTAAGTCGGTTTTTTGTTTATTTTTTTTTGTGAATTTTCCTTTATTGATTTTGTATTTTGTGTATTTTGGTACATCGATATAGTTTTCTTACATGTTTTTTTTTGTTAAAATATAAATTGTTTTTAACAAATTTTTTATTGTTGCCCCTCGGTTCGAAGTGACGGGTCTTACTCTCCCTGACATCGTGAGCTAGCTGGATGCAAATTGAGTCACTTTCAATTCGTCTGGTCTCGGGTTCTGCAATAACAGCTATCGACTTTAAACCAGTGGTGCGATTCAGTTACTTATTTTAACGATATTCGTATCGTTAAAATAAGTTAGCAACAAATATAACGATTCAGTTAAGTTTTTTAACGATATTCGCTAACGTTAAAGTCAGCTGTCATTGTTAAGTAAGCAGCAAAACTTATTAGCGATTTTTACAATCGTTTTACTTGTTGATTTAACGACAATAATTTTTGTCAACTTTTCTCCTGTCGTTAAAAACTTCTTAGTGAATCACTTAACCGTAGCAGTTAACGACAAATTCTATCGATAAACAACGATCATCGAATCGCTAAAAGTTACTGAATCGCACTACAATTTGACAATTTTTATTAAATTTTTGATACGAAATATCGTATTGTATGACAACTATTGGCCTTTAACCTTCTACATTATATTTCTATTGCACGCACTAAGTAATTTTGTTTTCATATTTGCGGTTTGAAAACTGTTTGGCTATATTAAATGGCTGGCTATTCAGAAAAATCACTTACCATTATAATAGTTAACTTTTATAAAAACTTTATACACATTAAAATGAAACTTTATTTTATAATTTTTCTTTCTTATTTGATTAAATCATTTTTTTTTTGTTTTGTGTCACTTTAAATGTATTTTTAATTAATGCATACGTTTTAACTAAATATTTAATAGTTTTTGTAATATATTTTTTGTATGTAAATGGTTGGGTTGATACGTTAAAAAAAGACTTTCATTTTTAAACCGAGATTTAATTTTTTTAAATTTGCAAATATTTTAAAATTAAACTGAAAACAAAATAAAATAAAGGTAAAATGTTTAAGCTAGGCGGAGAGTTTTAATTTATTTTGAAATATTTTTTTTCAATTTAAACATTTTATTGTTTCATAAATTATCTACAATCCGTGAAACAAAAAAGGTGTGTAAAGCCAAATTTAAAATAATTACTAATCCTTTCTTTAATATATTTAAACACAATTTGGTAATTCACATATACCCTCCTGTTCTGCATTTCGATTCGAATCGAATTGCCAACGTCTCTCCTATTTCAATATAAACTTGTTCGGTCACAAATACCGTTTACTGATTAAATTTGGGACTAAAATCTTTTATTTTTAAATTATAAACGTTGGAACTGCATTAATGATTTTGTGACGAAACTAATCTGCTGTGAAAAACGGCCACTGAGAAAAGTTAATTCGAATCGAAACGCAGTATAGGGAAAAATGGTTAGAAACCATTTTTCGTTTGAAATCACATTTTAAGCCAAACCATTTTTGTTTAATAAGACAAGACAGACAACATACTTTGTGAATTACCCAAATATAGCGTTGACCAACTGTTTGCTTTATAAATAGTTCTTATTTTAGTGTTATTTTTTTTAAATATATTTAGTTACAGATATATTAGTTATTTTTTATATATTTTTTTATGTTAAGAAATAAATTACAAGTGTCTTGCTTTATGATTTTTTTTAAAATAGCTTCTTACACTTAAAGTTCCTCTGCTTTAGCCGACTTAAACGAAAATAAAGTAGAACAAACTTAAGCTATTTATTTGCATTGCGATAGAAAAAAATTATTATTAAAATTAAGAATTTAAATTTACTACAGCAGCTAAATATTATTTTATAAAAAACTATAGATAGATGACAAATTTATGTTGTTTTTTTATTAGTTTTTTAACTTTTTAGTTAAGTAATTGAACAAACAGAAAAATTAAGAAGAAAAAAAATTTATGAAAATAATAAATTCACAATTTTGTTTTGGGTTTTTACTTTTTTGCAAAAGAAAAAAATTCCATAAAAAAATATTTCTAAGCTATGATTTGTTTATTTTGCATAAAATGCATAGAAATTAAAATCGACTTGAATTGATGACGACTGACTTAACTAATGCAACAATTCACCCATAACGATTTCAAGAATCATTTTCTGTCGGAAATATTCCATGTGCTGTTGAGTAAAAGTAATCTCCCGATTTCGTGTAATATACTCGGCAAACATGCAACTGAACACACCACAATCACTGCCATTCATTTGACGCGGCACCCCTTGTACCGATTCGATTGTAAAACCACTCGTATCGAAGGGTCGTTTACGTTTATCCATAGATTCATCTTTAAGATATTGCTCTAGTGCCTTGAGTACACTAGGATTTGGAGTACCCATTGAATCGTAGTATTTAATCGAACGATTTTTAAGGTGTATTATAGCCATACACCAATGTACGCCGCCAACATGTACAGGCACTGGCATAATATCCTTGGTAAAGATGTCAACTTTGCGCGTCCAGCGTTTGACGCCACCGTGACCCGCTTGTATCAAACGAGGCACGAAAAATGTATTCATGGCATAGACCGTTGGTAGACCATGCGATTCATGTCTCTTTTCACCGCGTTCTGTTAGTAGGTTCATGTAAAAGTTAATTACCTCATCGTTAAGCCAATTATGACCGCATAGTGTGTGTATGTCGCGTCTTGTTATGTTCAAATTGAATTTAGAAACTAAGATCTATAAGAAGATAAGAAAAAAAAACATATTTATCAAAGGATTATATATTTTTTTTTATATTTTAATTATTTTTATTTGTCCGAAAAAAAACCTTTAAACAAGACACATATTAAGATCGATATACTCGGTCAAGTAACCGGGAGTAATCTTGTATTGGAAATTGAATTGGAAGGAAAGGGCAGTTAAGGTCCACCGATGTTGGGCGCTGTTTAAAAGGATAATACGCTCAAAATGGAACCTCAGTTTAAAGATGATACATGGGATATACAGGAGCGTAGTTAGACTGATACTAACCTATGTTACGGTTAAATGGTGGACAGGAAGTGCAACATTGCGATCCTACAAAAGGTTTACCAGCACTCGTGATAAGCGGGCGATTGGGACTACTTCGATAAAGGCTTTCAAGGTGATTTTTAGTATCCAGCCTGTTAAAACCAGTGGCTGTGAGTCTAACTATCAAAGCATTTGGGAGACACTAGGGAGTTATACGGGACTGTGGGCCAGATGCTCGAAGAGACGTGTTATTTTACGTATGGCTCTGGGGCAGAGGAAAAAACGGGACTGAGCATCCTTGAAGAAAATCCGGAAGCCCCGATTTACTTTCGCCACCTTGACAACCACGCTGCCCTACAAGAGGATGTGAACATCTGTACAGATAACCAAGCATCTACCAAGGCAAATGTGTCTACGAAGACCGAATCTAGGATGGTGGTTCAGTGCAGAAGAATGATAGATGACTGCTCGCAACACGGGCAGGTGGTCATCGAGGGTGATCGGAAAAGAACCGACGAATGATCTGGCGATTAGTGTTAGGGGACGGCCGAAGGTTAATCTGGTGAACCCGAATCCCTTTGTCGCGACGAAGACCGAGCTGTAAGAGTGGACGGAAATGCTCACAGAGTACAATTGAACGCGACGGTGGGAAAAATGACGAGAATTCCTTTGGGTGGCTCCAACAATTTTATTGCCGCGCAATTGTATTTAAAGTGGTCACACAGTTGCCACATCAAAGTTGCATTTTGATGGGTTAAAATAAACACAAAACTGTTCGCGATTGCCACATGCACCATATAATTGTGCAATCACATCAAAATATGCAAAAACCGAATTTAAATCAAGGGAACACAGGAAGAAGGCAACAATTTTTTTAATTAAAAAACGGTATTGGGTGTCTTAATATTGGAATAAACGTTGCCATAATATAATATTTCTTGCGACGAGTTTTATATATTATATTGTATAATAAAATATATTTTACATACATGTTTAGCCACCTTTTGCAACATTAACGTTTAAAGCTCGTCAAATATGTAAAAATTTATATTACCTGATCTAGTGGACCACAAATAGCAGCATTAATTCTTGCCCTGTGTTCTTGATTCAATTCAATAAACTCAGGCTCTTCATAGGCATCTTCGAAATCATCGACCACCAAAAGTTCTGGATCGACAATTTGAAATTTGCGTAAACGCTCTTGTATTTCAGCTTCAGCAGCGCGACGTTCAGCAGTTAGTTTTTCGGTTCTAAAAGAATAAAAATAATATAAACATAAAAGAACATCCAGCTTAGAAAATAAAAAAGTTTAACTTACACTTTAACGGTCTCCCTGACTTCATCGTGTCTGTTCCTTTTTCTTTGCAACCATTTTGATTGGAAACTTTCTAACCATGTATCTTTGATTAGAGGCGAAGCATTAAAACGTTCTTGTAATGAATTAACTGGCTCTACAAAAGGTCTGTAAAGAAATATATTACAAATATTGAGTTCGAAATGTTGTATGGCTTGGACTTATTACTTACAAAGCGCTTTTCTTGGGCTTTTGCACTTTTTCTTCGCGCAAGTTAATGATTGAATTTGCCTCTTTTTGAATCTTTGCACAGGCCGACAAAACATGACGTTCTTCATTTTCCAAGTCCAGAATATCAGATAATTCATCATCATCCACAATGACTGTAGTGGGCATTGACTGCTTAGCCTTTAAAGTACGCGATGGCTTTGTGATGCCCGTTATGGTGACATCATCATCATCTTCGTCATCCAAATTAATGGTAGACGATAAAGGTGGACGTTTTAAAATCGATTGACAGAGACCCATTGAAAGGTTATTGCCAGCTGGTGAGCTGCGTGTTGATGATGTTAAAGCTGAGCCCAAAATCAGACCGGATCTCATGCGTTGAGCTGCCGAACTTGAGGAAAGCTTATTCACACCTCCTGTTGTACCGTAAAGACGTGGAACCACTTGTTCTAGTAACTGTTGATATTTTTCACGGTCTTCGCTTTCCTTCTCCCGATTAAGTATGGAAGAACGATTACAATGACTTGTGCGTTGACTAATAAAATTGTTTAATATGCGTGACGATTCAGAAGTCGAGGCAGCTGAAGACGAAACGCTACTTCGACCACCAAAAATAAAACCAGTTCGCGTACCTTGACGCAATGTTTCGGCATAAGTTGGCTTGCATCTGTTTGCTAATTCTGAGTTAAGTGACGATTGTAAAATACTGCCAGTTCTGGGCTCGATTAGAGGAGGTGGTGGCGGTTTCTGATGTGTAGGCTTTAAACGCTCATCGGTGCGTACAATCGGAATGTTGTAGACTTCGGGTACTCGCTTAACTGAAACCAATGAAGATGGCCTTCTATCAAAACCTTTAATTAGTATAGGTTCATCGTCATCGGAAAATTCAACATCGGCATAGGTTGTATTTCTGATTAATTGCTCTGTAATGTGGGGGGCTGAAAATATAGACTTTCTTAAAGCTGGTTTATCTGAAAGTCAAGATCAAAGTACAAATTATTTTCATGAATTAAATATTTTTTTCTTTGTAACTTGTACCTATAGAAGAAGTTGAACGCCGATTGGACATCTCCAATAAAGTTTGCGAGTTTCGTGCTAAATTATTTAATGAATATTGGTTGCCTCCTTTTTGAGATTTATGTTGTGTTTTCTGAGTAGGATAGAGTGTTAATGGAGGAAAATCATTTATAGCGTCTTCTTCAAAACGTGAAGCAATATATTTAGGAAAAAGATTTTCCACCTTGCGATATTTAATTTGCTGTGGCCCAGCTGATTCGTCAGCACTCCACTCGTTTGATCGTCTCTTTCGCTTACCCTCCTGATGACCGGTACTGTAGTGATTTGTCGACGGACTCCAATTAAATAAATTTTTTAATTTATTTATTATGTCGAGACCCATTTGGTCTTCTTGTCTTCCAAGCAAATCGTTATTAAAAGCGTAAGCTGCTCGACCAGTTGACGCTACTTCAATAGTTTCTGAATCAGAATAAAAGTCACAATCGTTGCTAGCGTCTTCGTCTGCAACGTAGCCGTTTAACTCCCGGGTTGTGTTAAATTCTTTTAAATCAGGAACTGGTCTGCGTAGTTTATGAGCTTCTAGTAATGGTGGTGGTAATGATCTTTGACGACCGTTAAGCGATCTAATTACGTTATTGGAATTAACAATAGGAAGAGCTTCTGGTACTGGTCGATGTTTTTTATGGTTCAAAATCGGATAATATTGAGAAGTCTATAAAAAAAAATATTTTTTTAACAAAAAATGTCATATTTATTTTAATTTATTTTTCTTTACTATACGTCTTGACGAGACAAATTCATGCCTAGACAAATGTCAAAATCCAAATGAAAAAAATCCGGTATTTTTATACTGGGTTTTTTATATACCGAGTTTGACGTTTGTCTAGGCATGAATTTGTCTCGTCAAGACGTACAATAATGTTGGTTTCATTCAAGTGCATGGTATTATTATTTATCAGGTGAAGCAAAACTGCGAGAATTTTTGGTTCTCCTCCTTTTTTCTTTTTTTATTCGCAGTTTTACAACACGGTTCAAATTATTTCACTAACTTGTTATTAAAATCCATACATGAAAACAAGAAAAGTAAGAGCCAAAAATCTTTCGCCGACGCGTTTACGTAATAAATAATTTTACCATGTTCGGTTGTATTAGGTTTACACTTTGGATTTAGCGGAAAATAGTTTTGCCTTTGCTACTTAAGGTCATTTTTTTTTTTTTTTTTTTTTTTTTTTTGCACTTCACCATTTTGAATTGTGTTTCAAAACATTCTAATTGTATTTCGGAAATTTGTAATTTAGTTTCAGAAAGTTTCTATATATATTTTACAGGGTACACTAATACAGGTAGTGTTAAGAACCCAGCTGATTATGAACTCGCCTTGAAATTTTGTCAAAGTGATTGTCAGATCTATTTATTTTATTTGAAATTCAAATTTTTTTTGACATTCACTTTTCAAACGTAAAAATCAAAAAATTCGCCCTCTGCATTTCCTTTTTGTGTTTGAACGGTAAAATGTCAGAAAAATTTAAAATTTCATATAAAATTAAATTTTTATAACGTGAAAATGTCAAATTGATTTTAATCAGCTGGGCTCTTAATATTACCTGGTTGAGTGTCAAAAATTAATTTTCATTTTTATTTAATTTTTTAAATTCTAGTTATACACTACGTCTAAGGAATTAATTTAAGTCCGCTAATTATAAAAGTTGTTAAGCTGGTAAGCTTAGAATTAATTTCCTAAGGTTAAATAAACTAATAATAATAATAATATGGCAATACAACAAGCATTAAATCCGGTAACTTTTGAAAACTTACATTTAAAACTCGGACAAGTTCTATTTTCAACTGAGATAAAAAAATATTAACAAATTAAAATAGACATGTTATTACACTATACAAATGAGTCTTAGTTGTGAAATATAGCTTAAGGATTTTATAATCGTTTTTTTTTTAATGTTAAATTTTTTCAGATTTTTTTTTAATATTTAAGAATTTTTCAATTCGAAAAAAAACAACTTAATACCATTTGGTTCAAATTGAAATGAAAAAAATCTTATTAGAATTCTTAATTAAAAGTTCCAATCGAGTAAAATTTCCATTCAAATCGAATGCCGTAATTGCTTCCTCATAGCATGTTTCCACTTAAGCCCAATAACGTGCTTCGCTCTCTCATTCGTAATTTGGTCTTCAGTTCAATTATGATACTTGTCATAAAAATTTTTGAGAGTGAATAATGGGGTTTACAGCTAATTAAATTTGGATTACCAATAATACATGAGTAAAAAATTTCATCTGATTTAAATCGATGGTTTTCCTGCACAGTTGACAAAAAATAATATGAAACAAAAAAACACAAAGAAAAAATGAATACGAAACCAATACATACTACAGTCAAATCCCGTTAATTCGTACCCCGATAAATCGTAATTCCCGATAATTCGTAATAAACTGTCGGTCCCTTGAAAAAATCTCGTTAATTCGCAAAATTTCCATACATTTTGGTCCTCTCGCTAATTCGTAATTTTTTTTGAAAATAAATCCTTCTTTACCTCTTATAAATCGTAATTGTTTGCTAAGTACCACTTATAATTCGTAATAAAAACAACAGAAACATGAAAAGAATGATTTTTTGTTTACCGCTATTTTTTTGCGTAGGTTTTTACTTTTGCTTGCGTGTGTGTTTATTTTCCTGAGATCAGTTTGTTACATCAGTGCTTTTTATGTTTTTTCATCGTTTTATTAAATAAATTGAAAAACCCCGTTAATTCGTATTTATTTTATTTTAATCCCGTTAAATCGAAATCCCGCTAAATCGAAAACCCCTATAATTCGTAAGAAATGGCCGGTCCCTTGCGATTACGAATTATCGGGATTTGACTGTATCTATAAAAAAGAAAATTGTGGATCAAAAAAAAATCGGCATGAAAAAATGTTTAAATTGGTTCTTTTGCAGATGGCACATTAATGTATACTGAAACAGGAACAAAAATCTGTCAAATGATATAGACAATATTAATAAATTGTATAAATGAAGCAGTTAAAATTAAATGGAGATAAATGTGAACACGAACTTTCAAACCAGAATCAACAATTGAGAAAGTAAATAATATAAAAAAATATGTGGATTTCATAATAGACAAAGAACTAAAACTTAGAGAACATATGAAAGCTTTCATATATATCGTGAAAAAATATTTTTTTTAACTATTAAGAACTAAAGTTTCAACTATAACAGTGATAAACATTTGTAACACAATAATTAAGCCACATTTAAAATATGAGGCAAAAGTGCTATACACATGCAGTACAAAATACACAACTTAATAGACTGCAGAAACTAAAAAATAGGGTAATTCGGGCAGTTTTAAAACTAAATCGATTTATATCAATCAGACTTATGAATTCTAAACACCTTGAAGTGACAAATATATTCCAAAGATTGGGGCTAAACACAATATTCCTTATACAAAATATGAAAACTAGGGATGCACCAAAATATTTGATAAAACAATTAAAATACGTTGGATATGTTTAATCATATACCCTCAGCAATGTTTTGAACTTCAAACTGCAACTGGCAACTACGGGTGCCAATTAGAGATCTCTGTTTTACAAAGCATTGAATCTACAACAGTGTGCCAAATGAGATTAAAAATGAGACAAACAAAAAATTATTTTTAAAAGTAAAATTGTAAATTTTACAAAAAATGTTAATAAAAAAAATGTTAAATTGAAG
Organism: Melanophora roralis; assembly: GCA_963583895.1. Classification (NCBI taxonomy): domain Eukaryota; kingdom Metazoa; phylum Arthropoda; class Insecta; order Diptera; family Rhinophoridae; genus Melanophora; species Melanophora roralis. Next base: position 61,753,163 of record OY757190.1, on the reverse strand, counting down.
AATTGTAATAATAAAAAGGTAATTACAAAATACTACTTAGTTATTAAAAAAGTTAAAGTAGTTAAAATTGGGACATTGAGATGACTATTGGAAATTTATAAATGTTTTCTTTTTTGCTACCCTTTTGTTGAAATGTTTACTACTTGGGTATATTTTTTGTGTCAATCCTTACTTTTGTAAAATTACGGCATTCCATTTAAAACTTCTTATTATAATTTACAAAAAAACCATAAAAAATCTATCGATTCAATAACTTTCGATGATTACAGAGTGCGGTTATTTTCATTTTCGAATTATTATTTAAGAAAGTAAATCAGCATTTTTTTAAAACTATGTAATTTAATTAAGACTGTAAATGTTTTACTTTTTCCTGTGATAAATTATTTTACCACAACCTGTTGGAGTTGTCCTTCTAACAAATTTTTATTTGCGGACAATTTTATTAAAATAATTTATACCTATTTGGGGCATTTAAACATAAAATTGTATTAAATTTTATACCTGACTAGTAGAAGCAGTTTCCTGTGGTTTTCTTTTGGGCACACGTGTTACAATATATTCAAATTCTTCGTCCTCGTCCAGCGGTATTTGTTGATCTATTTGTACTGCTGCAATTTTCTTGCTGTCGTTCAAATCAATTACAAAGTGACTGGTGGAAGGAAAATTGTCTAATTCTTCTGGCTGTGCGTGATTTTTCGCTGGCAAAATTATCGAAGTTTCTGCTTGAATGATTTCGTCTGCTTCAACAACTTGTAGTAATTCGTATGGTTCTTCTGCCTCTTGATCCTCTGTTTTCCCTACCTGATTCTGTTCATTCACAGTTTCTTCTCCCGCTTGTCGTTTAAGCGGTTTGGGTGAATTGGTAAAATTGTTACACGTTATTGGATCTGAGGGCAATTCTTCAGTAACATCAACAGAACTAAAATGTTTAAGGGGCAATAAGTTTGGTTCCGGACGCCTTATCCACTCTTTAGCAGCAGTTTTATAATTGGGAGTACTGCTATTGTTGTGGTAATAGTGCTGCTGAAAGGGAGCGTTCTGCAAAGACGTAGTCGTATGTTGTAGTGCTTCCTGAAATGAAACTGATGCGCTATTGTGCGCCTCCCTAACACGCGCTAGCAATGCAGACGCCGTGGTCTCGCTGACACTGGGGCTGCTAGATGAGGGCACACGATTCGTTAATATTTGATGTAGATTATCTTCTAGGTTGGTGTGTTCAATGTACATCATCAAAACAATTTGAGGGAAAAGGCTTTTAAAGCCTGTTTAGCCATCGACTTTAAAAAAAAATAGAGATTTGAAAAGTAAATTTCAACAGTTGTTCTTAATGTTTTTATTTAAAACCTTTAGCACTTGTTTTATTTTGTGAACTTGTCTGCGCTGTACTTTCACCCACTTATTAGTCTGCTTGTCCGGGTCCGAGTAGCGTCCCTTATTTCTTTTTGACTTGTTCTTGTTGTTGGCAAAATGTCTGACTGTCTTTCAAAGCTTTCGCGCTATTTATTTAAAACTTTTTTGACACTTTTCCATGTACAAACTAAAGCCAAAATTTTATTTTACAATTAAGAGAAAGAAATAGGTTGGCCGAATTTTTCAATAAAAGATTTCGCGTAAAGAAAAAAGCCGCACGCTTGCAATTTCGTTTTTTCCTTAAATGTATTCAGCGCAGACAGGGTTGTACCTAATAGTAACATAAAAAGTGTTGGAAATATATGTATGTTACCCCATGAAACTATAATTATAAGACACAAAACTACTTTTTTAGTTTGTTAGTGTAACTAATTATATCATAAATGTGTATATAAAACACTCGTTATTTTTTGCAATGCACAAAGCAATTAACTTTTTAAATTGTAGAATAATTCTCTGTAAGTACACGGGCAAAAACTTGCGGAATAATTTTATTTTTGGTGCTTATTTTTGCAACCACGTTTTTATTACGTGGCGACATCTAGTTGCAAGTAGAATGAAGATAGTAGTAGCGTTACAGAGTGATTCAGAATGAGGGAAGAACTCAAAAAATTAAATTTTAAGTGCGCTGTATACACTTACAGAAAATATTTCATTTTTTAAAATAAATTAGTTTATACCTATAATATTATGTGCACAAATATTAATACTTACTAAAAAAAGCAATCGAAACTCTTATTAGAATCCTTATAAAAAAATATAAGCATAATACAAAATATCTTACAATTCAATTTATTTACCATATACTTCTATTAAAATAAAAGAACTTTTAAATCGACACACACAGAAAAGGCTGAGCCCCGTAAACAAGTAGATGTAAAAATGAAAATGCAAATTACTCGTCTTGCAAGCTTTTGTAATTAAGTTAAAAATATTATTTTTATCTCAAAATAATTTAAATATTATATTTAGTACACAGCAGAAAACGGTTTGAGTGCCATATTTTAGGCTAGTGAATGCATTCACAAAAAATGAGTACCTACGTTGTTGTCGATTTACATCATTTCAGAAAAGCAAGACACAGCACAATCACAAAATTTAAAAGCAACGAAAACGATGCAGTGCTATTGCTTTCCTTTTGCTTATACGTCAAAAGGCAATTGGCGAATTCACAAGGTCTTGTGAAATCATATTGTTACGGAGTTAAATGTTGACTGGGTATGTAACATGATTGGCGGTTGTTGTCTGCGCTAAGAAGTTATTTAAATGTAACTGCCATTTGATGGAAAGTTCTAGTGTGCTCTCGAACCATGTGGAACATTACACCGTATTACCAACCACTATAAATAGTCGAGCAACACGAATGCCGCAAGCAGTTTAAAGGGCTAACTATAATGTGCTTAATCTAACATTAGCAAAAGTGCGAATACACATATTCAAATGTGTATAACTATAATGCACTTAATAAACTTTTCGTTAAGTTTCGTCAAGTTACATTTGATTAAGCAAATAGCGAACCTGTAGTGCGATTCAGTAACTTATTTTTACGATATTCGTATCGTTAAAATAAGTTAACAATTAATATAATGATTTTGCTATTCAGTAAAGTTCATAACGATATTCACTTCCGTTAAAGTCAGCTGTTTTTGTTAAGTAAACAGCAAAACTTTAAAGCAATTTTTACAATCGTTATACTTGATAATTTAACGGCAATAATTTTTGTGTTGTTAGTTGTATCGACAAAAGGTTATTTTGTATAATATATATTATTTTTACTATAATTATGATTTTCACTTTGTTAAAATTTATTTTACAACTAATAAAATACAAACAAAAATCAACTTGTGTACTATCGTTAAAAACGTCTTAGTGAATCACTTAACCGTAGCAGCAAACAATAATTTCTGTCGATAAATATGACGATTGTCGAATCGTTAAAAGTTACTGAATCGCACTACTGGTCGTACTTTGATTAATGGATCAGCTGTGTATACGTGAGCTGGGCGCACAGTTGCACTTTTAAGTACACTTTTATTTATGAAAAAAAATTTTTATTTTTTAACTTTTATAATATAATTTTATTAATTATTTGCTAATGGTTTAATATTTTTAAATTGTAGATGATACTTAAAAACATTTTGCGAAAAGAAAAATCCATATATTTGGAATATAAAAGTAAACAGTTTTTGCAAGAGTACAAATATTTGCAACTGAGCTCTATAAGAACTTAAGTTTAAAAAGTACAATATAGCCATTTAAAAGTCTCCAATAAATTGCTTAAGCATTTGACAGGCTTTTCGTTGATATTTGACATTAGCATAAGTTTGTTTAAGCACAATATAGTTAGCCCTTAAGTTTAACAGTTGAGTTGAATAAGTGAACATTCAAAAGTGCTAAATAATAAAGGTGAATAACTTTAAGTGTTTTAAAGAAGATTGTAAACAAGTATACGACAGTGTGTTTTAAATAAATAAAGTTTTGTACTGTTAAGATAAAATTTCAAGTGTTTATTATTACTTTGGCAATAAAAAGAACCCCGGTTTATTTAAAGGAAATAAACCAACGTTTATAAAAGGTATAAACGTAACAATATGTTGTAAAATAATAGAACCGAAAGATATGACTGTTGTGAACAACCTCTCATATATAAGTGTGGTATTTAAAATCTAAATCAGCTGATACGACTAAACGAAAACACAATTGTTTTGCCTAAGATTCTAGTATTATACATTTTTACGGGTGGCGAGTGCTAGCGGCTTCCAAAAATTAAATAGAAAACTCGCTGTTTTGTTTTAGGCGCTTGGCGCATGACTTTGTATATAATATGACATCACAATACACATATCAAACAAAGTTGTATTGTTTCACAACAAGTTTCGCATGAAAAGCAACAACAAAATTTTTATGCCATTGTGAAATTATATGACAATAATACAATATGCTATCGTATCGTACCTTGTGAATTCGCCAAATGAATATCCAGTTAAAGCAACGAATTTTTTCACACTTCATTTCTTTGTAATGCAACGAGCTTTTAACGATGGCAACGAATGTTTTACGAAGCAATGAATGGTTTTTGTTTATTCAATGCGCCATCTTTATAACTCGTTGCTTGACATGTAATGGCATTTCTCAAAGCGAGTGTATCAAGGCATATCCATACAAGGTGGTCGCTTTAAAAAAATTAAGAGAGTCGTTCTCTTGCTCTTTATTTTTTTCACATGGAGTTTGACACTAAACTCGAAAAATTTTTCAATTTTAGTGTCAAACTTCATATAAAAAAAATTAAGAGCAAGAGAACGACTCTCTTAATTTTTTTAATGCGGCTACCTTGTATGGATATGCCTTGGAGTGTAGGAAAGGCAATCATCAAAAAATATAAATGGTTGCACTGCAATAGCACTAGTAATTGTTGTTAAATAAAAGCAATGCAATAGCAATGAATATTTACATTGGCAATAAAAACGAAATCATTCATTCCGTTCTCTAGTACACAGTATATTGAACAAGTATACATATTAAAATTAAAGAAGGGACACAACTCCCAAAACATTTTCCTTAACTTGCAAATTTATACATCAATACATATGTATGTATGTATATTAAAACACGTAAAAATTGAAAATTTGTTTATGTTTATGTTTTTTTTTTCTTTTTTACTAACAACAACTGTAGAATCAAGGTATATAAATTATTATTCCACCAAAGAAATGCTCAAAGCAAGGCACATCCATACAAGATGGCCGCAAGAACAAAAATTAAGAGAGTCATTCTCTTACTCTTTGCTTCTTTATAGAGAGTTTGACACTAACATGATACAAAGAACCAGGTAGTCTCGTCAGTCCAGCTGATTAGTGCCAAAATGTCAAAATTATGTTCTCCCTGTGAAAATAAAACAACAAAAATTATTACTCATCGTTTTTTTTTCTATGAGCTGTTGTTTGACACCTTGGTACTAATTTGTAGTTGTTGCATGGACGAGATTACCTGATTAGTTGTATCATGGACACTAAAGTTGAAAAAATAATTTCAAGCTTAGTGTCAAACACCATATAAAAAAAATAAAGAGTAAGAGAACGACTCTCTTAATATTTTTCTTGCGGCCACCTTGTATGGATACGCCTTGGCTCTAACCGTAGAAGAAAGAGTTTGGGAGTTTTTGTTATCTGTCTTTGACATTTGTACATCCATTTTAGTTGTTTTTGTAGAACCGCTCCCACCTGTATGCATGCGCCTTGGAAGATCCATAAGTGTGAATCATGGCGGAATTGAAAATATCAATTTCTAGAAATCATGCAAGAATAACAATAAATAACGATTCCGTCTTAAAATCTTTAATTTTGAGATTTTTTTCTTTATTTTTTACAATTAAAACATAAATATATTAGATTCCACAATATTATACTGCATGCATAAAGAGCCGCCGCTAGACCCACACTGGCTTGAAACGAGAAATGCACTACCACCCAGTGGGCCAGTGTACCCCATACAAGTATTAATAAGCCGTTGGTAAAGTGAACCGGAAAACGTATAGCCGTCCACTGCGAACGTGTCATACTCATTTGAAAAACCCACTCGTGAAGAAAGAGTGTAACAGATTGGCCGAAACCTAAAAGAGCAGCCGAAACACTGAGTAAAAGCTTGGAGGTGGAGAAACTAATGACTGAAAATGAAAAAAACAATATATAAATTATTTATTAGTTATATAAAATTGCATATCGTTACTCTAATATAGAAAGGCCCTAACTCGTTTTTTAAAATCGAAACATTTTAGCTAATTTTGACATACATATGAACAGACCATTAATCGAAATAACCGAAAATTTGGGCGTATAAAAAAATACAATACGACCTAGGCCTTTCTATTTAAGGCAAGTATGTGTACGTACATAAGGGTGATAATTTTTTCCATATTTTTTTTAATGAAAAAATTGTGTAGTTTTACCCTTCACATAGTGATTGAGGATATATACATAAGAATCTATATTAGCTTTACATTCCGTTTGTAATATCTACAATATTAACTTGTATATTCTGGATCCTTATAGATAGGAAAGTCGATATAGCTATGTTCATCTATCCGTTTGTGTGTCTGTTGAAATTAAGTTTCCGAAATCAAGTAAAGTACTACGGGCCAGGTATTAGTGTCAAATAATCAGAAATATACCTGAGACAATCCTTTTTAAAAATCAGCAAGTTTCGGTCACTACGGACCGTTATGTAATCAAAATCCTAAAATAACCCATTTTTTTAAGACAATATAATAATAATATCTTAGGCAATACGTCCAGGGCTGCCACAAAACTTGGCACTTATACCTGATTGGGTAAACATTTCTCTTTTGATAAAAAAAGGGGGGAGTGGTATCTTCCCTATAATTAAACATATGTTTTTTTTGAAAATGTTCATGCCTTTAATCTAAGAAACTATAATATCTTTATATAATATATTATATAATATATATATATATTATTATATTTTATTTATTTGGTTTGAATATAAAAAAGAATTTGTTGGTGAGCGGTCCGGGAAGTGGCATTGGCCATACAAACGTTCAAATTTTGTAAAGTTTTTTATATGAAGAACTAGCTATATATAGCTATCGACTTCAAACCCGACACAAAGCTATTTTATTATTATATTTACTGTTCGAAAACAACTTGGCTAGATAAGGTGAAAAGCGAATTGAGCTTTATCCAGAAAGCAGATTAGTGAAGTTCGAAGCTCTACAGTAACAACCAAAAAAGTTGGCTATCTCAAAGATTTTGATTGGCGACGTTTTTCCTTATCAACTGAGACCGTTTTGTCTGTGTACATTGTCAATTTTTTTTTTGTTCTAAAGCTGGACTATTCCATTGTGACGGGTGTGACAAACAAACAATTCAAAATTTTATTTAAAAAAAGGCTTGATATCCCTCAATGGTATGTTTTTAAGCGTTTAATAGTAAGTAAACACTGAAAAAATATTATTTCTGCCCACAATGACCAGTTGAAGACTGTGACGGGGGTGACATGACAAATTAGCATTTTAGAGAATTTTTACTTTAAGATCGTGTTGCCTAAAATATTCTTAAAAACGGGCTCCCTTTTTTTTATTTATACGGTAGCTTAAAGTGTTTTAATCGTATTTGACACTTTATTTCTACAAAAAAATTATTTCTTCTTAAGGAAAACCCTTTTAGAAAATGTGACATTTTTTTTATCAAAACGTGAAAAAATAAAAGCCGATTATTCCGATTGTAATAAATTTAAACTCTTGCGAAATAAATAAAAATAAAATATGAACCAATTTATTCCTATTTTGATCATTTTCGTTGTCTTTTAGACGTAAATTCGATTAATTGATTGTAAAATCGATTGTTTTAAAAAAATACGATTTTATCCTATTTTGGGCCGTTTTACGTGGAATTGACCAGTTCTAATTATGTTGTAAAACATTCTACCAAACAGGATTAAAAATAGTCGAAAGGAATAGAATTAAAGTTACCATTTTGGTGCTTTTTAGGTATTGTTTGATGCTTTTTTTGTTTATGTAATATCCAAAATTTTGTTAGGTTCCCATTTTTGAAAAGCGGTTATTTATAGTGCTTTTAACAACTTTCCACACTGCCTTTTATTAAAAAAAAATCTGCACTTTTTTATTGTTACATATATTTAAAAAAAAATCTATAAACAAAAAGTCCAGGGGGCAAATTACGGCATTCTATTCGAAATTTAAAAATTCTTATTAGAATTCCTATTTGAAAAGCATTGAAAACTTGACCGATCGAGTAGAATTTCGATTTGAAGGAAAAAAATAATATATAAATTATAAACTTGTAACGCAAAAATATTTAATAAATGGGGTTTAAGGAACAATGTTACTTAACAAAGTTTGGCGTAATAATCAAGTCTGAATCAGCTGTTGAATAAAAACTACTGACACAATTTCTTTAAATTAATTCTCCGAAAATTTTTAGACCAATAAAAACAAAATTGTCACCAATTTCCCCAAACGAAGTATAGGGTTTATTTACAATTTAATAGTAAAATCTCATATTTATGTACCTTAAAATCAATAAATTTTGCAAAAGTCTTAACTTGAAATGCAGTTAGGTGTAGTCCAGTTAAAAAAGAGATACAAAAAATGTGTTACGGATTTAGAAAAAAAAGTATTCATTATTTATACATAATCAATTTCGACGCAATTTTTTGAAAATGTGCCGTGCGCCAAATAAGAACTCACATGACGATATTTGAAAAATATTTCGGTAGAAAAATCAGCTTTTTTCAAATTAAAGTTTCTTTCAACATTAACGGAAAAATATTAATTTCTTCTAATAAAAAGAAATTATATGAACTTAAGCCAAACTAAAAAGCAAAAATTTTTTTACAATTTAACTTATTTTTCCTATTCAGTTGCCATGTATTACCATTATTAAAGCTTCTTTAAATCTAAAATTTTTATTTGTTATATATATGTACATACATATATACTTACAAATCAGAGCCAATCCTTTCGAGACACAGCCCAGTGTGTGCCATTTAAACTTATGCTTATACAAGCTATTGCCAAATCGTGGTGTCATCAAAGAAAAACACATCCATGGAAACGCCAATAAGGAGAATAGAAATGGGATTTCAGCATTTTTAATAGCATGATGACTTACTGCCAAACCAGGCAATACAGTTAGACACATGACGTAAGAGAAAATATCAGCCGATAAGAAAAAAGTTGTTGAGTATAGTTGGGGCACTATTAAAGCGGATTGCAACGGATGGGCAATTTTATCCAAAAGATTTCCCCACAAATTAGTTGTGACATCGCGGGAAAATTGTTGTAATTTATCCTGTAACAAGAAGTTCTTTAGAGTTTGTTTATTATTTTAGCATTTTTACTTTACCGACCAAATTAGTATAACCCGAATCCACATTACCTTCTCGACTCATTTGTAGACCATTCGATGTGGACTTTTGCATTGACTGCGAAGCACACACACTATTTCGGCCATAAGTTTCTATAGTTGCTGAGCTGGAACGCAATACGGAAACATTTTCATCTTCTTCGGGTATAATTTCCATTATCTCTACACCGTTGGGATTAATGAATGTGACATCCATTTGATCGGTTGGCAACATGTAGTGACCACTATCAGCCAAAGAAAGGACATTAGGATGATGTTCCATAATGGGATTTTTCCAGGTGCGTAATTCTATGCCGTCCATTTGATCGTTAAAAACATTCGAGTAGCGACCCAACTGATGGTGCAATGGAGTAAATGCTGTCTCTGCCTTTATTACAGAGACACGCTGTGTTATGGCACCCTCACGATGTCGTGTTATAATTAAACTTATTGGTATGAGATTCACTAGTAATGCAGACATTAAGACTATGGATTGAGCAGTGCCATACAGTGTACGTAAATTTGTGAAGGCGAACGACAAAAACAATTGACAAAATGCTTCGCCACACAAATGTATAGTTTTGCGTACGAATTTGTCTTCACGCGGCCGAACTGCCTCTAAGATGACATGAGTTTTCCAAATAAATAAACTTGCTCCGATGCCTATTAAATTGAAAAGAATATTAATGCACTTATCCGTTCAAACTCTAAAAAAATGCAAACTAACCTGCAAAGAATCCATAAAAGACTATGGCTATAGTTTGAGTTGTCGTGGTAATGTTGACCCATGCAGAGGAAAAGAAAACCCCACTGACCATTAAGGAGCAGCAAATAATTAATGTGGCCAGCAGAAATACCCTACGATATTTTGTTGTTTCTCTTGTCCTACCATGATATTCAGTATCTAAATGTTCAAGGATACTACGACATAATTGTCCAGTGGCTTGATATACAATGGCTGGCCAGATGCGCAACACTAAATCTTTATCGGACTCGACAACATTTCCATATAAATAGGCAGGAGTTGCAAGAAATGCCTGAAAGAATATAATAAAGTTTTGTAAATAAAATAATAATTTAGTTTTACTTAAGTTTTTTAGTTCTAATTAACGTGTCAAAATTTTATTAGATACGTATTAGTCATATATGTAAGTACTTATGTTAATATTTCGGAAAAGATTCCTTTTTTAAAACGAAGTTTTATAAGGAAATATTGTAATTCTGTATGTTTGTGCGTAAGTATATTTTTTTAATAAAATAAAACTTCAAGAAGAAATTTTATTAAACTGCGGGAATAAGAATATTAAAATTATGTTTCGTAGCTCTGGGAGCATTTATGTAGATTCGTGATTCTGCATTTTTTGAAAAAAATTTTTTGGGAATAGCTTTTATATCTTAAGCAAAGAATAATTTGATAAAGCGAAAAGGAAGGGCTTAAAATGTAAAATCAAATGCAATTGTATATACATTTGTACATATGTATGTATGTATATGTTGGTTTTTGTTAATTTCAAACTGTTTGGCTGATGCTTATGTTACGTATAATTCGCTTATTTTGAAAGTGGCATAAGTCCCTTTTAAAAAAAAAAATAGAGTCAATGACAACACTAAATACAACTGAACGGCATTTCATATCTTTAAATATCTCGACTTAAAAAAAAATCGACTTATGTCACTTTTAAAATAAACGGCTCATATGTAGTTTGATTTTCCTTTATTTTTTTTGTAATGCAGCTTCTATCTTAACTTGTAGTCGTCATGTATGGAACGGTTTCTCTTATTTTCGACACCCTAGGCTATCAAGTTTTTTCAACGTATGACTAATCGCTTTCCATTTTGTCCTTGGAGAGAAACAACATAAGGAAACCATTTTTCAAACAATCAGCTGTGAACATTATTTTACAATTTCTTCTTATTGTAGATTGAATAGCAAGAATAGTGGCAAACGGACACGCTCCAATTTTTATTTCTACCTGCTTAAATCTTGAATTATAATCCAAGTTGTGTTTACGGAGCGGATGGACTGGAAAGGATTTAAGAAAGAGTTTGGGGAAGTGTGTGATTGTCACTGACGAATAAGATGGATATACATATGTATGTGCCGGAGGTGGTGATTATGGCTTGGATACAAAAGGTCAGGTGCATGTAGCAGCAGACAGTTGGGTCGCACCCAAAACTCTTGAGGGACAATACGTCAAGTTTTGACTTGTGAGCGAATGTAAACGTCATTTATGGATGATCATGGCGACACACAATATCAGTACCGGGCCATTGTGCTGTACCCGGTGATGAAATCGGCTTCTGCTAGCGAGGAGGGATCGGCTTTGGATGTTAAGTGGGCTGTGAGGCGCAAAGATTTTGTTGGGTTTTTAACAAGATAGGGCAGATCTGATTGCGAAATCTTTAGACTTCTGTGGCCAGGACTACATAGAGAGAATAGTTGTCTGCTTCCTAACTGAAGCAGGAGCGATTAAAGGTGTATAATTGGGACTCTAACGGGACACAGGGGCGATGTCCCAATAAATGAGATAAAAATATTAAAGACTTCTGCAGGTTTTGTGAGAATACGGGGAGAATAGATACTGTGGAACACCTTTTTTGCCGCTCCCCAATACTGCAGGTCCGCCGATAAATGTGGCTAGGGAAGCGCTTCGACATGTTGGGGTCTCTTAAACTTATCAAGGGTTTGGGTGGTAATGTAATAGGTAGCATTCCATAGGGTTGGCGCTTGTGCATGATTCTCTCTTCCTTGTCTGTTTAGCAGCATCTTTTTTCCACTTGTTTTTAGTTTTTTGCTTTTCCTTAACAGGCCTCTTAGTGAAATTTTCGCTTCACTGCTTTTGTGGATTTTTGGCTGGAACCATAATTTAACCATACATTTTTTTAAAACTTGGCTGGTCAAGCAGTGACTGTTACTGGAGCTTGATACCGCGAGATGATAACTCAGTTGTTTTTGTCAGAATTCGATGGTATTGTTGTGGCCAACATCTGATTTTAATAAGACGGTACCACATGCCATACTGCCCGTGAAACAATTTAATTTCTCCATGAGACATTTCCAGGCCGTGTTCTCCCTTGTTTTTGTGATTAGAATTGTTCCCCTTGATGTTGTGATTTATAACCATTTGAATTCTTTTTATAGGGCTATTTGAAATCGCTCTATGTCAACAAGCCTAGAACAACCTGTGAATTAAATTGGGAGATTCAACGCTGCATCAACGAAACTCAGCCTCATTAATGCAAAATCGTCATCAAAAATTTCGACAAACGAGTGCATATGTGATTGCAAAGCCGTAGAGGTCATTTGGCCAATGTGTTATTTCATAAATAAGCCTATTTCATTTACTTTATCATTCAATAAAGAAATAATTATTAAAACACTAAAAACTGTGTTTTCTAGATATTTCAAATCTTCCGTTATTGTGGAACACTCTTTACATGTAGGATTTAATACTAAATTTGACGTAAATAATTTTTATTTAACTGAAAATATTTTCCAAAATTTCGTTACTTTCAGCTCATAACTAACCATGGTTTCCATATACTTAAACCCCACATAAAAATTGGTACTAAATAAAAAATTGGCTTGAACAAATATAACTGTATTATACCCTCCACATAGTGATAAGGGTATATATAAGTTTGTCATTCCGTTTGCAATTTCAAAAATTAGGTGCTTGTTGTTGTATTGCTATACATTTTGTACCAGTTTAACAAGTTTTATAATTAGCGGACTAAAACTTATTTCTCAGACGTAATGTAATACTAGAAATTATAAAATCAAATTGTTTTTTGACACTCATAAAAAATTGAAACTTATATTTTTTACACTTAAGTCAGATGACAACTTAGGTGGTGTAAATATAGCTTAAGGAAAATATCTATGCATGTTCCCTTATATATATGTAAATCTCGTTTAATATAGCCACTGTTCCTACAGAACTTCGCGCAAATACTTTAAAAGCATCGGCTTTAATTAGTGATTTCTTTTGGGTAGGAGTAGGGGAAAGTGAAACCCCCTTTACAATTGGACAAATTTGCGGTAAAACTTAAACACTGTAACCGTTATCGACTTTAAACTTGCTACAAAGTAGTTCCAGTACGATGCATATACGTATGTATAAGATTCGGCACCGCCGAATATAGCGCTATTACTTGTTATTTCTTAGCTTATTATTGATAAAGTTTGCAAATTTTGACGTAATAACATCCATACATATGTGCATATAAATTTTTGAAAATTTTCGTTTTATTACTTTTTTTTTCTCTGAAACTCTCATTTAAAAAATGTTTTGCTTTTGTTTGGATTGGTAAAAAATTTTCTTTTAATCTTACTGTTAAGGCTTTATAATTTTCTGTAAAAACTTATACTATTATTTGAAATGATAAAGAGATAATATAAAAGCAAACTTCAGTTTGACTTGCTTTTATCAGTTGAAACACAAACAAAAATTTGTACTAAAAAATCGTAACATAAACAGTAGCAGTCGTTTCTAGATAAATTCATTCTCCTAAAAGGTATCTTCTCTCTTTATTGCTTAAATTTAAGCGAAAGCAAATGTATCTTTGAACTTAAAATAAAACTGAAGAAAGTGTTACATAAAACAAATTAAACTAAATATTCTTCGATGTTTCTAAAATCATAGGAATTTGTTATAAATAATAGTGCATGTATGTACATGTATTGCAAAACCACATAACATATACTTCTGTTGGATATGTTTTTTTATCACGCGTCGGCGTTGAATACCCGCCGTAGCTACAGCAGCGGCTACTGGACGTCGTACACCGTTCGTACTTGAAGATGAACTCAATAAAGTGGTGGCTTCTAGGGGATTCCTATTTAAATTGTTATGCGGATATGAAGCTGATGTATCCATTATTGGTATATTTTACTTAAAATTTAATAATTTTTAGTTTCTAATGATTTTATTCGTTTGCCGAAACTCTTGTTTTCTGTTATCGCAAATTAAAAAAAAACAACAACTAAAATAACAGCGTATACTACGCAATCGAAAAAGTATTTTAACTATTCTTGATAACAATATTTTGTAGATCCGTTCGTTATGGTTAGATTGAGTTAAAAACAAGTACTGGTGAGAGTAATAGAATCGCAAATATTATTTTTTTTAGTTATGGTACTTATACGTTAACCAAATGTCTGCTTTTTATAAACAGCAATTTAATTTATTATAATCACAGTTGATAACAGTTATCTGCTGATAATATCTTAAGATAACCAAATCAAATGAATGCATTTCAACGTAAAGATTTGAAGTAGTATTTTATTATGTTGAGTTTTTTTTTTTTTTTTTTTTGTTTACAAGTTTTACTCACCCTTTAAGGTTTATATATAAAACAATAATAAGTTCGTTGGTCAGCGCATAAATGCAAAACTGCTTAAACGATTTAGAGACTTTTTATACGTTTACCTATGTGATAGCCTGGCTAAGGATATGACTGAAAGTAGTTTCACCAAAGCGCACAGTGGACAAGATGGATAAAAAGGCGTTGTCTGTCGTAAATAAAAAAATTGTTACAGATATTAATTAGGATCAAGGACTGCCACATTCGAAATTACAACCCAATGTTGGTAGAATATTTATTACCAGAAATTCTAATGTTTGGCTTAGGATTTTCGTAATTTCGGTAATTTAAATGAAAATTAGGTTTCTGAATGTTTTATGAAATCTTTACTGCTATTTTGTTGAATTTAAAGACGGCCCGCAAGACATTTTTGTATTTTATTCAGTTTGCATTAGGAATTACATATGGGTTATGCCATGCATTGTACTGTGTATAAATTTCATTTTTAATTATTTTTACTTTTTGCGTTTGAAGTGAAAATGCTGCTTGTATTTCTAGTAAATGTAGCAAATCGAAAACTTTAAACGCGTTTTTCTCGAAATGGCTTTTTTTTTAATTATGACATTTTTCCTGCAAATGAGCAATAGGTATCCATATATGTATATATGCGTTATTAATTCTGGACATGATTTAAAAGACTGCGGTAATATTATATTGAGCCCAGCGGCTCAATATAATATTACAGCTCAGTCTCCTCTTTTTTCTTTATAACAGTAAATCTCGAGAACAAGAGACAATTGAAACAATTTAATTTATAGGCATTTATGCTCAGTACCATGTGTATTCAAAATACATGAAAAATCTCACTTTGTTATCCTGTTTAATT
Organism: Melanophora roralis; assembly: GCA_963583895.1. Taxonomy (NCBI): domain Eukaryota; kingdom Metazoa; phylum Arthropoda; class Insecta; order Diptera; family Rhinophoridae; genus Melanophora; species Melanophora roralis. Next base: position 61,737,677 of record OY757190.1, on the reverse strand, counting down.
GCTCTATAGATCTTCCATAACATATAATTTTTTAATTAGAATGACGCCCGCTTTAACCTTAATTACTTCTTCCTCCTTTTATCTTTATTAAGGTAAGTATTTAGATTTGAAATTCTTAGGTGAGCTTTAATGTTTTTGAGGTAGTATTAGCCTACCTCAAAGCGATCTATCTACGCCGGTACCCTTATACTTCTGGTAATACATTCCTTCAGCAAAAATTACTTGATGATCAGTATTTACATACCTGTTTCGGGCCTTGAGTTTGGTTATTTTAATGATATTTCAAAGTAACTGAAAAACAAAATCACATTACCCTCTAACACTAAGGATTTACGAACCAAAAATTCAAGCTAGAAAAATTTTATCGTCGGCAGAAAAGCTTTTAAAATTTGGTATGTTCTATTGTCTATAATTTTGACTTTCTTTAAGATAGTGCTAAGTCCATGCAATTTATTTTTTTGTACGGTTGAGGGTTAACAAGATGGCTTGGAGTGCAAAAATATATTTGTAAATGTAAACTGGTATTACTTAATGAATGAGTTATATTATTGACAATAAAAACAATATTAGATAGTTGACAAAGTTTTGCAAACATTTGTTTATGTCTGGAAAAATTTCTGCCTCGTCAAGACGTAATGTAAACAAATAAAATTTTAATAGTTATTTTTTAAAAAAACTTAAAACCCATTTAGCGCCCTTATCGTGTGTGTCTACAAGAAAAATATTTACTTTACCACAATTTTTCACAACTGCGATTCCTTTTTTGCGTAGCGGACAGCGCACTCTGCGTCGTATCTCTCTATAAAGAAATCACATTTTATGAGATTTATACAGAAATACATAAAACACAGTCTTCATGCATTGCTTTTTAATCTTTACAATCGCAGAATACATTTATGGAATGCGATATGTAGGTATTTTGTAAAATTTTTCAGGGCAAAATCTTCTTAAATTTGGGTAATAGGGCCTCATTATTTCATAGGTCACAAGGTGATTCGGTCGTTACAACGGAAATATTACCCTTATGCACAAAGGTCTTAAAAACTACATTTTAACTTCTTCTAATAAAAAATAAATAAAATATGAACTTAAGCCAGAATAAAAAGCAAAAATTTGTCTCTTAAGACAATTAGTTCAACGAAAAATAAACAAGCATAAAATAAGTGGTTTTGTTTTTTTATATTTTTTTGAGTCTTAAACATGTTTTTTATATCTTTTGTTGCTTGATAACATTATAAATTTTTAAAAACAAAATCACTCTTTTTTTTAAATTAAACTAAGCGCGATTCATATTGTGTTTATCTAAACGACTTAATACAAAAGGTGTTGCAAATAGCATTTTGAAATGAATTAAAAGGTGTTGAAGACTTTTGTTTGTTTTTTTATTTTTTAATAAGAACTAATAAATCATAGCAAGAAAATGCAAATAATACTTGCTCAAAAAGAACACTGTATTTATTAAAACCTTTCATTCCTTTCATTCATTCCGTTTGCAATTTCAATAATATTCAAATAGAAATTCTGTAGCCTTATAGATAAAGAAGTCGGTTGTGTCATGTCCGTCTGTCCTCAGGACAAAATCAATGCATATAGTCCTAAAAATCTCAGTAAACAAAGCTACTGTTGCCACAAAAGGATTGCAGTGGGAGAAGTCGCCCGACTACAATTGTACAAATTTAGTCAAATTTTTCATGCGCTACATCTGGAAAACTATTATAGCTATCCACTTCAAACCTGCTACAGAGTAGTACAAATTAACTGGAGATCATTAGCTTCATTTTGGAAGAAAAATTATTTAGATAGGAGTACACTGAAAAACCAAAGTTTTAAAATCAAGCAGAAACAGTCTTACTTTAAATATGAAACCGTGACAAAATTGAACTAAGTTTGTTTTTTCTTATTTTAAAAATTTCATTATTAAAACAAAAACGAAATATTTTTGTTTTACAAATGGTTTTGTTGATGTATTTTATAAATAACATGGATAGTTTTCAAAATAAAGAAGAAATTTTTTGTTTTAAAGACGAATTCATAAAAATGCTACAATTTAAAAACAAGAACGCAAAATTTTTAATTTAAAAATGCTTTTTTGGCTCAGTGTAGGGGGACGAACCATTTTTATAAAGTTTTTGATACGCTATATCTCGGAAATATTTAAAACTATCGACCTTAAACCTGCTACAGGGTGGGGACTGGTAAATCGACTTCGATTATAGTCGAAAGTCGATTTTAAAATAAAAAAAACGTTTTTTTTTGTAATCGGCATTTTGTTAATGATTTTATACTGAAATCGACTAATAAATCCAAAATCCTAGAAATTTTCAGAATTAATTTCTTAAAACAATTATCTGTACCAAAAATCAATGTCTTGAAATGTAACATTAGTGTATTGTTTTATAATTTGTAATATTTGGCGACGAATATCAACAAAAAATGCATTGTAGTCAAGCTTGAAATAAATTTTAAACAAATAAAAATAGTTTAGTACTCAACATTCATTGAAAAATAAATAAATTAAAACAAGTAAGAGTGCTATATTCGGCTGTGCCGAATCTTATATACCCTTAACAGTGATCTTAAAAGTACCCAGCCATATGATCTAGCCGAACGATTTCGTACTTCAAATATTATAATTAAAATGCTTTTTGCATATTTACTTTCTATTTTTCCTTCCGCATCATGAAGTGATCTTGCAAACAAATTACATTTTTGTATGACATGCATTACATTGGTATTCTTTCGTATAATATTAATAAAAAACAAGTAAGAGCGCTATATTCGGCTGTGCCGAATCTTATATACCCTTCACATTGGTCTTTAAATACTCCCAGCCGAGTAATTTTGTACTGCAAATAATATAATAAAAAACCTTGTGCGAGTTTTAAAGCCCATAGAAAAAATAACAAAATTGTAACGTTCGTATGAATAATAGAAATAGATGAAGAAGATTTGAGGTCGAGAGTTTTAAAAGTTTTCGACATTATTCATATTTAAAGGTTAATAAAACTTGTTAAATGTTCTAGTCCCCCTGCTCTTCTCCAACTTTTTCCCCAAAATGTATGAATTATTTGATTATTACTTTTTGTAGAATATTCGAAGTCGATAGCTGTTATAGTTTCCGAGATATAGCGTATCGAAAATTGCATACAAATCGTTAATTTGTATGGGAGCTACCCCTTTTTTTGCCCCCACTCAAAAATTTTTTTCTCTAAAGCGTAGGCCTTATTGCCCAGTTACTTTTTGTAGAACATTTGAATTCGATATCTGTTATAGTTTCCGAGATATAGCGTATCGAATATTTCATAAAAATTGTTAATTTGTATGGGAGCTACCCCTGTTTTTACCCCCACTCAAAAAAATTTTTCTTTAAAGCGTAGGCCTTCTTGCCCAATTACTTTTTGTAGAACATTTGATTTCGATATCTTTTATAGTTTCCGAGGTATAGCGTATCGAATATTTTATAATAATTGTTGATTTGTATGGGAGCTACCCCTTTTTTTGCCCCCACTCAAAAATTTTTTTCTTTAAGGCGTAGGCCTTCTTGCCCAATTACTTTTTGTAGAACATTTCATTTCGATATCTGTTATAGTTTCCGAGATATAGCGTATCGAATATTTCATAAAAATTGTTAATTTGTATGGGAGCTACCCCTGTTTTTACCCCCACTCAAAAAAATTTTTCTTTAAAGCGTAGGCCTTCTTGCCCAATTACTTTTTGTAGAACATTTGATTTCGATATCTTTTATAGTTTCCGAGGTATAGCGTATCGAATATTTTATAATAATTGTTGATTTGTATGGGAGCTACCCCTTTTTTTGCCCCCACTCAAAAAAACTTTTCTTTAAAGCGTAGGCCTTATTGCCCAATTACTTTTTGTAGAACATTTGATTTCGATATCTGTTATAGTTTCCGAGATAAAGCGTATCGAATATTTTATAATAATTGTTAATTTGTATGGGAGCTACCTTTTTTTTTGCCCCTACTCAAAAATTTTTTTCTTTAAGGCGTAGGCCTTCTTGCCCAATTACTTTTTGTAGAACATTTCAATTTCGATATCTGTTATAGTTTCAGAGATATAGCGTATCGAACATTTCATAAAAATTGTTAATTTGTATGGGAGCTACTTCTTTTTTTGCCCCCACTCAAAAAATTTTTTCTTTAAAGCGTAGGCCTTCTTGCCCAATTACTTTTTGTAGAACATTTCAATTTCGATATCTGTTATAGTTTCAGAGATATAGCTTATCGAATATTTCATAACAATTGTTAATTTGTATGGGAGCTACCCCTTTTTTTGCCCCCACTCAAAAAAACTTTTCTTTAAAGCGTAGGCCTTATTGCCCAATTACTTTTTGTAGAACATTTGATTTCGATATCTGTTATAGTTTCCGAGATAAAGCGTATCGAATATTTTATAATAATTGCTAATTTGTATGGGAGCTACCTCTTTTTTTGCCCCTACTCAAAAATTTTTTTCTTTAAAGCGTAGGCCTTCTTGCCCAATTACTTTTTGTAGAACATTTCATTTCGATATCTGTTATAGTTTCAGAGATATAGCGTATCGAATATTTCATAAAAATTGTTAATTTGTATGGGAGCTACCCCTTTTTTTGCCCCCACTCAAAAATTTTTTTCTTAAAGGCGTAGGCCTTCTTGCCCAATTACTTTTTGTAGAACATTTCATTTCGATATTTGTTATAGTTTCAGAGATATAGCGTATCGAATATTTTATAATAATTGTTGATTTATATGGCAGCTACCCCTTTTTTTGCCCCCACTCAAAAAATTTTTTCTTAAAGGCGTAGGCCTTTTTGCCCAATTACTTTTTGTAGAACATTTGATTTCGATATCTTTTATAGTTTCAGAGATATAGCGTATCGAACATTTCATAAAAATTGTTAATTTGTATAGGAGCTACCCCTGTTTTTACCCCCACTCAAAAAAATTTTTATTTAAAGCGTAGGCCTTCTTGCCCAATTACTTTTTGTAGAACATTTCATTTCGATATCTGTTATAGTTTCAGAGATATAGCGTATCGAATATTTCATAAAAATGGTTAATTTGTATGGGAGCTACCCCTTTTTTTGCCCCCACTCAAAAATTTTTTTCTTAAAGGCGTAGGCCTTCTTGCCCAATTACTTTTTGTAGAACATTTCATTTCGATATTTGTTATAGTTTCAGAGATATAGCGTATCGAATATTTTATAATAATTGTTGATTTATATGGCAGCTACCCCTTTTTTTGCCCCCACTCAAAAAATTTTTTCTTAAAGGCGTAGGCCTTCTTGCCCAATTACTTTTTGTAGAACATTTGATTTCGATATCTTTTATAGTTTCAGAGATATAGCGTATCGAACATTTCATAAAAATTGTTAATTTGTTTGGGAGCTACCCCTGTTTTTACCCCCACTCAAAAAAATTTTTATTTAAAGCGTAGGCCTTCTTGTCCAATTACTTTTTGAAGAACATTTCATTTCGATATCTGTTATAGTTTCCGAGATATAGCGTATCGAATATTTCATAAAAATTGTTAATTTGTATGGGAGCTACCCCTGTTTTTACCCCCACTCAAAAAAATTTTTCTTTAAAGCGTAGGCCTTCTTGCCCAATTACTTTTTGTAGAACATTTGATTTCGATATCTTTTATAGTTTCCGAGGTATAGCGTATCGAATATTTTATAATAATTGTTGATTTGTATGGGAGCTACCCCTTTTTTTGCCCCCACTCAAAAATTTTTTTCTTTAAGGCGTAGGCCTTCTTGCCCAATTACTTTTTGTAGAACATTTCATTTCGATATCTGTTATAGTTTCCGAGATATAGCGTATCGAATATTTCATAAAAATTGTTAATTTGTATGGGAGCTACCCCTGTTTTTACCCCCACTCAAAAAAATTTTTCTTTAAAGCGTAGGCCTTCTTGCCCAATTACTTTTTGTAGAACATTTGATTTCGATATCTTTTATAGTTTCCGAGGTATAGCGTATCGAATATTTTATAATAATTGTTGATTTGTATGGGAGCTACCCCTTTTTTTGCCCCCACTCAAAAATTTTTTTCTTAAAGGCGTAGGCCTTCTTGCCCAATTACTTTTTGTACAACATTTCATTTCGATATTTGTTATAGTTTCAGAGATATAGCGTATCGAATATTTTATAATAATTGTTGATTTATATGGCAGCTACCCAATTACTTTTTGTAGAACATTTCAATTTCGATATCTGTTATAGTTTCAGAGATATAGCGCATCGAATATTTCATAAAAATTGTTGATTTGTATGGGAGCTACCCCTGTTTTTACCCCCACTCAAAAAAATTTTTCTTTAAAGCGTAGGCCTTCTAGCACAATTACTTTTTGTAGAACATTTGATTTCGATATCTTTTATAGTTTCCGAGATATAGCGTATCGAATATTTTATAATAATTGTTGATTTGTATGGGAGCTACCCCTTTTTTTGCCCCCACTCAAAAAAACTTTTCTTTAAAGCGTAGGCCTTTTTGCCCAATTACTTTTTTTAGAACATTTGATTTCGATATCTTTTATAGTTTCAGAGATATAGCGTATCGAACATTTCATAAAAATTGTTAATTTGTATAGGAGCTACCCCTGTTTTTACCCCCACTCAAAAAAATTTTTATTTAAAGCGTAGGCCTTCTTGCCCAATTACTTTTTGTAGAACATTTCATTTCGATATCTGTTATAGTTTCAGAGATATAGCGTATCGAATATTTCATAAAAATGGTTAATTTGTATGGGAGCTACCCCTTTTTTTGCCCCCACTCAAAAATTTTTTTCTTAAAGGCGTAGGCCTTCTTGCCCAATTACTTTTTGTAGAACATTTCATTTCGATATTTGTTATAGTTTCAGAGATATAGCGTATCGAATATTTTATAATAATTGTTGATTTATATGGCAGCTACCCCTTTTTTTGCCCCCACTCAAAAAATTTTTTCTTAAAGGCGTAGGCCTTCTTGCCCAATTACTTTTTGTAGAACATTTGATTTCGATATCTTTTATAGTTTCAGAGATATAGCGTATCGAACATTTCATAAAAATTGTTAATTTGTTTGGGAGCTACCCCTGTTTTTACCCCCACTCAAAAAAATTTTTATTTAAAGCGTAGGCCTTCTTGTCCAATTACTTTTTGAAGAACATTTCATTTCGATATCTGTTATAGTTTCAGAGATATAGCGTATCGAATATTTCATAAAAATTGTTAATTTGTATGGGAGCTACCCCTTTTTTTGCCCCCACTCAAAAATTTTTTTCTTAAAGGCGTAGGCCTTCTTGCCCAATTACTTTTTGTAGAACATTTCATTTCGATATCTGTTATAGTTTCAGAGATATAGCGTATCGAATATTTTATAATAATTGTTGATTTATATGGCAGCTACCCCTTTTTTTGCCCCCACTCAAAAAATTTTTTCTTAAAGGCGTAGGCCTTCTTGCCCAATTACTTTTTGTAGAACATTTGATTTCGATATCTTTTATAGTTTCAGAGATATAGCGTATCGAACATTTCATAAAAATTGTTAATTTGTATGGGAGCTACCCCTGTTTTTACCCCCACTCAAAAAAATTTTTATTTAAAGCGTAGGCCTTCTTGCCCAATTACTTTTTGTAGAACATTTCATTTCGATATCTGTTATAGTTTCAGAGATATAGCGTATCGAATATTTCATAAAAATTGTTAATTTGTATGGGAGCTACCCCTTTTTTTGCCCCCACTCAAAAATTTTTTTCTTAAAGGCGTAGGCCTTCTTGCCCAATTACTTTTTGTACAACATTTCATTTCGATATTTGTTATAGTTTCAGAGATATAGCGTATCGAATATTTTATAATAATTGTTGATTTATATGGCAGCTACCCCTTTTTTTGCCCCCACTCAAAAAATTTTTTCTTTAAGGCGTAGGCCTTCTTGCCCAATTACTTTTTGTAGAACATTTCAATTTCGATATCTGTTATAGTTTCAGAGATATAGCGCATCGAATATTTCATAAAAATTGTTGATTTGTATGGGAGCTACCCCTGTTTTTACCCCCACTCAAAAAAATTTTTCTTTAAAGCGTAGGCCTTCTAGCACAATTACTTTTTGTAGAACATTTGATTTCGATATCTTTTATAGTTTCCGAGATATAGCGTATCGAATATTTTATAATAATTGTTGATTTGTATGGGAGCTACCCCTTTTTTTGCCCCCACTCAAAAAAACTTTTCTTTAAAGCGTAGGCCTTATTGCCCAATTACTTTTTGTACAACATTTGATTTCGATATCTGTTATAGTTTCCGAGATAAAGCGTATCGAATATTTTATAAAAATTGTTAATTTGTATGGGAGCTACCCCTTTTTTTGCCCCCACTCAAAAAATTTTTTCTTTAAGGCGTAGGCCTTCTTGCCCAATTACTTTTTGTAGAACATTTCAATTTCGATATCTGTTATAATTTCAGAGATATAGCGCATCGAATATTTCATAAAAATTGTTGATTTGTATGGGAGCTACCCCTGTTTTTACCCCCACTCAAAAAAATTTTTCTTTAAAGCGTAGGCCTTCTTGCACAATTACTTTTTGTAGAACATTTGATTTCGATATCTTTTATAGTTTCCGAGATATAGCGTATCGAATATTTTATAATAATTGTTGATTTGTATGGGAGCTACCCCTTTTTTTGCCCCCACTCAAAAAAACTTTTCTTTAAAGCGTAGGCCTTATTGCCCAATTACTTTTTGTAGAACATTTGATTTCGATATCTGTTATAGTTTCCGAGATATAGCGTATCGAACATTTTATAAAAATTGTTAATTTGTATGGGAGCTACCCCTGTTTTTACCCCCACTCAAAAAAATTTTTCTTTAAAGCGTAGGCCTTCTTGCACAATTACTTTTTGTAGAACATTTGATTTCGATATATTTTATAGTTTCCGAGATATAGCGTATCGAATAATTTATAATAATTGTTGATTTGTATGGGAGCTACCCCTTTTTTTGCCCCCACTCAAAAAAACTTTTCTTTAAAGCGTAGGCCTTATTGCCCAATTACTTTTTGTAGAACATTTGATTTCGATATCTGTTATAGTTTCTGAGATAAAGCGTATCGAATATTTTATAATAATTGTTAATTTGTATGGGAGCTACCTCTTTTTTTGCCCCTACTCAAAAATTTTTTTCTTTAAGGCGTAGCCCTTCTTGCCCAATTATTTTTTTGTAGAACATTTCAATTTCGATATCTGTTATAGTTTCAGAGATATAGCGTATCGAACATTTCATAAAAATTGTTAATTTGTATGGGAGCTACCCCTGTTTTTACCCCCACTCAAAAAAATTTTTCTTTAAAGCGTAGGCCTTCTTGCCCAATTACTTTTTGTAGAACATTTCATTTAGATATCTGTTATAGTTTCCGAGATATAGCGCATCGAATATTTCATAAAAATTGTTGATTTGTATGGGAGCTACTTTTTTTTTGCCCCCACTCAAAAAATTTTTTCTTTAAAGCGTAGGCCTTCTTGCCCAATTACTTTTTGTAGAACATTTCAATTTCGATATCTGTTATAGTTTCAGATATATAGCTTATCGAATATTTCATAACAATTGTTAATTTGTATGGGAGCTACCCCTTTTTTTGCCCCCACTCAAAAATTTTTTTCTTTAAAGCGTACGCCTTCTTGCCCAATTACTTTTTGTATAACATTTCATTTCGATATCTGTTATAGTTTCCGAGATATAGCGTATCGAATATTTCATAACAATTGTTGATTTGTATGGGAGCTACCCCTTTTTTTGCCCCCATTAAAAAAATTTTTTATTTAAAGCGTAGGCCTTCTTGCCCAATTACTTTTTGTAGAACATTTCATTTCGATATCTGTTATAGTTTCAGAGATATAGCGTATCGAATATTTCATAAAAATTGTTAATTTGTATGGGAGCTACCCCTTTTTTTGCCCCCACTCAAAAATTTTTTTCTTAAAGGCGTAGGCCTTCTTGCCCAATTACTTTTTGTAGAACATTTCATTTCGATATTTGTTATAGTTTCAGAGATATAGCGTATCGAATATTTTATAATAATTGTTGATTTATATGGCAGCTACCCCTTTTTTTGCCCCCACTCAAAAAAATTTTTTTTTAAGTGTAGGTCTTTGCGTACAATTACTTTTTGTAGAACATTTTAAGTCGATAGCTGTTATAGTTTACGAGATATAGCGCATAAAAAATTTCACCAAATTTGGGCAATTGTAGGAAAAATACGCCTTCCCCTGGTCCTATCTGAAAAAAGTTTTTCCATTATTTAGGTCCCTTCTTTAGGAGTATCCGTGCCAAGTTTTGTGGCAAGAGTGACTATACTTACTGAAATATATAGGGATATATGCGCGGATTTCGTCCTAAAAAAATGGGTTACTTTGGGTTTTCGCTTATATCTCGGTCAATAGTGAACCGATTTTGCTGATTTTAAATAGCGATTGTCTCCAGGATATTTCTAATAGTTTGACACCTTTAACTGGTCTGTATCTTTTTATTTGAATCCGGAAACTTGATTTCAACAGACGGACAGACGGACATCGCTAAATCGGCTTCCCTATCTATAAGGATCCAGAATATATATACTTTATGGGGTCGCAAATGAATAATAAAACAAGTAAGAGCGCTATATTCGGCTGTGCCGAATCTTATATACCCTTCACATTGGTCTTTAAATATACCCAGCCGAGTAATTTTGTACTGCAAATAATATAATAAAAAACCTTGTGCGAGTTTTAAAGTTCATAGAAAAAATAACAAAATTTTAACGTTCATATGAATAATAGAAATAGATGAAGAAGATTTGAGGTCGAAAGTTTTAAAAGTTTTCGACATTATCCATATTTAAAGGCTAATAAAACTTATTAAATGTTCTAGTCCCACTGCTCTTCTCCAACTTTTTTTCCAAAATGTATAAATTATTTGATTATTACTTTTTGTAGAATATTCGAAGTCGATAACTGTAAAAGTTTTCCAGAAAAAGCGTAACGAAAATTTTATAAAAATTGTTAATTTGTATGGGAGCTACCCCTTCTTCATCCCCCACCCGAAAATTTTTTTCTTTAAAGCGTAGGCCTTGTGTTCCAATTACTTTTTGTAGAACATTTGATGTGGATATCTGTTATAGTTTCCGAGATATAGCGTATCGAATATTTTATAATAATTGTCGATTTGTATGGGAGCTACCCCTTTTTTTGCCCCCACTCAAAAAATTTTTTCTTTAAAGCGTAGGCAATCTTGCCCAATTACTTTTTGTAGAACATTTCATTTCGATATCTTTTATAGTTTCCGAGATATAGCGTATCGAATATTTTATAATAATTTTCGATTTGTATGGGAGCTACCCCTTTTTTTGCCCCCACTCAAAAATTTTTTTTTTAAAGCGTAGGCATTCTTGCGCAATTACTTTTTGTAGAACATTCCATTTCGATATCTGTTAAAGTTTCCGAAATATAGCGTATCGAATATTTTATAACAACTGTCGATTTGTATGGGAGCTACCCCTTTTTTTGCCCCCGCTCAAAAAATTTTTTCTTTAAAGTGTAGATCTTTGCGTACAATCACTTTTTGTACAACATTTTAAGTCGATATCTATTATAGTTTCCGAGATAAAGCGTATCGAATATTTTATAATAATTATCGATTTGTATGGGAGCTACCCCTTTTTTTGCCCCCACTCAAAAAAATTTTTCTTTAAAGTGTAGATCTTTGCGTACAATCACTTTTTGTAGAACACTTTAAGTCGATATCTGTTATAGTTTCCGAGATATAGCGTATCGAATATTTCATAATAATTGTCGACTTGTATGGGAGCTACCCCTTTTTTTGCCCCCGCTCAAAAAAATTTTTTTTCGAAGTGTAGATCTTTGCGTACAATCACTTTTTGTAGAACATTTTAAGTCGATATCTGTTACAGTTTCCGAGATATAGCGTATCGAATATTTTATAACAATTGTCGATTTGTGTGGGAGCTACCCCATTTTTTGCCCCCACTCAAAAAATTTTTTCTTTAAAGTGTAGATCTTTGAGTACAATCACTTTTTGTAGAACATTTTAAGTCGATATCTGTTATAGTTTCCGAGATATAGCGTATCGAATATTTTATAACAATTGTCGATTTGTATGGGAGCTACCCCATTTTTTGCCCCCACTCAAAAAAATTTTTCTTTAAAGTGTAGATCTTTGCGTACAATTACTTTTTGTAGAACATTTTATGTCGATAGCTGTGATAGTTTCCGAGATATAGCGTATCGAATATTTTATAACAATTGTCGATTTGTATGGGAGCTACCCCATTTTTTGCCCCCACTCAAAAAATTTTTTCTTTAAAGTGTAGATCTTTGCGTAAAATCACTTTTTGTAGAACATTTTAAGTCGATATCTGTTATAGTTTCCGAGATATAGCGTATCGAATATTTTATAACAATTGTCGATTTGTATGGGAGCTACCCCATTTTTTAAGCCCACTCAAAAAATTTTTTCTTTAAAGTGTAGATCTTTGCGTAAAATCACTTTTTGTAGAACATTTTAAGTCGATATCTGTTATAGTTTCCGAGATATAGCGTATCGAATATTTTATAACAATTGTCGATTTGTATGGGAGCTACCCCATTTTTTACCCCCACTCAAAAAAATTTTTCTTTAAAGTGTAGATCTTTGTGTACAATCACTTTTTGGAGAACATTTGATGTGGATATCTGTTATAGTTTCCGAGATATAGCGTATCGAATATTTTATAACAATTGTCGATTTGTATGGGAGCTACCCCATTTTTTGCCCCCACTCAAAAAAATTTTTCTTTAAAGTGTAGATCTTTGCGTACAATTACTTTTTGTAGAACATTTTATGTCGATAGCTGTGATAGTTTCCGAGATATAGCGTATCGAATATTTTATAACAATTGTCGATTTGTATGGGAGCTACCCCATTTTTTACCCCCACTCAAAAAAATTTTTCTTTAAAGTGTAGATCTTTGCGTACAATTACTTTTTGTAGAACATTTTATGTCGATAGCTGTGATAGTTTCCGAGATATAGCGCATAAAATATTTCACCAAATTTGTGCAATTGTAGGAAAAATACCCCTTCCCCTGGTCCTATCTGAAAAAACTTTTTTGATTATTTAGGTCCCTTCTTTAGGAGTATCCGTGCCAAGTTTTGTGGCAAGAGTGATTATACTTACTGAGATATATGGGGATATATGCACGGATTTTGTCCTAAAAAAAATGGGTTACTCTGGGTTTTCGCTTATATCTCGGTCAATAGTGAACCGATTTTGCTGATTTTAAATAGCGATTATTAGCGGGATATTTGTAATCGTTTGACACCATTAACTGGTCTGTATCTTTTTATTTGACTCCGGAAACTTGATTTCAACAGACGGACAGACGGACAGACAGACAGACAGACAGACAGACGGACAGACGGACAGACGGACAGACGGACAGACGGACATGGCTATTTCAACTTCCCTATCTATAAGGATCCAGAATATATATACTTTATGGGGTCGCAAATGAATAATAAAGAAATTACAAACGGAATGACAAAGTGATATATACCCTATCACTATGTGAAGGGTATAAAAATTACAAACGGAATGACAAAGTGATATATACCTATATATATATCACTATGTGAAGGGTATAATAAAAGAAATCATAATAAGTACATACATATGTATGTATTTACATTTGTTTGCTGCTTTCGGCACACGCTAAATAATGTGTAAGTTTGTATGCATGTAAATTTAAACATATATACATATGTACATACACGTGCACGTACATATGTATGTAAATACATACATACATACATACATACATACATACATACATACATACATACATACATACATACATACATACATACATACATACATACATACATACATACATACATACATACATACATACATACATACATACATACATACATACATACATACATACATATGTACCTACATACATCCATATGACAATGCATACCTACGTTCAAGCATACAATTAGCTTTTTGCGTATATTTTTATGCCCATCCATACACATATATATGTTTACCAGCGCTGCCAGTTTTCATTTGTTACATTTTTTTATGGAGTTTGTGATTTTGTTCTAAAAAAACTGAGGCAATCGCAGGATTTTGCCTATATCTTGATCCGCGGTGAACTGATCTTGGTCGTTTTAAATAGCGATCATCTCAGGAATATTTCTGATAGTTTGACACCAATATCTGGTTCGTAGCGCTGAAATTGACTCCGGAAACTTGATTTCAACAGACGTACAGAGTGACAGAAGTACATGGCTATATCGACTTCCCTATTTATAAGAATCCATAATATACATATGTATGTATATACTTTTTGGAGTCGCTAATTGGTATTAAAGAAATTATAAATGGAATAATCAATGTAAAAGATATACATATAACTTTAGGCACAGCCGGATGTAGCGCTCTTGCCTATTTTAAAATTATTTATTTGGTTAAAAGGAGTTGCTACGGCGACATTTAGTAACCATTTTTTGAGAAACAAAATCATGGTAAGTATGCAAACAAAAATACATTGGCCTAATAAAATTTTGCTTTAAAATAAAAATGTAAATAATATGTGAATTCACAAAAACTTGTTTAAATATGTAGGCTATTGCTTCGTAATATTCCACTCACTAGGATCAAACAAAAATAAATATGTTTTGTGTGAGTAACCTGTTTTTAAATAAATTTGGAAACACAAGAATTTTCTTTGTTTAGTTTAAGGATTAATTTATCATTAGTCAAATTTCTTAGAAACTTAATTTACTAAGAGTCCTTTGCACACACACACACATGAATGCATTAGGAATTTCCAGTAACTAAACGGTCATAAAAACTGTTTTCTTGGTTAACTGCCTGCGAAGGATAGAAAAAAATCTATTATTACCTTAAAAACAACTTCACAACAAAGATAACAGCAAAATACATACAGAGAGCAGGGCGATTTCGCAGTTAAGTTTAACCGGATGTTGTTGTAAATAAGATCATAAAACCGGACTCTTTCATACAGCCATCCCCTTTTGTCACGATCGAAAATTGTTTTGATTTTATTACTATCTATTTAAGATAAACGTAAATATGCGAATAATAATGTGATGTGTACCTAGTAAGTAGAAGCAAATTGCAGTTGTTGTTTATGGATAGAATAAAATGTTGACACACATTTCAGTTAATTTATTTATCTTAGATAAATACAGATCATTAGGATGACGAATCCATATTAACGTTTATTTTGTTTTTTGTTGAAATTTTTGTGCCTATAAATGCTGAATAGCACTTGGTTTAATCTTAAGTATAACAACGAAACTCGAACTAAAATCATCGAAAATGTGGTCAAAAAGTTTAAACAAAATCGGTAGCTTCCTTTTGCTGATGGTAAGTTTGCAAAAATATTTTATAAAAAGTTTAAGAATTTTCACTTAAAATAATATTGATTTTAGGTGTTGATAAACACATCAATGGGATCAACAATTGTAAATCCTTTAGCTAACGAAGCTGCACTCCAGGATCTAAATGCTGAAGTTATTGTTACTACTAAAAATAATGATTTGGGAAAAGATGGCGCAGTGGAAACCACTACATTACTGATCGATGAGGCTGCTGAAACAGCTCAGGCTTCTATAACAACTGAAATAATTGGCGAAGTGGAAAGTGATACTGAAACTGCAAACGATAATAAGGAAATTAATAACAATACAGCATCTCAAAATAATAGTGATTCAAATACGGAAGCCCCTGTCGGATCCTCAACAGATAAAATAGAATGTGTTTGCGATTGTAATGCCAACGATAATCAAGTAACACTAGATTGTATTACTAAAGCACCACAAGAGGCACAAACTTTAACAACTCAAAGTTCACAAGATCAAACTTCCTCGCAAAGTGGTTCAACTATACCGGTTGCGGAAATCACAGAAACCGCTAAAGCAGAAGGATCAACAGACTCCATTGTCTCTGAAATCCCAAGTGAATCAAATGCAGAAGCAGCTACTACGACTTTACAACAAGACCAAGAACAAACTACCACTTCACTACCAACTCCTCCAGTTTGTTCTACACCTGGTGTTCAAGCTCATGAGTCTGATTGCCAACAATATTATGATTGCTCTTCGGAAGGATCTGTAGATGGTGCCTTTCATTTGCTTTCAAAGTCTTGTGCCAACAAACAAGCCTTTAATATTGATCTTAATCGTTGCAGTCGTGATATTTCATCTTGCACCACCTTACCTGTACAATGTCTAGTTAAAGGCGGTATATCCGATCCAACCAGTAACACCTCTTATTATCTATGCGAACCACGTCTGATAGGAATTGGTTTTCGTATTTTCCATATTGATTGTGCTGCCAACGAACTTTTCTATCCGGAATTGGGTAAATGCTTTGTTGACTTTAATAACTTACCAACTCAAGGTTTTCCGCCATTTAATTGGAATCAAATACGAGATATTGATATAGTCAAAGCAGAACAAAAGCTTCTAAAAGAACAGGATAAGTTAGTATTAAAACAGGAAAAGGAACGCAAAAAAGCCGAAGAAAAATTACTTAAGGAATTGGAAAAACAAGCTAAAAAGAAAGCTAAAGAAGAGGAAAAGCTTAATAAAGAAAAAGCTAAACTGGAAGCAGCCAGTGTTGTGTGTCTAGAAGAAGGTAATATTGCTTCCCAAACTGCCGATAACATTTACTTTGCTTGCATAAGCAAAAAAGGCCAACTAAAGGCTATATCCATGCAATGTAGTTTTGGAGCCAAATTTCATCCTGAGACAGGTTCATGTATCAATACCATAACAGGATTAAGAAGTAGTGCCAGTGAAGAGGATGATGACGATGACTAAACTAAAATAAAAAATAATTCGAAAATTGGCTAAAATTTTAAGAAAAAATAATCTGGTGCTTAAATTCAAATTAATATTTATTTCCTTAAAAAAAGGTTTGATTAAGATTAAGTATAAAATTCAAATTTTCATTAAAAATATTGGAAAAAAATGCATTCATATGTGTTGTTCAAAAACTTCGGATGTCAATAGAAAAAAAACTTAAATTTATTAATAAAAAGAAACTATTGCTAAAAATTATGGCATTTTTTTTTAACCAATAATAAATAATAATAATTTATTAATAATTTATAACCTACTAAAACTGCTTTATTCGACAATTACAGATATTTAATTTACCCTACCAGTAAAAAGCTATATTTCACTTAATTTATTTATAAAATAAAAAAAAAAAAAAACTAAAGACGCTATACTCGGCTGTGCCGAACTTTATATACCCTTCACATTGGTCTTTAGACTGGGTATTCAGTCATAAAATTCAGTTAAGTTGTTTTTAAAATAAAGTAAAAAAATTTCTTTTTGGCAGGTTTGAAGTCCATAGCTACCTATCCTAGTTAAAAAAAAACCTTGACAGTTTGTATGCATATGTGATACAACCCCCGAGATTCTATCCAAAAAATTGCTTTTAATATAAAGAAATCAGAATAGAAAAACCTTCGACGGGTTGAAGTCGATAGCTCTAGTAGTATCCGAGATATTTCGTGTCAAAAATTTACTCACTGCTTTCCCTTGATTCTAGCTAACTTATCCCTCTTTCAAAATGTAGGTTTTATTGTACAACTTTTTCTACTAAATT
Source organism: Melanophora roralis (assembly GCA_963583895.1). Lineage (NCBI taxonomy): Eukaryota > Metazoa > Arthropoda > Insecta > Diptera > Rhinophoridae > Melanophora > Melanophora roralis. The sequence goes on along the minus strand of OY757190.1, from coordinate 61,720,014 downwards.
CATAGTCGATAGCTAATGTTTCCAAGATAAAGCGTGTCTAAAATAACATGAAAATTATTCCTTTGTTAGGGGGCTACTGCTCATCCTTTCCCTATCCAACTAAGATAAGGAACTTAACAGAGCCAATATTATGAATCGAAAATTTGTTAATTTTACAAGCATCGATTTTTAAATACAAAAAAAAAAAAATAGAAAAAAACATTTTTTATTTCTCATAGCAAATAAAACTTACGCCTAGTCTTCATTAGGCATGGATCATAGTTATAACATGATGTTATAACACCGTTGGTTTAACATTTGCACTAACAACGGTGTTATAACATAAACAAAACGTTAACATGAGCGGTCTGCATTTAACAGTAACATGATGTTTTTGTTTAATGTTAGTGATTTCATGTCTAATGGAGAACGTAGGTAAAGATTTAAATGTCTAAAAATTTATTCCGAAAAATTTGTTCTAAATATAATATATGACATTGAAAATAAGTTTTTTTTACAAGATGAATGTTTTTTTTGCTTGATAATATGGAGTTGTCCTAAAATTCCACTATATGTAAAGCGAAGATGGGGGTTATAACTAGCTAACCCTGTAATAAAACAATATGAATTGATTTTGTGAGATTTAAAAAAATTTTTAAAAAATTATTTTATAGTAGGAAGATATGGTGTTAGTATGAATTATACACTCAATTTCTTTATCTAATCTAATATAGTTGAAAGGAAACGTTTTTTTTATGTATTGATAATTTTGCGGAACTACTTGTCGGAATTGGGTGATTTTTCACAAATTTTATTTTTTTTAACCTCCTATTTTTTTTTACTTTAAGTGTGCGTAGTACCCCTCATACAAATTAATTGGATTTGGGGGTATATTTTGAAAACGATAATTGCGTGAAAGTAAGTTTGTTTAACATTTTTCTAAACATTTAAAATATTTTTCGGACCAGACCACACAGACACCACAGCATTTAAAATTGGAATGAAATTAATCAAAAAAAAATGAATGAATTATTTAACAAACAATTTAGTATTAATTAAAATATTTTTATTTACCGATCTAATCGGGGTAGCGACTAGACGTCGATTTTCACCAGTTAAAGCCTAAACTTTTTGATTAAATTGTTGTACAATTTTGTTTTGCCATTTCTGAATTTTTATAAGTTTAGAAAAATAAAAACTTTTTAATTTTGAACAAAATATATATTTTTTTCCCATTTCAGTTTGAATTTTTCCAGATCCGTTGAGTATTTAGAAAAACGTTATTTGAACGGCCTTTACGCCATATATCTTGTGACAAAATTATGTAACTTGTGGAAAGAACGTTTCAAGGTGCTAAAAGTACACATAATATACCAACTTCAAAAAAAATATCTTCTTTATAAAAGCGCATCAAATTTTTATAAAAAAGATTTTGTTAAAACAAAACGAGTTGTGTGTGCTTAAAAATATTTAAAAGTTAGTATTTTAAAACAAAATTTAGCAAATACATATCGAGCCTTTGGTGCAATACCGTAGTAACTCAAAATTTGAATTTTTTGAGCTGGGTATACAGAAATTATCTTTGGGGAAATATGCATCTAAAGAAAAAAAAATTATGATTCCACCTCTAACTGTTCAGATTCTACAGCTAAAAATGTTTTTATTGCCTCTAGGTATTTCCAACAATATTTATTTGCAATAATGAAATATTTCCTTTATGACAAGAAATTTACTAACAGAAAGCAATTTACGCAAAAAGTATAAAGCAATATTATTTTTTGCTACGTTTTAGGCACAGAAACAGAACTGCATAATTTGATTTCTTTTCTACTTGTTCGTATTATTTCATATTACAACTTTGTTAGAAAAAAAATAGTTAAAAGTTTATTTGCTATAACGATATATTTCGAATTAATTTTTAAGTTTGTCATAGGTTTTATGACAATAACGATACATCATTGATAGGTTGATACAAAGTACTTAAATATAAATAAATATTTCATATTTTTAATAATTTTTGGCCTTTTTTTATTTAAAAACATTCCTTTTTATTTAAAAACTTGTAAAAAAATAACTTTAGTAAACGAAAATACTATCAAAAAGATGGTTCAAAACTTCAAATGCATTTTTCTCAGTTCACGATTTTTTGAATTACTACGGTATTGCACCAAAGGCTCGATATGTAGATAACCTGCAATTTCACGTTACTTCTTCAAAGATTTATTAACCATAAACTGAAACAATGTTTTAAATGCGAAATGGTTTATTAGCAGAAGAGTAATAATTGCATAATTTTTTTTTATCAAATTTTCTATTTTTTTAATAGTAAAAAAGTACCAAAAATATGAAAATTGTAGCTTTTATAACCTAAATTTCATTTATTTTAGAATGTCATAAGACCTTATCGGGGTCAAAAGAACTAAATATCATATTTCTAAACTCATAACTTCAAAAAACTCAAAAAAGTAAAAACATGTAGTTTTTGACCACATTACTGGCTTTTGACCTCAACTTGGCTTAACCGTTCATAATTTCGTACCTTAAGACTCATAATATCCAAAAATACAAAATGTACCAAAAATGTAAAAAACACTGGCAAAATGTGAATAAGTTTGGTTAACAGGCCTTCAATACATACCTTACCGAAAGTTTGAGGGACATCGACGTAAAGCTCAAAACATTACTTCCTTTCCTTAAAGGAATCTGTGGGTTTGTTATATAGAACAATTTAGACATAGTTGGTTAAATATATAAAGGCCTGTAAGACTTCATCTTCGAAGAAGCCTGCCTAGGCGTGGAAATCATCTTCACCAAGGCCATTTCCCGTTTTAGCTGGAAGCTTTGTATTCGTTTTGGCAAACTATGTATATAACATTTGGCTTTGGACTTGTGCATATTATTTGTACCAAGATTCTTTATACAATTATCAAGTACGTTATAGATGATGATAACTGTTCTTCATATACTACGGCCTTATCAGTTAATTACCAAACATATAACAGTTTTAATTATAGAAGAAGGCAAAGAGTTTGGTGGGATGGTAGTATCTATTCCATTGACAATTTCTAATTAAACGACAACTCTTTTTGCCTTTTATATAAAAGAATTGCATTTAACTTTTTTTTCATTACAGTGTGTAGTATTTTGGATTCATTAGTGTTTTAAAGCTCTAATCAATAATAACATTTCTTCCAAAATGAAATACAAATTAATTTGGTTTATGCTTTTTGCGATTTGTAATAGCGCCGATATTGTTAGAGATAAGTCATGTGTCTTACCTGGATTTTTTGCGATTAAAGATCATACCCCATCTTTTTATGGGTGTTATGCTAATAAATTTGGTGGACTGACTATGAGGCATCTTACTTGTCAAAATGAGGAAGTTTTTAGTTCTAAGAGAGGATTTTGTGTTCAAAAAGCTACTTTAAGTGGAATAGATAGTGAGAAAGAAATTACAAATTTTCCTCCCGAGAAATACTTAACAACTCCAGAAATTGAGACACCTACGACTCCTACCACAACTAGTTCACAATCAACGTTTACTATTTTCAAAAGGACAACAAAAGTATTAGAAACCAAAATTCCAGAAAATGAGATTTCGGTAACTGAAGCCTCAGAAGTAACCACTACTCAAGAAACTAAAGTTCCAGAAACTGAAATACCAGAAACTGAAACTTCAGCAAGTGAAATACCAGAAACCAAGGCTTCTGAAACTCCAACAACCGAATCGTCAGAAACCAAAGCTTCAAAAACGGCAGCGCCACAAACTATAGCTCCAGCAACGGAAGCAACTGAAGCCTCACAGACGAAAGCACCAGAAGTCATAACACCACAAACTGAAGCTGAAACACTAACTTCTGAAACCGAAACATCGCATACTGAAGCTCTGAGAACTGAAACGCAAGAAGCTAAAACTAAAGAAACAGAAGCTGTCAATACTGAGGCTGTAGAAACAGCCACAGAAACTGAAGCAGCGGTAAGCGAAACAGTAAAAATTGAAACAGAAACTACTTCAGTTACCGATTCACAAGAGACTGGAATTCCAGAAACCAAATCAACGCAAACTGATTTTCCAAAAACCGAAGCATCTGAAGCTGAGGCTTCTCAAACGAATGCTTCAGAAACTGAAGCACCGGAAACCGTAGCAACACAAACTGAGGCAGCAGAATCAATAGCTTCAGAAACTGCAGTAACCGCTACTGACACTACAGGACTAGATACACGAGAAACTGAAACTCCAGAAGTAGAAGCACCCGCAACTGATGTTATACAAACAAGTGCATCTGAAACGGAAGCCCCAAAAACTCCAACATTAATAACTGAAGTTGCAGGAACCATAGATCCAGAATCCGAAGTACCGTACACTAAAACATCAGGCACGGAAATTCCAACGACTGAACCATCAAAAACTGAAGCTCCAGAAAATGAAATTACAGAAACTCTTGCTTCAGTAACTGGAATATTAGGAACTAAAAGTACAGAAACTGAAACTTTGAACAGTGAAACTTTAGAAACTGAAGCATCCTCAACTGCGTCATCAAAATCTGAGCCAACAGAAACTCAAGCTTCAGAAATCACTGTTACAGAAACCCAAGTCTCTGAAAATAACACACCAGTAACCGAAACACCAAAAACTGTAGCTCCAGTAACTGAAACAACACAAAACGAAGCTCCAAAAACAGAAGCAACGGAAACAGAAGCTCCTCAAACTACATCACCTGAAATTTCGACCTCTGAAAATGGTGTCACCACAACTGATATAGTTATTCAAGATTTTATTTGTCCGACGTATGGGTTTTTCCCACAAGACGGAATCTGTAACCAATTTAACTTATGTTCTGAGACTAATAATGAGTTAAAGGCTTTTAGGCGCTACTGTCCAGAAGGTCAGAACTTCTACCCTATTGGAGGATATTGTACAGCGAACTATGACTGTAACATCAAAAAAACTGATGCACCTAAGATTAGGGACTCTAAAAAGGAAAGGTTAAAAAGGAAGGTTTTAGAATTTCAAACGCCAGGAACATCAGCATCGTTAGCCGAGTCAAAAGCTACTGAAACTATTAATTCAAAAAAAGTAAAGCCTAATAATTTTGTGTGTTTATCTGACGATATATTCGCTGATGCCAACGATTGCAACAAGTACTTTGTTTGCGAATGGGACAAGACTGTTAAAAACTATGTTGTCAAAATTAAGCAATGTGCACGGAACCAGGTTTTTAACAGTTTAACTTTAAGCTGTGACCGTGAAGGCATCATTACTTGCTTGGGACGTTCAAAGAACTCAAAACTTTTTAGATTGTAAATTTTACAAAATTTAGGTCCCTATTATGGTTTTCAACTCAACTCTATTTAGTGTCGTGAATCAAACCATGCAACTGCTACTGACGAGTTGTATTTTCTTGATGTTTTTTGTCAAAAAAACTAAGACAAAGTTGTTAAATTTTCCAATTACTGAGTTGAGTTGTAAACCATATCCCTCCCATGGGTTAAATTATTTAAAATTTTATAAAAGTTTGAAATTATAAGGGCCTGTTAATATTTAGTTAATATTAGTATTATAATATTTGTATTATTTTGTAAAACGCAACGCATAAAAACAAAAACAATTGCTTGGAAGAAACAAAAAATTTTTAAATTTTTCAATACGACTTGTTTTTGCATTTAGTTGTTTAGTTTTAGAAAATAAGGGAATTAAACGAACGACTTTGACTGTAAATATTTCATTTTAAATTTTAATTCGTTAAAGAAGTTTAAACATTAAAAAGTTGGGTCTTTTAATATTTAGAAACTCAAACGAGAAATTTAAAACGTTTTTTAAAGTTCTGCTAGTTTGTTTTTTTTTTTAAATATTTTATTGAAATATATTTGTATTCAACCAATTCCCTTCAAAATATTTTTGTATATTTCTGTTTGTGTCTTCTATTGCGGAAAACTGTTTCTAAACGATAACAGAAATGAGGAATTTTTAAGGATATTTAACTTGAACTTATACGGGAACGCAACGCCTACCTGTTGTTTTGCGTCGGTCTATATTGTTCCACCCAGCTGACTCTCGCGGTTTCTCTCGGGGAGTTATTCTCTACCCTTGACCGAGATTCGGCATAATACAAAAAAAATCATAAACACCACAACAACATAAAAAATAATAATTTTCGTTCAATCTCCTTTAAAAAAAAATCTGCTCCGATTTTTCCATGAAACACTTTAAAATTTTTTATGAATTATAATCGAACTAGATATTCTTGACCAGACTTACTTAAATCTTTAGTCTTGAAAATTCTAAAAAATTAAATAAATAAGTTAAAAAAATAAACACCAAACGAAAAGCAAGGAATTCGAAAACAGTGCGGCAAAAAAACTCTAACAACTTTTAATTTCCCCAAATCTAAATCGGAACCATACAAATCAAAATCCATGTAAACCCAAAATGTTATAAATAATTTCTGATAAATAAACCTGTCCTCAGCCCGTAACAGAGTAATTGCTTATTTAATTACTTTTAGATCAAAACCTTTTAATTTAGCAAATGTTTTGTGCTGATAACTGTTCCAAGTAAAATGATGAATAAGAATTCTTTTTTCCTTTATAATTTATCAGGCTTTTTTTTTGCTTTTACTATAATGTTGCCTAATTAAAGCAAATTAAAACGTCAAATGTTCTTAAAACAGAAGACACGTTTTTAGTAAACATTTAATTAATTTGTTATCTTGGTTTAGTCGTTTATGATTTAATAAAACTTGGTTCATTAGAACCTTAATTTATTTTGACACCGAAATATTTTATCTCGTTGCAAATACTTACAGTTTATTGTAAATCCTTGAACACAAATTTTATAACTTTATTTATTGTTTTTAATTTAGATTATAAATTTTTTTATTTATTTACAATTAAGTTAATTTTCTAAAATTAATTCTATTGAAAATGCTAATAATAAATGACTATAAAAATAAACTTATGAATATGCACTTCATACATCAAAACATACATACATACACCCCATTCAGTTGATTAGATCAATATTATTTTACACATATAGTGTAAGCATTACCTTAGACTTTATCACCATCAGGCATTTCTAACATTTTACGCAGAAAATCGTGCTGCCCAATCTTTTACAACTCTGTTGTCTTCGGTAACCCCCATTAAAATTTCCCTGCAAAAACTTCTGTGAAACATTTTAATCCTAAAATGTCCCTTTTTTAAAGGACTGTTTTTTATTTTCCCAAACAAGTGTCAAATTGACCCATAAAAAGAGGAACCCTCAACCGTGATCTGGTGCTAATCTCCGATTGGGGCCGTGCGAATGGGGTCGACGTTAATGCCCATAAGACCTAATGTTGTCTTTTAACACATAGGCTTACGTTGGATCAAATTGTATCGTCTGTATTAATGGATGGTATAATTATTGAGCAGACAAAAACTCTTGATGTTCTGAGCATGAAAATCCAGTGCGATGTCCGCTGGACAGAACACGTTTTATTTGCGTCAAGGGAAACATTTAAGTGTCTAGGATTCTTGACACGGTGTAGGAATTACTTTACGCCATCTGATCTTCTCAATATTTATATCACCTTTATCCAACCGAAGATGGAATAAAATTCTCATGTATGGGCAGGTGATCCAAAGTCTAGTTTAGAGCTACTTGACCGCGTACAGGAACGGGCAAAGGTACTCATCGGTGACGTTGAGGTATCTAACCGTCTCGATTTACTTGAACATCATCGCATTGTGGGATGTGTTTCACTTTTCTATCGATACTATAATGGAATGTGCTCCATGTGTGCTTGTTCCTGAAACCCGTGCTTTTTGCGTGATACACGTTTTTCAAGATGAGTACACCCATTTGTGATCGACTGGCCAGTGAATCGCACTACGCATTACAGAGAGAATTCGTTCTTTAGTTGCATAGTCCGTATGTGGAACAATCTACCTAAATATGTGTTTTCTGACACAGTTAATATCGAGAAATTTAAATCTTCCTATAACCTATTTTCCTGATACCAACACGATGCAATGCATAAATAGGGACCATCACCTGAGTGCTGGCTATTATGAAAAAAATAAAAATAAAAAAAAAAACCAGAGGAACAAGATCTTCCATAAAACTAATCGCCATAAAATTTCTCAATATATGTATCCCTGATCACAAGAATTCTGCTAAATAATTATATAAAGAGGAAAGGATCTTAAAGAAATTGATTTAATTTTGAAGTTGTTGTTGCTATTTTTGTAATACTTTTCTAAAGGTGGTAAAATTGTAGCTGCCGAAGTTGGAATACTTGAAATATTTAGTCATTTAATAAAAAAATATGTGGGTCTACTGAGTTGGGGTGTATGTTTATTGTATACGGTTTTTTTTAATAATTTAATACTAAAATATTATTATTTGTTCAATCTACAACCATTTCTACGTGTCGTAAGTCGTCAGAGTCGTAAAAAGGTTTTTTTTGTTTTGTATAAAAATAGTTCCTATGGCTCTTACAACATTTATCTCCATACTTTTTCGAATGTCGTTGATTGTAAATTACTTTTAACTTTAATTGCTTTCTCCTTTTTTAAAGCTTTACAAAATAAACCATAAGCTGTCGTAGTTTCTACGACCTACACCACGTTAGATGGGTTGCGAATTGAATAATTAAATTTATTATTTTCTTTAACATTTTACTTAAGGTAAAATAATTTTTTCATATATTAAATAAATTTAAATCTTAAAGCAAATCTGAAATGTTTAAACCTTTAATAAAAGATAAAACATTTTTTTATAGGTATATTGGCTAAAAGATGTTTTTTTTATGTGACGACATATTCAAAATTTTTTGTTAAAATAGAGAATAGTCGAAATAATGAAAATTTGTTTAAAAAATGATTTATAATACAATGGACATGAAAATTAATAAAACATTAAACTACGAGTAGGAAATTATTCTAAGTTTTTTATAAGAGAACTGAAATGCGTTTTCTCTTATAATTGCAACAAAAATTGCTTAATGCAAATTAAGTTTTACACTATGTTATTTTGCAAAATATTAGTTGCAAGATATTTTTTGTTTTTTGACGAGAAATTTATAGAAAGAAGACAATTTTTTTTAACAAAGAATTGCAACACCATATTTTATAAAAAACATTATTGCAGATGGGATTTACATTAAGCAATTTAATTTGCAGCAATTCTTAGTTTAATATAAATGTTTAAGTAAATACATAATGCTTGTTCTTCTCGTACACGTTAAACTCAAAATTGCTGCAACGAAAATTGCTAAGCGCAAATCCAGTCTTACATGATGTTGTTTTTCACGAAATTAGTTGTTTGATTTTTTTCCTTGTTTTTTAGCGAGAACTGTACAAAAGCAAAATTTTTTAACAAAAGTTTCATGCAACTAGTTTCATGGAAAAAAAGTCATCATGCAAGTGTAGTATTAACACATAAACGTACTTTCCGAAAATCCATACTTGATTTTATCTGGGCAATGGAGCCATTGTTGATTTTTTCTTGTTGGCTAAACGACGATCTTTGGTAAGATCCATTATATTATGGCGTAAAGTTGTTTCCAAATTACTAGGCGGCGTTACAATGTTTAAAACCTGAAAATATATGTACATATGTGCATGTGTGTGTGCGTATGCATGTATATGCATGTATGTATGTATTAAAGTAATGCGAGTTTGTGAATTGGTGGTGTAAAAAAGTTATAAATATTTTGTTAATATCCTTTTGTTTTTAAGCTTATGTTTAAGCAATTATTTTGCTTTGATATGATTTACTTTCGAATTTCCATCTATAATCTCAACTGGCTCGGACGGCACGTACGCTGATAATCCTTTCAAACCAAACCATTCAGGCGAAAAATAGGGATTTCTTAAATTTTCCTGAGAATCTTCCTTCGAAACAGTATCTGAAAATTTTGAAAGCTTATGAGCTGGAAAGGAAAAAATAAAAAAAGGAGTTGGTGTTGGTTAGGAGGACTTGGGTGGCGGTTTAAAAATTTTGGACACTCCAAGAGAATGTTATGAGAATGTTCTACACAATTTAAATATTTTCTTTTATCCTTATACGTACATATTTATCTTAATTTCGATGTTATTTTCATGTTTTTCTGTTAACTTGGAAGAAATGAAAAAGCAAGTTTTTAAACTGATTCTAGCCGAGTAGAATGCTGACATGTTATCTAGAAAGTTGAACGGAAATATTCTATTTTGTAAGTTAGGACGCAGTTTAAATTTTCCAAATACACTACGGTTTCTCTATCAAATTTTTTTTTTTTTTTGATGAAGCTTAACTGTTAATAAAGCCTTAAGGTAATGTTAGGTTAGGTAGAACAGGCTTATGGAATGGACACATCTGATTTGGGTCCGCTAAATCGTTATCTTTGTGTTACTTGCAGGGAAAGATTAAAACAGTGGAAATAAAAGTTAAGCTTTGGGAAACAAAGAAAGAATAGAAAGAAAGATAAATAAATTCTCTGGCAGTAAATGAACCCGCCACGCCGATGCTGGTAGACTTGCGCCCTACTCACTAGTTATTAAAGTCACACCATTATGCAACATTTACAAAATAATGTTTTACTTTGTCAAAAAAACATTGTTAATCCCAGTGTTTTGTTAAAATCCTAATCATTTCTAAAACAATATTGCTAAACCTTAGTATAAATCAGGGTACACTAATACAGGTAGTGTTAAGAACCCAGCTGATTATGAATTCGTCTTGAAATTTTGTGAAAGTGATTGCCAGATTTATTAATTTTGTTTAAAATTTCAAATTTTTTTGCCATTCACTTTCTCAAACACAAAAAGGAAATGCAGAGGGCGAATTTTTTGAATTCATCCTAATACTACCTGTATTAGTGTACCCTGGTATTAATTCATATATTTGATAAAAATTTTTCACTACAAATATAAATTTAAAAGATGCCAAAAGAAGTGAGCCCTCTACTTTCAATTTTATTTTTTTTTTAATAAATGAGAATCGTTTTTGCTTGTCAAAAATCCTCTTGCCGAATACAATTTCTATAAAGCAAACCGGCGGTATAAAGAGGTGGTTAAACAATACAGTTTTAACAAGGCGCTTAGCAATAAAGGCTGCATGAGGAAAAATAAAAAAAAAAAAAATAAGAAATAGGGATCTCAGTCTGACTCAAAAAGCGAAAAATGAGAGTTTCAAGTAAATTTTTGCAGAAATGACTTTCTATGTTTTAGGTTTTTAATGTAAAAAGTTTTTTTTTTTGATAATATAATAATAATATTTATATAAATTAAAAGTCTATGTTAATTATTTTTTTTTATAAAAAAAAAACAGTATCAGCACGAATTCAATAAATATGCTGTCCGCATTTTCTTCTTGTGCTGGAAAACATTTAAATAAAAGAAAATCAAACAAAATTAATAACCTGACGAGAAAGAATAAATTTAATTCCACTATCAAGAGGTAGCAAAACCGTGTACTCAGTTTAACGAGAGTGGACCCCTTAAAAAGTGGTGTCATCAGTTTTTTTTCAAAACCTAATTCAAATTTGGTTACAGGACCAAACTGTATTTAGCACAAAACAAAAACATCGTTTTCTGAATTGCTTATGAATAAAGGCAACATACATGGGCATACTGCATTAAATAATTACTGCATTACGGGTTTCGGTAATCAGTAAGTTCGTACTGATAATGAAATTTAATTTGCATTACCAGTAAATTTTTGCTAATTACTGAAATATATGCGGCAATCAGTAAACTGCTACTGGCAATGAAATTTTATTTATATTACCAGTTAGGTTATACTAATTAAAAAAAATGGAGTACTATTTTCAGCACGCCAAATTAAGAAAAAAAGTATAGAATTTAAAACTTGTGAAATTAAAGAAATGAAATGAGACAAAAGGACAAAAAAAGTCAAAAAAAGAGGGGAAAAGTAATAAAATATTAATTAAGAATATTAAAGCATAGGAGAACAAGTAAGAGAAAAAAATAAATAATAATTAAAAGTACAAATAAAATTTAAAAATGCAAAATAAACCTTAAATGTGACACCTTTTTTTTTACATATGTATATTTAATAAAAATATTAAATTTTACCTTTAAGGCTTTTTTCAAAATTTTTACTAACATTATTTACTACCCTTTGATAGTAGAATCGATCCTGTACTGTAAGATAAAAAACTCGGCGCTTGCTGCTCTTGTTAAGGTTGGTCTGTTTGGCGGTAAAATGTGTAAAAAGTAAATGTAACTGAATCTTAGCATTTTAGAGGAATTTGCTTAATCAGTAAAGGGTTCAATTTTAATTTTGCATTATAAACAAATACTAATATTTATAACACTTATAGTTTGTTTATTAAGGGCTTGTTTGACAATTATTTAATAGATGTTTGTTAAACACTTTTTTTAATAAACCTGCTAGATCTATTATGAATATGGGCATAAGTCTGATGACACACAGGCTTATCAGCCTTGAAACACATAATAGGCAGAAGTTTTGCTTTCACTCTGACATATTTTAAGCGAACATTAGTGTAAAAGATACCAAGTACTGGTTTGTAGTACTACCTCGTATATAGTCTTTAGGATTATGTAGAGATCTAACGACCTAAGAGCGATAAAAGTTTAATACTATCTTCGCGAAGGACTCTTAGTAGAGATAACTGTAGGCTTTGTGGTGTACTGGTGGGTAGGAAGACTTTTAAGCAAATTCTGTGCTACTCTCTAGCGATTGCACACTATAAAGCAAGCTGTCTGAAGTCCCAATTTCTTTAAGACCTAAAGGAACTAACTTTAATTGGTAAGACTAGACAATTGAGATCTTTGCATCGAATTAGTAATACCTGTCAATCTATTATTTCTTTTGTTTAGTCCAACTAAGAATTGAAATGATATGTATGTAATTGTTTTTAAGCCCGACCTCTTCTAGCCTTAGTAACCCTTGCTGACTGTTTAATAACGAAAAAATTCTTTTGGTAAATAATGATTTAAGGGATAAGACATTTTAGTTGGTTTAAAGAATTATACATTTTTTTTTAAAAAACATACCATTTCCTGGTGTTGGTCTCACCAAAAATCGGGGAGACTTAAAGCCACTGCCATATGGCTTATTTGTAGGAGACGATGTAGGCGCCGTTGTTGAAGAAAAAAAGCGTTGCGGGAAAAATATAGGTTGCGGTGTTACAACATATACCTTTTCTTTAGTTTGCGGAGATATTGAAACTCTTGCCTTCTTCCACAACTCTTCAGGCTCTTGTGCTTGCGTAGGCCTTAAATATGTAGGTTTTTCTGTAGTAGTCGTAGCTGCACTGGAAGTGGTGGCAATTGTGGTAGTCGTCGTATCGGCTGATGTTATAGTTTTCGACTTCATGGCCTCAAAATTTTTGTATAAATCTCTTAAATGGTTGTCCGTTATTTGAGTGTATTGAAAATGTTTTTTACTTTCCCTTTCGTAAAGGGGTTCTAAATTATTAACGGAACTTGGCAGTTCTGAACTGTTTGTGAAACCTTTAGTGGTTTTTGATTTTCTACTAGCTTTTACAATTGCCACTGTAGTGGGTAAATACTCGAATGGTATATGCTTAGAACGTCCTCGTATAGTTGGAGTACTAGGTCTATGGGACAAGGAGGTGTACTCTTGTTCTGTCCAATCGTCTATGTTCTTTTGCAGTTTCTTTAGATCAATATCGAGAGAGTTTGGACTAAGTTTTAATTTTGTAGGTGCATGTTCACGTTGCAAAAGCTCTCGCAGGTTAGTAGCTAAAATTTTGGTTAAATATCTTGAAGATGTTGGTTTACTGGTGGTAGCCGATTGCGTTGGGGCCGGTTTAACGTGGGATCTAACCAGCATTGACTCTTGTGGAGTATGAAGCTCCACATTTTGTAATTTGCCTCTGCTAAATTTTACAGTAGTGGCGGGTAATTCTGTTGCAATATTTACCTGTGTAGCTCCGAAAGGTCTGGGTCTATTTTTTGTATTCAAATAAGGTATTACAATCTGATCACTGTTATAGGTTGATGGCAGAGATGGCAGTGAAATGCCAGCATATTGACCACTAGCATCTAGAGAATTAAATGTGGAGGAATATGTCGGGGATTCTGTTACTTCAGTTTGTGATTTTCCGAGTTGATGGGACAAGTCTGTTTCATTGGTTTCTGGTAATTTGTGATTAGAGGGCAGTTGTCTAAATGTGAGTTTTGAAGGATCTTTGGTAAAAGGTCTGGGTAATCCTGAATTGACATTAATATGTTGGATAGGAGAGTCCAACAATCGTTTAGGAGTCCCTCTTTGTTTAGATTTTTGTTGCCATAATTTTGTAGGGTCAATGTTTGACTGTTGTGCATTTGTTTGTACAGAAGCTATAAACTCCACCTCATTATCTTGCGGTAGAGAATTAGTGGTAGTTTCTAAATCAGTTCTATATGTTGTGGTATCCTCAGTGGCGGAAAAAGCTTCAGGCGTTGCAGTAGTGTAGATATAATCATTTGATTCCAAAGTCCAAGCATCGGCATTTGTATGTTGTTGTGGTTGATTTTGTTGCTGGTTGTATGTTGAGGAATTGTGATGTGAGGCAGATGCAAAGTTATCATATTCAAATTGTTGCTGTATATGTCTTAAAATCTGGGGTTGAGTGTTAAAATTTGTGGTTTGTTCATAGGTACCAGACTGATGGATAGATTGTTGTGGATTGCCTGCCGTAAAACTACCGGGATCTGTTAAAATTTCTGATGCAGGTATATGTTGATTTAAATTTGGACTAAATGTCGAATGTTTATAAATTCCGGTACTAATATTATTATCCTTCTGCCGCACTGCTTGAGTGCTAATCTCATATGAATGGGAGGGTACATAAGAAGCCGGATATTCTACGGATGATGTATAATCTAATATTTGATGACTTTTAATAATCTCAAAACTGGCATCGTTGTTTGTATATGTGGGCGGTATTTGAGTGGGCATGGCAGTATCAAGATGAATTTCCGAATGTTCGCCTATATTTTCGGCGAAATGAGCTGGCTCCGTAGATGGTAACTGTTGTAAAGTGCTGGTTGTAGGGGTGACAGCTGGGTTGAAATTTTGAGCATTATACAGTGGTGGTAAGGCAGAGTTGCTTAACAGGGCAGGTATTGGTATAGGGAGAAATGGTCCTGTTGAATACTGCACATGATTTAAAAAGTCTTGTACTTTTTTTGGACTGACAGGAAGATAAGGAAGAGGAAAGTTAAATTTAACCGCCCTTTGCTTGACATTAGATGAAGCATGTTGTTGTTTTGGAAGAGATTGACCACCTACTATATCGTACGTGTTTTCCAATGGCTGTGACTGTTGGCTTGCAGCATAATTAAAAGTGGTTGGATATTGTTGTTTAGCAGCATCCCATTGATTGCTTGGCACAGGATAGTGCACACTGTTAACCTTCATTGGCACCCAAGGATATTTGTTACATAAATAACATAACTCCTTGTCGACTTTACCAATTTGTTGCTGCTGTTGTGGTTTTTGATAATAGTATGGCTGTTTACTTGAGCCAGAAGTTAACTGTTCTTCTGTTGCTGCATTCTTATTCGCAAAACCAAACCACCTGGCAACTCTTGTCATTAAGCCTGGGCGTTCTTCATTTGGACTCTTCGGTAATTGAGCATTTAATTTTGGTATTATTCTACTTTCTGATGGCATTAAATTTGGCAGCCGCGCTTGCTTAAAACGTACAGGCCCATTAGCAAGTTTCAGTGGAGGCGGCACCAAAAAGTCTACGGGTGCAGGTGCCAAACTCATAACTGTGTGAAGTAGAAGGAGTAACGTAAAAAGTAGTCTCATAGTAAAATATTTACATCTTCGATGTCGAAAAAACTGAAATAAAAAGTAGAAAGAACTGTTGCTATTAATGTATTTTTGTATGTATGTAAATCTTTTAAAATATTTAACTCAAACAATTTTTGCTTTAAAATTATTTTTTTTAAACTTTTGCGCTTTAGCATTTCGATTACACTTTCTATGCCGTTAACAAAAGAAGTATATAAGTGACGTAATAATTCTTATTAAAAAATTTTCATTTAGGATTTTTTATCGTTTTATTTTCCTAATCTTCACATTAGTCTAAGGCAATGACAGCAACGTTGGTCCCTGGAGCCCGGATTTCGAATCGGCTTCTTTTTTTAATTATTTCGCAAGAGTTTAAAATGATCACATACTTTTGATTAAAATGTCACACCGGTCACATCTTTAAAAGGTCCCTCCGTAAGCAAATTTAATTTTTGGTAGAAATAATGAGTCAAATACGAATAAAAACACTTTAAGCTGCCGTGAAAATTAAAAAAATTAAGCCCGTTTTCAAGTATATTTTACATAACCCCATCACTAACTCAAAGCTCCTTAAAAATTAAACTTGTAAGGTCCCACCCGTCACAGTCTTTAAGTGATATTTGTGGGCACAAACTATGATCTGAAAGAAGTAATGAAAGAATTAATCCCTTGAAAACACACAGAAAAAAAATAAAAAATGGTTTTAATTACCAAAATGATTAAATCAATTAATAAAATGTTCAAATTTGCACCTATCACCAAAATGATTAAATCAATTATCACACAATTAAAAAACCAGCTTTCAGCTAGTTTATAATGGTTTATGGTTTCCTGTTGAAGCAAATTTGGCAAAATTGCTAAGCCGTTATGCCTGCCCCCTGTCATGGTTGATCTCAACCATATTTTAATACGGCGATGTGTGGAAAATGACATTTCACCCGCAGCATTACTGACCGGCATTAAAATAAAAATGATAAATATTTCTTGTAAATTTGGGTAAATATCTGGGTCACACCTTGCTGAAACAACTATTATATTTGCTGGACGGTCTTTATAAATTTTTCGTTTTTGTTTCCAATGCAAAATGTCAGCCTTTAATTTCGATAAAATTTTTTCAAAATTTTAGTAAATTTGCAATTTATGAAATTAAGATTTCTAAATTAGCAATATTCTGAGGCAAAAGTTGAGGGATGTTAAACAAATAAAGGACGTCCTTTGAGAAACGTGTTTTAAGACTTGTAAAACAGATTCAATAAAGAGTATGTAGCCCTTGATGCGGTAATATATTTCGGCATCTTTAAAATAATTTTTCTTTCAAATCTAGGCTTTTCGACTAAAATTCCCATAACAATGTTAATATCTTTTGCCTCTTCAAAAATAGTTTTAAATTCTGATTGGGCTTCATTCCTTTCAGTCTCAAGACACATTATCAGGGTTTTTATAAGAGATGATGCTTTTTGTAAATCTATATCCTGCTATTTTAAAATTAAACTAAGCGGCCGTGTGACAGTAAGAATATCAATTAGAATATGTAATCCGCAAATAAATTCGGAAGTAGACTAGACGTATCCTTATTATCCTAGTTGGAAATCTTTTGCAAATTGTAAAATTGAATCATGACGATCCACCCTATCGTGGTTCGCATAATGGAGACAACTTTGTACCTGAATATTTCAGAAAAACTGCATTACACTTAGAATGATGCTTTAAAAGAAAATTCAGGTTTCTTTAACAAATGATACAAATTTTTATATTATGGGTACCATGTTGCCTTTCAAGATTGAGTTGTTAAATTTTTGGGAATAGTAAGACGTTTGTTTTGCAGTTTTTAAGATTTCTTGTACTTTTTTACTGCTCCATTTTCTGCCAATACAAAGGACACCCACCAGTTTCAATCCCTATACAATTTTCAAAACACTTAAAAACTTTTTTGTAATGACTTCCTTAATTTATTATTTTGTAGCCTTAATTGCTACTTTTCTGCCATTTGTTATTTAATTTATAATGACTTATTAAAAGCATGTTATTATTATAAAACAAGTCTATTCGGATTACTTCAACAAATCAAGCAGAATAAAACTTGTTGTTTTAATATATTATTTTACATTTAAAACAAAGTGTCTCGTTGGCCTAGAGTTAGCGCGCTGATGCTTAAATGCGGAAAGTCCCTGGTTCGAATCTCATCTACGGTAATACAAAAAATAAAATTTTTAAATTCAAAATATTAAGTATATTAAATAAAAATTAAATTTAAAAAAGTCCTATTCATATTTTAAAATATTTGCAACTACTTATTTTTTAAATTAAATCATTAAAAATAAAAGTACTTATTTTTTGGGATATGAGTACCAAAATAATATCGGACTCGTTTTGGGATATCGCGAACAAAAATAAGTACTTTCTACAGTGGAATGGTAAATAGTGCTTACCGAGAATTCTACTTACTTTTTTACTTATTTTGTAAATAAAGTTTTTGCTGGGTATATATGTAAATAGTATGGATTTAAAAAGTCTTATTGACAAATAGTTAAAAAAAAAGAAAAATGTATTTGTTATAAATTGTGCTGTAATCGCAAAAAAGTATTTTATTTAAAAAATGGTCATTAGTAGTTATGAAGTCATGAAAGTAAACAAAAAATTTAACATATTTTTAAACATTTGTTATTTGGTGGTTTTTTGTCATTAAACTTAAAACAGTTTATATATTTTAAATTGAAAATCAAATTAAAATACTTATTGTAATTGTTACAATTATCATGTAGATTTGTGCAAATTGTTAAGTAATCGTTTGTTATGATCCGATCGCATAAAAGTAAAAAGTATTGTAGATAAAACTGTTGTTGTTGCTAACAGCAATAACAACATGATGATCCGCATTATAACAATCAAAGCAGTAAACGTAATTATTTATTTAGTGTCATAATAATAAGTATTCGTAACATGTCTTCTTGGCAATTTTCTGGCTTGATTTGAATGGATAATTGCTAAAAACTTTATTGTGTAGAAACATCAAAATGTTAATTCAAAAGCGATAATGTAAAGTATACGCATGCAAACATACGTGTGTATTTACATACAAATGTATGTCCATATCCAACATTCACTCATTTAGTCGTTTACTTAGTCCATTCAGATGTCACGAAAGTCTTAATGAATGCGTAATTAACCATATGTAAATATGTATGTGCATATGTATGTAAATATATAAACAAGTCCATATGTGTAATTGCTACGAATTTCCTTAAATGTTTGTCTGTTTATTTGATGATGGTATGATGTGTATGCTAAAAATGTAATTACCAACTTACATATTTCCCACAATATGCTTTTCTATTTTCCAGTTGTGTCTACCTTGTTTTTTCTTGGCCAAACATGTATGCACATATCTTTGTGATCATCATCATAGTGAAATATGTATTGTTTTTCTGCACTTATGAATAAAAATGTACACATCGCTAACTTAATCAAAAACTGGCACAACTCAAACATCATCAAAATTGTTTCTGTTTGCTTAAGCAGGTTTCTAAATCAAAACTTTAAACGAATACGAAAATTTTGTTTGCATTTAACTAAACCTCATTTAAACTTGATTTAGTTTCTTAACTGAACCATTTTTCTAAAAGCTCAAAAGAGACCATAATGAAAAATAATAATTTTTGAGCTGTGGCTGTTTTTAATTCAGTGTGCGACGTGTTTGTTTTGAATCAAAACTATAAGACTTATATATTTGTACTTTTTTTTTTGGCTTTCACTGCCTGTTATTAAATGAAGAGTGCTCATAAAAGTATTTAAAAAATATTTTTGCAGTACTTTGTTACACATTTTGGCTTAATGCTTATCAGGTTTTTAAAATTATGATAATTTTTTTTAACTGGGAACTTAAAAAAATTAATTTCTAAGGCAACTAATTTCTAAGCTTAAGAGTTTGTTTAATAAAAATATTTTCTTATTTTTTTAGAATATTATTTATGTTTACATGCCTATTTTGTGCTGACGATGCACATATGGAATTTCTGGATATTAAGCCAAGAATTAAATTAAAGAAATGTAAACATTAAGGTGCGCAGCTCGAGAGATAACAAAATTATGTATCTGATAATGAATTTTCAAGTCTTGATTGAGGTTTATTGGAGGGATACCTCACCCTGCCTGCAATTTTATTTTTATAGTATTTGGGCGAAAGTTATCTATTTCTTTTAATATAGACATTTTATTTAAAAAATTACATTTGACGTAGCCGCCTACGAAAATGGAATTTTACCATCTCCTGTGTCCAAGTTTAGGTTTTTAACTTTCACCTATGTTAAAAGTTGCATTTGCCTAACAAAAGTATTGGGGATTAAAAAAAATTAATTTCCTAGCGGTAGCAGTAGATCTGAGGCAGCAATTTTCTCCCTTGGTCCGATTTTTCTTATTTAAAAGCTTTAACAGTCTATGACCGTAATAAATATTTTATCTAAGTTTCATCCATCTAGGAGCACTCAGTAACTTTTTAGAATCCATTTTAACGAACTTACCTGAGCTCAAGCCTCGTTAGATTTATCTTCAGACCACTCTCCCATTATAATCACTACTTTTAGTCCTCACCAAATTTCAACTAGTGATATTTTTTTTAAAGAATTATTTGGTTAAAATACAAAAAATTTGTCAGGACCCACTGCTCGGAAAACCAACCGCTGAAAATCCCAAAGAAATCGATGTTTGTCTGAGCAGCCCTATTGAGAACATAAAAAAAGCCGTTGAATATGCTTCTTTTAACTATCGTCAGACTAAATACAACAAAATTTTTTTCAGCTGGTGTGCAACAGCTTTAATCTGAAAAAAGAAGAGTCCAAAGAGTATGGCAAAAGCGCAGATCACCGCAACTTAAAACCAAGTTGAAAGAATGCACAAATTAACAATTTGCTAGAGGTTTAGAGAATGGCATCTCTTCAGAAACATTTGCTATGGCGATCAGCTAAATGTCTTAAAAGACCCGTTATCACAAAACCTCTACTACGTTATCTGAGAGGATTCTGGGCAAGAAATGATGAAGAAAATGTGACCTGTACGCAAGTCATTCAATAAATAATTTCACTAATTTAGTTATTTCGCAAAATGCAACGGCTAAAAATAATATTAATGCTTTTGAAATATTTGGAAACAATCCCTTTTTTATATTTCCGAAAAGAACGTATCTTTTATTGTTGAAAAAAAGGATGCCAACCTCGTAAAAATTGTGTTTTAACTTTTTATCATGTTTTTTTTCTCGCTTACTTGAAGTACCCTGTGTTCAGAATTCTTATCTTACATATTTACTTCAAGTACTTTGCTACTGAATTATTTTAAAAGTACATTTTTGCCGTTAAAGGAAATTGTTTTTGTTTTAAAGTTTATTGTGACTTAAACCTACAACAAACTCTACAAAATAAATATATAACTGTTTGAAACTATTTTTTTTGTTGTTGTCCGGAAAAGTCCGGGTTTTTTGCGCTGGCTGTCCTCTTTTTTTTGAATTTGGAGATAACAGCCCTAAACACACTCGTCTGAAAAGAAGGATACTATTGCGCTAGTTTTAGTCTGGTACTTGCTGGACTAATATTAATTACTTAGTTTTAAGATTTGAATACTAATTGTTAGTTCGCAAAGACAAAGATTTAATAGTTACAATATAAAAAAAAAATTTTCAAGAAAAAAATAAAATAATATCCGGCTAAATTGGCGAAGTATCCCTATGTGCGATGGTTACGCCTTCCCAAAAAAGAGACCAACACCCACTTAAACCATACCGGCCGATGAGGAAACGCCTTCAGAGTCAACTGAACCTTCTAGTCAATATAAAGGGCGCATTTTCGAAATAATAAGACAAAAGCTTTTTGATAAAAATGCATGCAAAAAAGAGTGGGATGATCGGTCCATATTTTAACATTTCAAACCAGGCAATAGGTATTTTCAATTATTAAAAATTAATTTTTTACTAAAAATACTAGATGCAAATGTACCTACAGAATATTTTGAAATTCAATTAAGTGTTTATGTAAAAATAAAATCTCTTGGTAATTTTTACAACAATTAAATAGTTTTATGCAATTAAGGCTTTTAATAGGCAATCTACAACAGGATTTTTCGCATATCTGTGTGCATATTCACTGTCTACACAAGCTGGTAATGGAAAATCATGTTTGAATGCCATTGGTAATGTTGCTCCACTAGCATAGTGCACCAAAACAAATGTTGTTATAAATCACTTAATTTATCATAGACACAAAAAAAGTTTCAATAAATGAATCTGCCGTTGAATTTGTTGCTACCAGACTAAACTCAAACATCATTTTCTTAATTTTCGTAATATGGAAAATGTATAGAAAAGTGAAACTTGTTATTGGGGTTGACACATGTTTGCCTAGTTTTATATTTACTTCGTGTTTCAAATGAAATCAAACAAGTATTGATCTACTTATGTTATGTTTTTTTATCTTTCTCCTAAAAGCAAAGCTAAATTTAAAAAAAAACATTTTTTGTTTATATTTTGTCAGGGGCCAAATCGTCGCATTCGATTCGAAACGAAATTTTACTCGATCGATCGAGTTGTCAATGCTTTAAGTATAGGAATTCTAATAAGAATTTTTAAATTTCGATTCGAATCGAATGCGACGATTTGGCCCCAGGTTTTTTTTCATATTAATAAATAAAAAAAACATTTATGATTTTTTTAAACAAACTATGTATTAAAATAAGCTTTCTTTATTTTAGTGGATTTTTTGGAATGTTAAAATTTACTTTTTTATATGTTGTTTTTCTTTACGTATTTTTCCAAAAATTTTTTGTCCTTTTTTAAAATGTTGATATTTATTTGCTTTTTGATTTTTCGAGTCTAGAAATACGAAATTAAGGGCTATTTACCTTAATTAAGATCGGAAGTCAACTAATTAAAAAAAATACTTTGGCATATTTTTTTGCACTTTTTTGCTTTTTTTTGTTTTTTTTTTTAATATAAAAATTAAGGTCTATCATCCCCGACTAATGCCAGAAATCAACTAAGTACGTAATTTAAAAGTTCTTTTTTTTAATATTGCATAAACATTTTGCGTATTTCAAATGATAAGTCTATATTTTTAATTAGTAATCTAAACTTTTTCTATATTTTTTAATAATTTTTTGTTAAATGAATATAAAAGGCGAATAAATTAAAATTATTATTAAACAATTAGTCTGGAAATATAAAATTAGAAACTATTAATGCAAGTGATGGTCGAAAGTTTATGTTCGCAAAGAGATTTTGGATTACTATTGTACGGGAAATAATAAAAATTTATCATTTTTAAGCACATAGGTCCCATAGGACTCCTTTGTGTTTGGTACTTTGCTTTAATTCATATATATAAATGTACTTACGAACTAGCGGGTTAATTTATATTTAAAGGTGTTCCATGAACTTTTTTGAGCCGTCTTGTGACGACTGTTTTGCCCCACGACTTATAAAAAAACTTTTATAGAAATTGATTACATATATGCACATAGATACATGATTATAAGTCTTTCCGTAAGCTGTTTTTCGCTATCTCAAATACATTGAATGATCTTAAGCTGTATTTTGCGTCAATCCCACAATACTTAAGAGGTATGAAAACTTCAGCAACCTTAAACAAACCTTAGCTGGAAGAAAATGAAGTACGAGTAAGAAGAGATTAATGGCCCAATAACGAAAAGTGCTAGGCACCCCTAGTTAGCCATTTAAGAACCTTAGCGTATCCTAGCATCTCGTAGAGGTCCAAGTCCGATAGAGTCGGTAGATGGTCTACGAGGTATTCGCCAAAGTGATGGTGCCGTCTCCTGACAAGTGCCGGGTATTGGCAGAGTAGGTGTTTCATCGTCTCGACTTTGTCTGCGGCCTCACACAAGCGGCAAGTATTCAACCTTACATGGTTGCCACTTAACGGACATTAACCTGATATTGCAGTTACCGGCAAAAACACCAGTGATCATCTTTAGGTCTTTTTTATCCATGGACAAGAGTATCCTGTTTCTTTCGGCTGACGGTACTCGCCACAGAGATTTCGGTACCCTGCAGCCAGAGTGTTCCAAAATCCAGCAGCTAATAATACCCTCAAATCCCTGGAGCGCTGATCTGCAGTCCCTGAACGCCTTTGACCTCACCAGACTTAAACCCAGAGACCTAAGAGCTGCTTAAAATTTATATAAATGGTAATGAATTCTCTCTTTAGACCGCTGTTCTGCCGAGATAAGTTTGCGGCAGGCGTTATTGCTAAATCTCTGCTTGGAATACACTACAGTGATCGTCCTGTCTGAATGACTCCGCGATTTTAAAGTGATTTATCAAAGATACCTGCTCCAGTTTCAGTATCCGTTTAGACCCATCGATGTATTTGGCTGTTCCCTCAAGCGGTAAGTACTCATTTACCAATACCGATCTGTCCAAGATAAGTATCCCCACGCTCGTTGTGAAGTCCAAATTTGGTAGCAAGTAGTCAGACTCACTGGCTGTTATCCTTAAATAAGTCAGACTGAAGCAAACAATACGAAATTTACGTATGCGCTATTTAACGGGACATAATTTAAAAAAAAAAAACTAAAACGAAAGTCTACGTCGTCTACCAATGTGCTAACAACTAAGAAACGTGTATAGTAAGCATTGTTATAGAAACTGTTATTATTTCGTACATAGGTAAGCAAATAATAATAATAATTTCCAAAGATTATTCAGAATTTGGTCCCAATTTTCTTTGGTTATTTGTAGGTTAAGTTTGTCTTTATGCATATCATTGATTCTTACACCAAATCATCAGTAGACTTCAACCAAATTCTTAAAAAACCTAATGAATATTCTCTGCCTTTATATAATTACCTTAATAAACTTATTGAGAATTACTATAAACAAGCCGAAACATACAAGAATTTTTTAAAAACCTTACAAACCATTTGTCGCCATGAGCTGTTTTGATTTTCTTTTTCCCTTTTACATTTGAATTTGGTTGAAGTCTACTGATGATTTGGTGTAAGAACCAATGAAATGCATATGAGAAACTTAACCTACAACAAACCCTATAAATAAGCAAATAATAATAATGTTAAAAAAACTGTTCGGGGATTCACAAGGTGTTCTATTTGTCCTATTGTCATATTGCCTTAAAATTTCACAATGGCTTGAAAACCTTTACCAACATTTGGACACTCGGCGCAGCTTATTTTCCAAAACAGTTACATTTTGCTTCAAAAATGCTTTGTTGGGCAGTGTTATCTAAAGCATACCAATACAGCTATAGCTAGTAGCAATTAGATGTTACTAAAGTTTAACAAATGTAGCGACAAAAATTTATTTAAGAAATCCGAAATAAAATCACTTTATTAGCACAATTTGCAGCACTGTCATAAAATATTAAAATAAAAGTACACTAAAGTAAAGTATTTCGATTTTGTGCGGTTATTTGCGAAAGAAAGTATTGCAGTTACTCGAACTAATGCATATACTGATGCTTTCATATCTTTACTATAATATTTTAATTTGATTGCTTGTAATATCATCATCTAATAACCTATTTTGTATTATTAAAAAAAAAAAAACAAAATAAAATATTTTTATTACTGTTTATGCACTTATGCAAAATAACCACAACGTAAGCCATTGACTTTTGTTGTCCCACGGAAACATTAAGTTGTCTTTTAAATTTTTTGTTTTTATGTTTTTTTAGTGTTTCCTTTTTTATTATTATTTGTTGCGGTTTTTCGAGTGGCAACATCTTTAAGGTTAATGTTTTCCTGGGAGAGCTTTTTTATCTCAATAAAAAATATTATAGAATTACATTAATTAATTCACAGCATCATTTACATTACATCATTTTAATA
Source organism: Melanophora roralis (assembly GCA_963583895.1). NCBI lineage: Eukaryota > Metazoa > Arthropoda > Insecta > Diptera > Rhinophoridae > Melanophora > Melanophora roralis. Next base: position 61,694,426 of record OY757190.1, on the reverse strand, counting down.
AGATATAAGAGATTTTTTCGTACTAAGTAGAACATTACCTTATTAAGGGAAACTTTATTGACAATATTAAATTTACCGCAATTTTAGACAATGGGTCTATCTCTGGGGCCCAACTTGAGATAAGTTCAACCCCCATCTTTCTTTGATTAGAAATATTTCCAACATACTGGAGCGCAGGATAAAATCTTTCACTTAAGGACAAGCTGACATCACCAGAGAACTCCTCAGTGAGTTGTAATATCGCCCTAGTTGTGAAACATCTGATATGTTGTTTAGGATCGTGAATTTAATGGGTTTGAAGACTGTCGCCTACGCGGAGGACGTCACGGTGGCAATATTTTGTGTGCACTTAGAAACAATCTCTGACGGTATAAAACTGTCTCTAGAGATCTTTATTGAGTGGAGCATAGAAACGGTGTATCGCTGAACGTAGTGGCGTTGACTTTATCGGATAGTGCATGTTGTTGGGGAAGTCGTGTTAAGACTTTAAAAGAAGACTGTAATCAGTTACAATGAAATAATGACGAGCAAAAAGTTTAAAGCCACAAAATGAAAAAGCGTTATGTCCTTATATCTTAAAATTTCAATTTGCTATATAAGACGGTTTCTCTTTACGGAATATAGCGAAATTACAAGTGCAATCGAGTCGACTCTAAATAAGGCGCCTTTTCCCTTACTGAACTGGCTCCCTGTAGACCTTGTGATAAATACAACGACAACATAACATGCTGTGGGCGTAGAAATGGACTGCGGAATTTTAACCTAGTTTGGTTGACTACTACCGCCTGAACATTTTGTCTGAATAAATGGATGGGTCTAAAAAGAAAAGGTGACCTTTTCAACTCACAAACAGTCCAAATTTAATTCAGACTACCCGATAAATACAGTGAACTACAAGTTAAATTGTCAGCGATTTGCAAAATCGCTATCTGGGTGCGGAACTACAAGGTATTCTGCAGCAATATAGGTATCTCTACCAGCAGCCAAGCCGATATCAGGGTCATATGCAACACAACTTTTCTGGGAGTGCCTAAAACCCTTGAACTGTATGGTTATACATTCTAACATGAGTGCAGCAAGTGTTGCTTGTGAATCGTCAAAAGACGCTATTAAACTGATTGACGCAGCGATGGACCACTTATGTTTCATTCCCTTCTTTTTCTGTAAACTCCACGTGGAAACCAACGCTAGCAAACTCGCTGAGAACAGAAGTTCCAATAACCCTTTGATTAAAATAAAGAGGATAACCTGGCCGTGGTTGAATTTTGGGGAGGCAGCCGAAGGCTGGGTGGCACTGTTTCTAAAATTACTAGTCATTTTCAACACTTAGCAACTATGACAATAGAATGGGATTTCTCTTCAATAACATTTGTAAAAGCTGTCAACATGCAGAGGAAAAGAGCACCTCCTCTGCCCCTGTACGGCACTGGCAATGTTTAGGTCAGACACTTTGAAACCTGCATACTAGAGGGTATGTCGGACGTGGCTAACAGACGCCTGTCGGATCTATCATCCCCTAATATATACAGCGGTAGAAGATGACCAGACTCTACCTCTCTTTTCAACTATCTTTCTTCAATCTGTTATTCGCTTTCTCTTTCCCTCTTTCTTTCTCTCTCTCTCTCTTCTTTTCAGGGGACAGAGGTGCGGCTCAAACCTAATGTATCGTACTTTATGCTCTAAACACAACTAGGACACGACGTATTCGTCTGTTGAAATTTGTTGAGTAAATTTTGTCAACTGAAACGCATTAAGAACGAATAAAATAGCTGTGATAGAGTGACCATATTTCTTAAAAAAGAATCACTAATTGAAAAAAAATATTAATTCAAAAAACTATTCAAATACATAAATAAAACAATTAAAATAAGTGTATTATATACAACAAACAAAAAGTGAAAATAATTTTAAATTATATGGTGACATTATTTAATAACAAAATTAAAAAAATAAAAGAAAAATGGTTAAATGTGCCAAATTATTCATCGTTCGTTGGTGTAATAAATAGAAATAACCCTATCGCAGATTTTTTTACGGATGACGAATTTTAGCTGACGCACTGTTTGTGTCCATTTTCATTTTATTTTCTAAGACGAATATTCGCAACGAAAAATTCGTCGTTCGTCCCAGTTGTGTTTAGAGCATAAGTTTGCCAAAATCGCTGGTATCTGCACTGGTATTGCCCCAATTTCAATTAAGTTTTAAGGGATATTGATCAGGGAAAAAAATGTTAAAGGTCACTCTATTAACCACTTCGGTTAAGTTAGGTAAAAGTACATTTAATAGGAAAGTTTAACTATTGACCTCAAACTCTCATCCTTTTTAAACAAAGAAACACTACATTTCTTGCCGGTTCCTTTTCTATTTACTCCAATCGTAAACAATAATTTTTTATATATTTATGCTTCAACATATTTTTTAATCGGTTTGTATTATTTTAAGAGTAGTATATGTGTTTCTTTGTGTTTTGTGAAAAAATTTAATTAAAATTACCCACAACTCTAGTTTCGCAAATTTAACAACGGCTTTAATTAAATTAACATAAAAAAGTTTTCACAGGCAATTTTAAATCAACTCAAACATCATTCATTATTTTACCTCAAGCCGTGTCAAACAAACGTGTATATTAATACAGTGGATATGTGTCTGCTTTCTTGCATATAATTT